>JAUTXW010001535.1:0-2500 GCA_030620095.1 Kuschelorhynchus macadamiae
CAAGCCAAAGGCATTTCAGATTTCTAATTGTTAACCTGTTAGCCTACGGGTCTTTTTTGAAACCGAAACCAAAGACCTATTCAATAGATAATGAAGCAAGAAAACGCAGCTATAATAGAAAGTGTCAGGGACAACCCAACAACCTCAGTAAGAAAGATTGAAGAACAAACGGCAATTCCCAAATCAACCGTCCATCGAGTCTTGAAAAAACTTCACTTTCATCCCTATAAACCTACTATTGTACAGGGTCTTCAGGTAAATGATTTTGCTTGAAGAATCACGTTTAGTGAATGGTTCATCAACAAATGCCAGCAAATACCCAACTTTCATTCTAAAGTACTTTGGACAGATGAAACACGATTTACAAACTGTGGAATTTTCAATAAACATAATACTCATTACTGGGGCACCGAGAATCCTCATAATTTAGAAGAAAGACGTTTACAAACAAAATTTGGGTTCAATGTGTGGTGTGGCATTATAGGTAATTCCAAACAATGCACTTCTGCTTTAAATCACTCATAACAATTTGTATTTTAGATAACCGTTTGATTGGGCCGTTCATTTTCCAAGAAAATTTATCGGGTAACAGATATTTGCAACTATTACGGGAACAAATTATTCCAGAAGTTATAAATTCTGTTCCCCCAAACGACCTGCAAAATATTTGGTTCCAACAAGATGGCTGTCCGGCTCACGGTACCAGAGAGGTGATGGCGGTCCTCAGAAATACTTTCGGGGAAAATATTATCGCTAATAATGGCGCTGTTGCTTGGCCGGCAAGGTCTCCGGATATTACTCCTCCCGATTTTTATTTATGGGGATATGCAAAAAATGAGGTCTACGAATTTATCTCCGCCAGAAAGTCTGAGAGAGCTAGAAGACAGAGTCCGAGATGTTTTTGCTAATATTAACAGGAACACCTTAAGAAGGGTTACACGGAAGGTATTGGAGAAATGTCAAAAATGTGTGGAAAATGGAGGGAGGCATGTGGTGTAACTTATATTTTTTTTATGTGTTAATTTAAATTTAGTTTAGGTATTTTCAATAGTGTGATAGTTACATTTTAGTCACTAGGTATTCACTGTTAGTATAATATCTTAGTTGAAAATCTGAAACATCGATGGTTGAATTAATATTTTTACCCATAAGCTAACAAGTTTACAATTAGAAATCTGAAATGCCTTTGGCTTGGTTGATGTCGGTCTGGAAATTGTTCTTCGTATGAACGCGCAGCTGCTTGTGTATTTCTATTTGCTTTAAAATAAAGTTCTATTATATCCAAATTCTCTTCGTTGGAATAATTACCCTCCATTTTAAGTAGTATAAGAAACTCAAATAAACTTTGTAAAAACTCGGCACAATGAGAAAATGATAACAAGTACTATTTAGGAACACAAAATGATTGTTGACATGCGGCATTCTTTTGTTTCATTATGGCCGCCATGCGTAATCAAAGCCTACTTAAAAAAAAACAATTATTTTGGTTTTTAGAGCTCAAGAAAAATAATAATCTTACCTTGTTATACATCATTGGAAAGCTCTTAAAAAGATCTTTCCAAAAATACAATAATCCAATATGGCGTCGGTAAGAAAATAAAAAGTTGATGCCAATATCTCAAAAACAATTGAAGCTAGAAACTTCGCTTTACCTGCATAATGATCCTCTAATAAAAGTGCCCTAATAATGTATAAACCATAAAACCATAATACGAGTCGTTTAGAAGCTACGGGCAAAAGTTGAAAATGCACCATCTTGATTTTTCCCAATTATCTTGAAAACCACAAAAGATATCCTAAACTTCAAAACGTCATCAAATTTGTAATAAAATTCTCTAAAAACTTTCCTAATTTAACCCACCCTGTAGCTTTAGCGGTTTACGAGATAGCAATGCATGTAAGCCAAATTTGGGACACATTGTATATATATATATATATATATATATATATATATATATATATATATATATATATATATATATATATATATATATATATATATATATATATATATATATATATATATATATATATATATATATATATATATATATATATATATATATATATATATATATATATATATATATATATATATGGCTTATATAGCCTCTAGAAAATGAAGAATTTATATACTTGGGATTTATGTCTATAGCCGTAATAAGATTCTTTTATAAACTTGGAAATGAATTTTATTATTTAATATTTTTTGTCTTTGTCTCTCTCTCCTTGAGATGATAGGCCCGGTGCTGTAGCATCGGTAGAACCCTTAGCTTATTCTAAATCCTTGCGAAAATTTGTATCAAACCAGTTATTTTTAAAATGATCAAGGAGAGACCCATTTAATGAAGCATTAATATACAGTACATATATATACATATATATATATATATATATATATATATATATATATATATATATATATATATATATATATATATATATATATATATATATATATATATATATATATAATTATATGTAAATATATGTATATATA
>JAUTXW010001535.1:7500-162500 GCA_030620095.1 Kuschelorhynchus macadamiae
GTAGTATAGCAGGGGCGGTCCTGAGCCACCTCGATGGCATCTTGACCACCGATCGGTCCCAGGAGCTCTTCGGCTCACCTGCATGCAAGAAGTGTTTACCTGTCACCTTTTGTGACACCTGGTTTGCACAGGTAAGTGTTATTTTTCAAAAAAAATTCGAAGAAGCGAGCTTCGCCGAGCCTCGCGTCATCACAAGATCCGAGCCTCGCCGAATTCCGTAATACCGAGAATTGTTTCTCTGTTAATTAAAATTAATATATTCGACGTAAGACTAGAGGTCAGGTTCGTAGATAAGAAAAGGTCGAGTATGTAGATAAGGAGATGTTTCTGTAGTACCGAGAATTGTTTTTCTGTTAATTAAAATTAATATGTTCGACGTAAGACTAGAGGTCAGGTTCGCAGATAAGAAAAGGTCGAGGATGTAGATAAGGAGATGTTTGTGTAGTATTGAGATGAGCAATGTTTGAAAAAATACGTAAAATATTAGTTTTCGGAAAAATACCGCTTGTTTTCATTTTCGACGACGTAAGACGAGAGGTCAGGTTCGCAGATAAGAAAAGGTCGAGGATGTAGATAAGAAGATCTTTGTGTAGTATTGAGATGAGCAATAATAATGTTTTAATAAATAATATTTGTTTAGAATAATAACGTATACCAGGTGTTTAAAAATATGTATAGCACACATAATTAATATGTAAGCCTTCTATAAATGAATACCATTTTTATGCCAAAGATGCAATTGTTCTGTTGAAAAAAAAATATTAATAAACACTTAAAACATAGAGTAAAGTTATTAAAATTTTGTGATCCTTGTTTAGCGAATTATGTATTTGGTGTAAATAGTATTAGGTCTATGATTTTAATGTCAAAATAGAACAGTGCAAAAATATAGAAATTAACATGTAAAAAAAATAACTACGGTTTATTTTATATGTTGTTAGTTTTACTTAGTGGGTCTCGTAACTTAGACTATGGCAGGAGAAAATTCAATTTTGTGTCTTGATATCCAGGGATTTGATTGTGCCTCTGGATTTATTCCAAAAGAACTAGCTATGTATGATGGAACACGTTCAAATTTTCTTTTCAAACCACCATATAACAAAAGCATGTTAAAAGGCCAGGATTTAAAAACCATATCTTATCTCGAAAACTCATATCATGGTCTAATATGGGAGTCTGGTTTAGTAGACTTGAACGAAATAGCAAATGTCTTAGAACATGTGATGAAAAGATATGATGCCCCAAAAATATACGTCAAAGGAGATGAAAAGGTGAATCTTCTAAGAAAATGTATAAGTGCGGAAAACTTTTTTAAAATACCGCTGGAGAGTGAACCAAAGCCAAGCAAGTTTAAGAAAGTTCCCGAATGCCACTTTCACAAGGATCCATATGGCACTACTTGACATTGTGCATTATCAAACGCCAAGTTGTTATATAATTATAAATACTGTTTTTCTGTTTGAAGATAAATAAATTATTTGTAGAAAACATGTAAATAATATATAATAAATAAAACGTACATAAAAAAAAATTATTTTATTATTAAGTCACTCTACATTATTTTTATCGATCCAACTATTATGCTTATTACTGAAACCTAACCATTTTACAAATACTTTATTGTTTTTACGTTTTATCATTTTTTCAACTAAATAAATGTCTGGATATTTAACTTTTTGCAATTGAAGTTCATAGAATCCTCCTTTAATGTCTTGTTTTTCTGCATCTTGAAGTAGGTATGTCACTGGATTTGTAAGTTGAACTTTTTTTAATATAAATTCGGTTTGGATTTATAAAAATTTGCAGTTATAGTGTGTTATGAGTATAGGTTTTTTAAATAAAAAAACATAACATATTTTAATATTTTATTTAATATTATCAGATGATCCGAAACCTTTATTTCCCTTTAATGTCCCAAAAAGAATACTGTTAGTCGATACAAAAGTGCAATTAATAGATTTTTTTTGATGATGATTTGTGCAATTTTGTCTGATTAAACAAAACTATAAATACATTCTTGATCAACGATGCCCGCTCCGACTTCGATTCCATATTTGTAGCTTAGGCCCGATCTTGAATGGATTTCAGCGTAGAATCCTTGTGGTATTTCAATATGTATGCCTGTGTCAATTTTTGTCCTTGATGATGGTTCAATGGTGTGGTCTTCTACGCTGAAAAGATCGAATCCAGCCGCTTCAGAGGTAAATTGTCTAGAAGCTAGAGCCTCTGGGTGTGTTTTTTCTCAATTTAATCTGAAAAAAAAATGTAAATTTAGTTATTATATGAAGTAAATATTGGTATTCAACAAATTTATTAATTTAATACCTGCCTGGATATTTGGTTTTGTTGTTGTTGTTGACGATGAGACTGATGTTTTATTCGTTCTAATCTACGAAATTCTCTTTTTACACTTTTTGAAGCACCTATCGGACTTTGTCGCAGTACCAAATGGTTGGATACGTAACGGATAAGATCATAAGTTTCGAATGTTCCATCTTCATCCCAACTAGAATCAACCAATTGTGATGATGATAGTACTCCTGTTATTGTTGTTGTTGTTGGTGCTGCTGTCAACGATGACGACGACGACGACGATGATGTTGCATCAAAAAGTTTGATTCTTGGTGTAGCCTTTTTTTTTATTTATTCTAAAAAAAATAAAAATAAAAAAATAGTATTTTTTTTGTATATCCTATTTATTATAATATTTTTTTGATATATTTAATTTTTTAAAATATAGTTACCTTTTAATATTGTTGTTTACTTTTTGTTCTAGGTGCTTTATTCGAAACAGATAATAGATAAATTAAAAAAATTAAGAAGATGAATATTGTTTTTTTAATTAGGTAAATTTTAGTTTTAAGGAAATCCCCATGGTAAAGTATCTGTATATTTGTAATTGACGATTCTTTTATCATCGTAAGGATTTAGAGCAACTTTTGTCTGATTAAATGTATAAAATTTATGTAATTTTGATACAATAATTTTTTGATTAACATTATTACAAGTATTATTAAAAATACATTGATAATAGTCATCAAAAGTTATTGTTTTAAGTGCAGTTTTATTAATTCCCTTTGCTTTCTTAACAATGTTATAATTTTGAATAAAATTATCAATTTCTTTTAAATCTATTCCTTGATTTTTCATTTTTTTATATCTTTTTCTAATTCCATTTGTGTTTTATATACTTTTATAGAATACGTTTTAGATTTGAGACCTATAAATTCTAACATAATTGTTCCATTTAGTTCATCTTTCATTAATCCTAAAATTTTTTATTTTTTAAGGGCATATTATATATACGTTGTTATAAAGATAATCTGAATTATCAAATAAATGAATATCTTCTTTAATATGTTGATAGATATCGTCAAAGAAAAAAAATGATCTATTAAAGAATCGGTATCTGTATACAAAAGTTTTGCGTTAGATCCAAATTTATTTTTTATATAGTGATAGTCGTAAAGAAACGTTTTTTTTTTTTGACAGACCCAAAAAAAAATGCTAAAACCTACAAATATTGGTTTTATTTATTTTTACTTCTAATCGTGACATTTCAATAAGAACAATGTCATTAGAAATACAAGTACAACTATGAAAGTTTGGTTGTGAAATATAAAAATGAGCTCCATATCTACCATTCCATCTTGTTACGAACTTAATATCTTTATGTTTGCGTACGTTTTCTATGGTTTTTCCAAAGAATGTATTATTTAATAACTTAAAATTTTTTTTTTCAAAATCATTTTCACTCTCTTTTCGTAAATTTGTATTTAAATCAATATATTTTTTTTAACCAACACGATTGATCAAATTTTAATACTTTACCTATTTTTATAATTTTTAATTCTAATTGTAAAGCTTGTTTTAAATTTCGATAACGAATTACATAATTTTTTTTTTTAATAAAAAATGAAGTTAGCGATTTTGGAAGTTTTGATTTTGGTGAACATAAATATTCCGGACAAAGTGGTAAATCTTTATGTAATTGAAAAAGTTCTTTAGGATATTCTATATCAACTTCAAATATATATCCAATGGCGCTATCGTCAGCAATATTTAAAATAATATTAGGTGTAAAATTATTTGGATTACTCCATTTAAAATTTGTTTGAGGTAATGGTAAACTCATTGCTGCACCATATGAATTAACATCAAAATACATTAAATAAGATTGAGTTAATTTTGAATCGTAAGATGTTTCCATATATTTATTATTAGCTTTACCATATCTTTTCGAACATTGAGATATAGCACCTCGAATACCTCTTTCGATAAATAAAAGCATGTCAAAGTCAGTTAGTAGTAGTTCGATACCTTGTGACAAAACAATTTGATAAGTTAAACCTGGAACTGTATAGGTCCATAATGCATCTAGTTCGTATGTTGTTAGACACATATCTCTAAAGTTTTCAAAATATCAGCCAAAAGTAAAACGTCAGTTTTAAGGTATAATTCTGCATATTCTTGTAAATTTTTGATATTAAAAGTATTCCAAAAACGGTTTATATTAATATTTATCTTGTGAAATATTTTTACCACTAATGGAACTATAAAAAGAATCTATTTTCGGTAATGTTGTGTCTTTAAATTTTTCCCAACAATCTAAATATCCATATGGAAAAACTCCTTTACGTGATAGTAATTCAAATTCGTTAGTTATTTGAAGTATAAAAACTTTTAAGAATATTTTTTTTTTATCATTAGGTAAATAAGAGTATAAATTGTTAATACTGGAAGACATAAATCTATAAGAATCCAGAAATCTAAAATTAATATTTGTATTTTCTATATATTTTGTAAAAGAGATATATCTTTTTTTATTAATGGGTAATAAAATAATTTTTTTCCTTTGGATTAAGACTGAGTGCTTTAATTAAGAAATGACTATCGTAGCCGGAGAGAGATGTGGAATAATATATCATCATGGGAGTATCATACACAGTATCATATCATCAGTTTCGCAGATAACAAAAGGTCAAGATGATTACAAGATGAATGAGTAGCGCCACGAAACTGACAATGATCTCTAACTTTTTTTTTCATCGAATGCAAATGGTTTTTTGCAAATAAAACAATGAGATACACAATAAAATTTATGTAATTCTCCTTTTTTTTTAATTATATTTTTAAAAATTTTGTCAACTTGGTATGCAATATTCTCAAGTTCTTTTACGAACCATTCAATGCAATCAATAAATATTTTAAAATATGATAAAGAATTATTATACGAACATTTAAAATAGTATGTAATGCTGAAAGCTTTATGTTCTTGATATATTGTAGTAGCAGTAGTAGTAGACTTTGAATTAGTTGTGTTTGGATTTATTTTCTCTAAAATACTTTCTAAACCGGCATAAATTGCAAAAGGAACTCTTTGTTTAAATTTAAAATTTGTAAATTTTAAAATATTGTTATCTTCAGATGGTAACGTTATTTTGGTTTTATTCATAGTTTTACAACAAATTAAATG
Source organism: Kuschelorhynchus macadamiae (assembly GCA_030620095.1). Classification (NCBI taxonomy): domain Eukaryota; kingdom Metazoa; phylum Arthropoda; class Insecta; order Coleoptera; family Curculionidae; genus Kuschelorhynchus; species Kuschelorhynchus macadamiae. Next base: position 12,977 of record JAUTXW010001535.1, read on the forward strand.
TATTTGAAGATTTTCTTCAGTGTTAAAGTGATTTAAACATCTTTCACAAAACCATTTTTTGTGACTTATATTTCCCATTTGATGGTTTAATACACTTGATAGATCTTTAATTAAAGCAAAATGATATATATTTGTATAGTTATTTTCATCATTAAAATAATCTATTTTATTATTACAAGGAATCATTAATAAATTTATTTTTGTAGAATAATTTTGTTGACTTGAACACAGTGGAACAATTTGAGATTTTTTTTATAGTGAAAATGTTAATTGATAATTTATTTAATATTTCAAATTTTAATATATTTTTAATGCATATGGGAAATTCAATGTTATCATACTTTAATACCTCACTAAAATGAGGCTAAGATGCTGTTTTGTTTATATTTTTGTTTTTTTTTATCACTTACTGGATATAAAGCACATACAATTGACCATAAAAATAATATTGATCATTATTTTTAATGTTAATAATTCCTTTGTATTTTTAAGAAATTGAGGTATTTCTGTGTAAGTTGAAAGGTCAACATTTATAGGGGTAAAATTATTTATATTTACTTTTAAATGTAAAATTTCATATAACGCAAAACTAGAATCTCTTTCTTGAAATCTTCCAATTTTCTTAAAATTTTATTTTTCACATTTTCAGTATACCAATTTTTTTTAGAGCAGTATTATTGTCAATAATTTCGTTTTTTTTTGTAGAAAAATGTTTTTATATCAGTTTCCAAATTATGTAGTTTAATAAACATTGCGGAAAATATAATATTAACTTTTAATAGATTTTTTTCCAAAATACCAAGGCTCTGGTGAAAAGAAAATTAGTTTGGGAAGATGTGGATTCTTGTTTTAATGGGACAGTAAACTAGGAAATTTAGTTTCAAACATATTATTTTTGAAAAAATATAAATTTTACGATAAATATATTTCTTATGAAATGTTTAAATGAAATAATACAAAAAACTCAAACCTCTCTTATTTTATAAGAACAAAACCATTACTTACATTTACATATGCAACTACGCAGTAGAAATAATTACTTAATTTGTAAATAGAGTATATTTTTTATATAAGGTGTAAAAACTTATTTCTTTAATTGTGGGTTAACTTGTTAACTTTATTATTTTGAATTCACTGTAATTATCTTATGTATTATAATAAAATCTAATTCACTGCAACAACTTAAAAAAATATGTATATACCTAGATCCCTATTCAACTATTCTAATAGACTTCAGTCCATTATAAAAAATGGATGTTAATTCTGAAATTAGCTTACAGACTCTTGGTCAGTTTGTCAGTAAAGTGCTACATAAAATCGAGCAGGTAAGCAGATTAATTAAAAAAAAAAAAGATGAATATTTATTTTGGATAAAATATTTAAATAAAATAATAAAATTAATTAATAACTGTCAAAAAAAGTAAATCAAAATGTATTGCAAATGTTTCGAAAATTGAATTAAGTTTAACTTATTTAACAAATTATAAGGAAAATTTTAAAAATCAAAAAAGAATCAAATTTAGTCGTTCTGCTCTATTTAAAAATAATTAAAAAAAATTATTACGGCAAGATATTGTATCGTGTTTTCAGGAACAAATACGAACAGGTGCTATTATAAAGTTAAATATTAAAGATCCAACAATTTTTTTAAATAAAGCATATAAAAGTTTTTCAATTCAGATAAAAAAAGGAATTAAAAAAAAATCTATTAAAAGTTAATATTATCTTTTCCGCAATGTTTGTTAAACCACATAATTTGGAAACTGATATAAAAACTTTTTTCTACAAAAAAAAACGAAATTATTGACAATAACTGCTTTAAAAAAAAAATTGGTATACTGTAAATGTGAAAAATAAAATTTTAAGAAAACTGGAAGAATTTCAAAAAAAAGATTATAACTTTGCGTTATATGAAATTTTACATTTCAAAGTAAATATAAATAATTTTATCCCTATAAATGTTGACCTTTCAACTTACACAGAAATACCTCAATTTCTTAAAAATACAAAGGAATTATTAACATTAAAAATAATGATCAATATTATTTTTATGGTCAATTGTATGTGCTTTATATCCAGTAAGTGATAAAAAAAACAAAAATATAAACAGAACATCATCTTGGCCTCATTTTAGTGAGGTATTAAAGTATGATAACATTGAATTTCCCATATGCATTAAAAATATATTAAAATTTGAAATATTAAATAAATTATCAATTAACATTTTCACTATAAAAAAAAATCTCAAATTGTTCCACTGTTCAATTCGACAAAATTATTATCCAAAAATAAATTTATTAATGATTCCTTGTAATAATAAAATAGATTATTTTAATGATGAAAATAACTATACAAATATATATCATTTTGCTTTAATTAAAGATCTATCAAGTGTATTAAACCATCAAATGGGAAATATAAGTCACAAAAAATGGTTTTGTGAAAGATGTTTAAATCACTTTTAAACTGAAGAAAATCTTCAAAAACATTTAATTTGTTGTAAAACTATGAATAAAACCAAAATAACTTTACCATCTGAAAATAATAATATTTTAAAATTTACAAATTTTAAATTTAAACAAAGAGTCTAGAGAAAATAAATCCAAACACAATTAATTCAAAGTCTACTACTACTACTACTACAATATATCAAGAACATAAAGCTTTCAGCATTACATATTATTTTAAATGTTCGTATAATAATTCTTTATCATATTTTAAAATATTTACAGGAAGAGATTGCATTGAATGGTTCATAAAAGAACTTGAGAATATTGCATACCAAGTTGACAAAATTTTTAAAAATATAATTAAACAAAGAAGAATTCCATAAATTTTATTCTGTATCTCATTGTTTTATTTGTAAAAAACCATTTGCATTCGATGAAAAAAAAGTTAGAGATCATTGTCAGTTTCGTGGCGCTACTCATTCATCTTGTAATCATCTTGACCTTTTGTTATCTGCGAAACTGACCCCATGATACCTGTATTATTCCCCATCTCTCTCCGGCTACGATAATTATTTCTTAATTAAAGCACTCAGTTTTAATCCAAAGGAAAAAAATTATTTAGATTTAGATATATTAAGATATATTTCTTTTACAAAACATATAGTAAATTCAAATATTAATTTTAGATTTCTGGATTCTTATAGATTTATGTCTTCCAGTATTAACAATTTATCCGCTTATTTACCTAATGATAAAAAAAATATTCTTAAATGTTTTTATACTTCAAATATTTAACGAATTTGAATTACTATCACGTAAAGTTTTTTCCATATTACCGAAAATAGGATCTTTTTATAGTTCCATTAGTGGTAAAAATATTTCACAAGATAAATATTAATATAAACCGTTTTTGGAATACTTTTAATATCAAAAATTTACAAGAATATGCAGAATTATACCTTAAAACTGACGTTTTACTTTTGGCTGATATTTTGAAAACTTTAGAGATATGTGTCTAACAACATACGAACTAGATGCATTGTGGACCTATACAGTTCTAGGTTTAACTTATCAAATTGTTTTGTCACAAGGTATCGAATTAGAACTACTACTAACTGACTTTGACATGCTTTTATTTATCGAAAGAGGTATTCGAGGAGGTATATCTCAATGTTCGAAAAGATATGGTAAAGCTAATAATAAATATATGGAAACATATTACGATTTAAAATTAACTCAACCTTATTTAATGTATTTTGATGTTAATAATTCATATGGTGCAGCAATGAGTTTACCATTACCTCAAAAAAATTTTAAATGGAGTAATCCAAATAATTTTACACCTAATATCATTTTAAATATTGCTGACGATAGCGCCATTGGATATATATTTGAAGTTGATATAGAATATCCTAAAGAACTTTTTCAATTACATAAAGATTTACTACTTTGTCCGGAACATTTATGTTCACCAAAATCAAAACTTCCAAAATAGCTAACTACATTTTCTATTAAAAAAAAAATTATGTAATTCATTATCGAAATTTAAAACAAGCTTTACAATTAGAATTAAAATTTATAAAAATATGTAAAGTATTAAAATTTGATCAATCATGTTGGTTAAAAAAATATATTGATTTAAATATAAATTTACGAAAAGAGAGTGAAAATGATTTTGAAAAACAAATTTTTTAAGTTTAAATAATGCATTCTTTGGAAAAACTATAGAAAACGTACACAAACATAAATATATTAAGTTAGTAACAAGATGGAATGGTAGATATGGAGCACATTTTTATATTTCACCAACTTTCATAGTTGTACTTGTATTTCTAATGACATTGTTCTTATCCAAATGTCACGATTACAAGTAAAAATAAAAAAAACCAATATTTGTAAGTTTTAGCATTTTTTTTTGGATCTGTCAAAAAAAAAACGTTTCTTTATGACTTTCACTATAACTATATAAAAAATAAATTTGGATCTAATGCAAAACTTTTGTATACAGATACCGATTCTTTAATATATCATTTTTTTTTCGTCGACGATATCTATTAACATATTAAAGAAGATATTCTTTATTTGATACTTCAGATTATTTTTATAACAACGTGTATATAATATGCCCTTAAAAAATAAAAAATTTTAGGATTAATGAAAGACGAACTAAATGGAACAATTATGTTAGAATTTATAGGTCTCAAATCTAAAACGTATTCTATAAAAGTATATATAACACAAATGGAATTAGAAAAAGATATTAAAAAAATGAAAAATCAAGGAATAGATTTAAAAGTGATAATTTTATTCAAAATTATAACATTATTAAAAAAGCAAAGGGAATTAATGTTAATCAAAAAATTATTGTATCAAAATTACATAAAGTTTATACATTTAATCAGACAAACGTTGCTCTAAATCCTTACGACGATAAAAGAATCATCAATTACAAATATACAGATACTTTACCATGGGGATTTCCTTAAAACTAAAATTTACCTAATTAAAAAAACAATATTCATCTTTTTAATTTTTTTAATTTATCTATTATCTGTTTCGAATAAAGCACCTAGAACAAAAAGTAAACAACAATATTAAAAGGTAACTATATTCTAAAAAATAAAATATATCAAAAAAATATTATAATAAATAGGATATACAAAAAAATACTATTTTTTTATTTTTATTTTTTTTTTAGAATAAATTAAAAAAAATTACTACACCAAGAACCAAACTTTTTGATGCACCATCATCATCGTCGTCGTCGTCATCGTTGACAGCAGCACCAACAACAACAGCAGTACCATCATCATCACAATTGGTTGATTCTAGTTGGAATGAAGATGGAACATTCGAAACTTATGATCCTATCCGTTACGTACCCAACCATTTGGTAATGCGACAAAGTCCGATAGGTGCTTCAAAAAGTGTAAAAAGGGAATTTCGTAGATTAGAACGAATAAACATCAGTCTCATCATCAATAACAACAAAACAAATGAATACATTTGTTGAATACCAATATTTACTTCATATAATAACTAAATTTACATTTTTTTTCAGATTAATTTAAGAAAAAACACACCCAGAGGCTCTAGCTCCTAGACCATTTACCTCTGAAGCAGCTGGATTCGATCTTTTCAGCGTAGAAGACCACACCATTGAACCATCATCAAGGACAAAAATTGACACAAGCATACAAATTGAAATACCACAAGGATTCTACGCTGAAATCCATTCAAGATCGGGCCTAATCTACAAATATGGAATCGAAGTCGGAGCGGGCATCACTGATCAAGAATGTATTTATAGTTTTGTTTAATCATTGAAATATCGCATCTAAAATTTGTAAATCAGACAAAATTGCACAAATCATCATCAAAAAAAATTTATTAATTGCACTTTTGTATCGACTAACAGTATTCTTTTTGGGACATTAAGGGGAAATAAAGTTTTTGGATCACCTGATAATATTAAATAAAATATTAAAATATGTTGTTTTTTTATTTAAAAAACCTATACTCATAACACACTATAACTGCAAATTTTTATAAATCCAAACCGAATTTATATTAAAAAAAGTTCAATCTACAAATCCAGTGACATACCTACTTCAAGATGCAGAAAAACAAGACATTAAAGGAGGATTCTATGAACTTTAATCGCAAAAAGTTAAATAACCAGACATTTATTTAGTTGAAAAAGTGATAAAACGTAAAAACAATAGAGTATTTGTAAAATGGTTAGGTTTCAGTGATAAGCATAATAGTTGGATTGATAAAAATAATGTAGAGTGACTTAATAATAAAATAATTTTTTTTCATGTACGTTTTATTTATTATATATTATTTACATGTTTTCTACAAATAATTTATTTATCTTCAAACAGAAAAACAGTATTTATAATTATATAACAACTTGGCGTTTGATAATGCACAATGTCAAGTAGTGCCATATGGATCCTTGTGAAAGTGACATTCGGGAACTTTCTTAAACTTGCTTGGCTTCGGTTCACTCTCCAGCGGTATTTTAAAAAATGTTTCCGCACTTATAAATTTTCTTAGAAGATTCACCTTTTCATCTTCTTTGACGTATATTTTTGGGGCATCATATCTTTTCATCACATTTTTAAATGTGTTCAGATTATTTGTTGCGTTTAGATTGATAAACAAAAATCTTTTTTGGCTTTTTCGCAACTGAATAAAAATATTAAAGTTAAATATTTTTATTCAGTTGCGAAAAAGCCAAAAAAGATTTTTGTTTTTCATCACATGTTCTAAGACATTTGCTATTTCGTTCAAGTCTACTAAACCAGACTCCCATATTAGACCATGATATGAGTTTTCGAGATAAGATATCGTTTTTAAATCCTGGCCTTTTAACATGCTTTTGTTATATGGTGGTTTGAAAAGAAAATCTGAACGTGTTCCATCATACACAGCTAATTCTTTTGGAATAAATCCAGAAGCACAATTAAATCCCTGGATATCAAGACACAAAATTGAATTTTCTCCTGCCATAGTCCAAGTTACGAGACCCACTAAGTAAAACTAACAACACATAAAATAAACCGTAGTAGTTTTTTTACATTTTAATTTCTGTATGTTTGCACTGTTCTATTTTGACATTAAAATCATAGACCTAATACTATTTACACCAAATACATAATTCGCTAAACAAGGATCACAAAATTTTAATAACTTTACTCTATGTTTTAAGTGTTTATTAATATTTTTTTTTCAACTGAACAATTACATCTTTGGCATAAAAATTGTATTCATTTATAGAAGGCTTACATATATATTAATTATGTGTGCTATACAAATTTTTAATCACCTGGTACACGTTATTATTCTAAACAAATATTATTTATTAAAACATTATTATTGCTCATCTCAATACTACACAAAGATCTCCTTATCTACATCCTCGACCTTTTCTTATCTGCGAACCTGACCTCTCGTCTTACGTCGTCGAAAATGAAAACAAGCTATTCTCGGTATTTTTCCAAAAACTAATATTTTACGTATTTATTCAAACATTGCTCATCTCAATACTACACAAACATCTCCTTATCTACATCCTCGACCTTTTCTTATCTGCGAACCTGACCTCTAGTCTTACGTCGAACATATTAATTTTAATTAACAGAAAAACAATTCTCGGTACTACACAAACATCTCCTTATCTACATACTCGACCTTTTCTTATCTGCGAACCTGACCTCTAGTCTTACGTCGAACATATTAATTTTAATTAACAGAAAAACAATTCTCGGTATTACGGAATTCGGCGAAGCTCGCTTCTTGGAATTTTTTTTTGAAAAATAACACCTACCTGTGCAAACCAGGTGTCACGCTTAAGACAGGTGCACAAAAGGTGACAGATAAACACTTCTTGCAGGCAGGTGAGCCGAAGAGCTCCTGGGACCGATCGGTGGTCAAGATGCCATCGAGGTGCTCAGGACCGCCCCTGCTATACTACTTTGGTGATCCAACAGCTGAAACCAGGCTGAAAATAGGTCTCATGGACTTCCCAGGTTTATGGATTTTGGGAAGGCAATACAGTTTAGATAACTGGGGGTTACTATGAGTTAGTTTGAATTTTAGTTTATCGGACACAAGGTTTTTACACTGTTTTAAAGTACTTTTTACTTCATTTTTTTTTAGTTATCATTTTTGATAACGGGTTTTTCTCAATTAAATCGTTAGGACCAGTTTGAATCAAATTGTCTACTCTTTCAAAATAATCTGTTTTGTCTAGTATAACCACCTTATTTCCTTTGTCAGCTTTTAAATAAAAACATTCTTTTTTCTTCAGTCCCTGGATAACTTTAGTATTTTTCCGAGAAACATATTTTGACTTGTTGTTAACAACGTTTTTTGAGACTTGATTTCTGTAAGCCTCTCTAATAAATCCCTTAGTTGACTCTGGCACGTATTGAATGGAACTTTCGATATTCCCTATAATAGTTGGTAAACTATTTTTTACTGGAGGCTCTGCAAAATCCAAACCTTTATTCAAAAGAGCGATTTCTCTATTATCAAAGGACTGAGAAGAAAGATTTTCTACAATTTTCTCGACTTCCGAAGAAATTTGTTTTTGTGGTTTCAACTTTCTCAGTTTGTTTTTAAGTGAACACATTTTCTTCAAAAATTTGGCATCGACAACTACGAACATTTTTCTGTGGAAATCTAACCATTGTTTAAATTCTAAATTACTAAGCTTATGAGTGAGTTTTTTAAATGCTTCAATTTCAAACATACTTCGTTTGCTATACAGATTTTTAATTTCTAAATCTAGCCACTTTTGTTTGGCGAAAGATTCAACCTTCGCAGTAATGGGTGATTGTTTAGGGATCTTGACTGAAATGAATTTAGGGAAAACTGAAAAAGACTTGCATGATTTTAGAAACCAAATATCTGCTGCTATTAACCTAATTTTAGTACAGTACTTACAATAAAGGTTTTGTTCCGTTGACCGTGAAGCCATGTTAAGTCCTAACACTGGAACCTGTGGTGGAAGATAGATCAAAATACAAGAGTTCTAATCACACACCACAACTTGTTACGTTCTGGACGCGCGTTTCGCTAACCAAGTTAGCATCATCAGCAGATGATATAAACTAAAGTAACTTATCCTAACCGAGACTATTTATAGGTAAATGTGTTCACACTTGGTTGCACCCGACTGCACCGTTTTCAAGTAAACAATAGAGGGGACTATAGGGAATAGGCCCTCTGTCTTTATTTAGGGCTTTCTTACCACATTTAACTATTTCTATACTCTCAAATGCATCCAATAATCTATTATTAGATATATTTTTAATCAATTTAAGATTATTTATTCCTATTTGGTGCCCGCAACTGATTCCATATGGAGACCCCGGGCAACTGATTCCATATGGGGACCCCAGCTCAACTCGGGATCAAGTTAGACGCCCAAAAACTTGGCCTTATTAACAATAGGGAAAGGTACTTCATCCATCTCTCGTAAAGAAAATATTATATTACTCGGCTTATCGTGATTCAAAACTAGACCATTCCGCTTGAACCGGTCTTCTACCTCCAATTGTGTCTCGCATGCCCCACTAATGACCTCCTCAAAGGTGTCACCACTTACACAGAGACCGTTGTGTCGCCCGCAAACAAAACATAGCGACCCATCTCGCTGTTCAAGGGAATATCATACTTCTTGGAAATACTCTCTTATATACATATTTTGCCTTATGTGAACATCTACTAATTTTAATACCAGAGTGAGCATGATGATTAGAGGCATGGGTTCAACACATTCTAAAGTTATCAAAATAACCAAAGATTTTTGTCTTTTTAATAAAATAACCTCATGTATCTTCAATTTGGAAATAAGATTATCGAATTAAATATTTCCCCCTGAAGCATTTAGCTGCAAACTTAAAACGCAGTTTTATCACCTCATTATTAACTCTCGTGGCACTTTTACATAAAACTAGTTTTTAGCGAATGAAAGCAAATTAAGAAATTAAGAAAATTGAATAAATGCAATTTGCTTACACTATTTTCTAAATATTGATCTATAAGAATTTTTTCTCTTATCTATGCTCTTTCAGAAACCTTTTTTGTTTTTATCGAAAACTTGAACCGTTTGGTCATCAGAGGGCGTTCAATAGGCCCTTGTTTTTGACCAAAAATTAAAAACAATACTTTCCAAACTTGTAGTAAAAAGATGTAAACTGGATCTCGCCCATTTTCAATAAGATTCATGAGACCGTAAAAATAGATGTTTCCTAAAAGTTTTAAATCCATATTTCAATTTTTTCAATAGTTATTGTGTCTTATAGGAAATTCTAAAAAACTCGAAAAAAAAACGTTTTGGTACCGTTCGAGAGACACTTGGGCTTATTTTTTTAATGCGTCTTCATAAGATTTATCGATGTCACAAACATCAGGCCGAAAATCAAACGATATTCTTTTTTGCTTTCTAATGTGTAAATACCTTGCTTAAAATTAAGCTTCAATTTATCAATTTGATTTATAAAGTCCTGAATTTTATTCTCCACGTTGGATCATCACACTGAAAATCTGGGGACAATACATTTCGTGGCCATTTAAATGCATTGCATTTTTCCTTTTTCTAAACAACTGAGATGAAAAACTCCACAGCGTTTTACACAGAAAAAATGACGAAATTCGTTCATAATACAACACTTAAATTGGCACCTTAGTAAGTCGTGATCTGGTTTTTACTGGAGTTAAAACTCTAATAAAGTAATACAGAACTATTTCAGTTTATTGAACCACTAAAAAAAGGTAATTCCAATGTTGATACCTTTAAAATATTTGGGTATCCCCGAACCATAAGCTTATTTTTTGAGAAACTGTTTCTATTTAAGTAAATTTTATGTTCACATTTTTCTTATCTAAAACGACAAACTGTTTAATCTACATATTGCTACAATAAATCATGCAAAATATCTTCATAATTTCAATCAAGCAATTATTTTTTATGAGATGTCAAAAAAATATATATTAAATGCTATACTGTAACATATTGTTAAACAACCTGAATATAAGGCAATAAAGTATACACGGTGCTATTAAAAATATAAAAAATATTATCATTGCCGGAAACTTGACTGTTATGTAAAAAATAGTGCAATAATGCCAGCAAAATATTGTTCGACAAGAACTCGAAGCAACTAATTAAAAAATAAAATTTCGAAGATGAGACACTGTTTCATTGTTATTCGGTATCTTATTACTTATTTTTTTTATTTTTTAAGGACCTAAATATGAATTTTAATTTTAGTAGAAGATAAAGTAACTTCTTTCTGTACACTTTAAAACTACATATCGACTTTTTCATTCAAACATTTTTAAATTGGAAATGAGCCAAAATGATAAATGTCATCTATAAATCAGAACACTTATGGTAATCAGAAATATTGGCCAATATTGCAGCAGTTTGTCCCAGTACAATTTTATTTTGATATGAAATTTTGAAAAATGTCATTGGCAACCTCTCATACATACCTATGATACCTGCTAACTCTCGCCGAAAGGCATTATTTGTGACATTTTACCAGGCGGTGGTAAGTCATTGCATTCCATGAGACGAGACGCGCAAATTTCTTGACTTGCTCAGGAACCTTGCAATCAATAGTCGAACGTACTAACCATTGTGAACCACGAATTTTTTAAGGATCAGCGATATGGATGGGCATTTTATCGATATACATTTTATCGAATAACAATAGGTAAATAAAAAATTATTTACATATCGATAGTTATTAAATTAACTCGCGATCGATATTTCGATCGTAACTGACTATTTGGTCACTGCTGCTTTATATTAATTAAGTAATTAAAAGGTTTTATTTCGATACAAGATCAAATTTCCACTCAAAGATTGAAATTTTAGAGTTAACAATAAGGTTCTTCACTCTTTGTGATTCATTTGGATAATTTTTTATTGTTGCTTCTTACCAAGTGCACACTGAGTCCTTAGAGGATCCGAATTTTCTTCTGAAAAGCAACTCATTTGTTCTAATGTACCCACTATTAAAGTGATAGCAGCTAGTTGGGCCTTGGAGTCTGAAATTTCGTCTTCATATAGGGAGAAAGCTTGCGACATAAACTCATAAGCCACAGTTTCATGATTGTCAAAACCTAAAAATGAAATACTAATATTGGCAAAAGTATTTTAATAATATTAATGATATTGGATCACAATTTATACAATTTAAAAAGATATTTTGTTATGGTAACCAAATCTAGTGTATAAAAGATGTTTACTTTAAGGCCATGTTAGAAGAATGCGATATTGATGTGACTAACTCATGTGTTAATAAGCATTTTTAACTTTGACATTTTCTATAGTAATGTTCACGGGATCACGGGTGGTTTTGTTTTCCTAATATGCGTCATGGTTTAATTATAATATAGATACTTTTTCGATACTTGGTAGGTACTAACTTAAATTGTGAGAATTGTTGGTCAATTATCAATATTACAATCTATATAAGATTCATTTAAATTAAATGATATACTTAAATTCATCGACCTGTCAAATTTAGATTCAATATAGCGCCGCAGAGTATTGCTAAATGGTCAACTCCTAACTCCTATATCCTCTTACAACTTTGTATGTTTAGTATTATATTTAATATTTTTTTGAATGTTGGATCGATTGCAAATAAATTTTTCATCTGTCATATTTGACAGGTAATATTTTTTGTTTTTTACTATATCTGTATGTTTCTAAAGTTAGTTTTAGAGGTACGAGGACGGTCATAAATAAATGAGAATCAGATGAACATGCATCATGTTCTTAAAATTCTGATTGTCCTGATGCCCCATCACATTCCCATTTGCTGTGTGGGATAAGACTTGGTGTTTCGAAGTCAATTTCCAAATTAATCTCAAATATCCACTTAGTGGTATGGTCAATTTATTGACGGTTCCCGGGGTAACACGTCTTCCTCACATCCAATATATTTTGTAGCTTGGAAAAATATTAAACCCCAAGGATTTTAGAGGCGTTTCGAATTATTTCATAATTAGCAACAGCGATTTTAGTTTGAATTATTAAGGCAAATGCTTCATTCGAATTAAAGCTCTTTTGAGAACTCCAATTGCAGTTAGTGGAGGAGGCAGCAGCATCAGTTAGATCCTGGGACAACGTTTCTCTAGTATTTTTAATTTTTTATTCTCTCGCTTTGAATCCGCACTCGTTAAATATACTGACTGGCCTCCCACCCGTGTTAGTAATATTATTGGCTAATCTTTTTTCATCTTTTTGATAAGAAACTCACCATTCAACCAATTATTAACAGTATTACGCTGTTCGAGTTTTATTGTAGGACACATCTTTTAGTTTCCTTCTGTAATGCGGAACAAAACGTTTGTTTAATTCCTCAAGAATTTTGGATAGCTGATCTCCTTCTAAGTTCAGGTATAAACGAGAAATGAATTTACATAAATTGGGATTATCTCGTGTAAATAAATATTCATTGTCGCACTTCGCACATCGCACTCCTTTTATTTTTATTATTTAACAAATTAAAAATCAACTTAACTCCACAACATAAGCCTAGAAACACAAAACTGAACTGATTTGCCAATGTTAATTGACGTTTAAACAAATTTGAACAAAAAAGCGTTGTTTATATTAGTTTGCCCTAGTTACGCGATCAGCTGCAGAACGCGGTCGGCTGCGGTTCGTGGTCGGTTGTGATATTAATATAGGGTCTACTCTGTCATCTTATCGTTCGTAAAACAATAAGGAGATACATTAGGAAGCCGGAGCTTTTTTTATATACATCAATAAGTATGTGTGAACCTAAAGTTTTAAATGCCTGCGGTCTACGTTATTTACCCCCATGTGGTTCTGAAAGTTGGGGCGGGAAACGGAAGTTTTAAAGTCTTAACTTCACAGATGAAGAAATTGCGAAGAAATATACTTTTCAAATATAATTTAAAAAGACGGTTTTCGGTCCTCTCTCAAAAAAAATTTTTAGGAAGAAAACCGTTTTTTTTACTCTTTATTGATCAATGATAAGCACAAATCGCAGCGGACAACGTCGAAATTGAATAATTTTTTTTTATGGTTTTTTCCATTCCTGCAACACCGTGCGCCGAGGTTGACAAAGTTTGATTATATTGAAAACATGTAGCAATATTCGTGCGGTAATAAAAGTTTTAAATTATTATTGTGAAGTCATTTACAAATATATGTATGTATATATATATATATATATATATATATATATATATATATATATATATATATATATATATATATATATATATATATATATATATATATATATATATATATATATATATATATATATATATATATATATATATATATATATATATATATATATATATATATATATATATATATATATATATATATATATATATATATATATATATATATATATATATATATATATATATATATATATACAAAATATATACATATATATATATATATATATATATAAAATATAATATATATGATGATTAAATACTACGTCAAACAATTTTTAAATAACTAATACTTGGTTTTATAACCTTTCTGTTTTAGAACTTCGGCGCATCTTCTGGACATAGAGTTCACAAGTCTTTGACACAATTCTAATGGTATTGCTTCCCATTCTGCTTTAATTATTTAATTTAAGTTCTTGCTTATACTTTGCTATCGTTTGTGTGTTTGTCAACAGCGTTTTTGAGGTAAGTCTATAAGTTCTCAATGGGATTGAGGTCTGGCGATTGGGAAGGCCACGACAATAAATCCACACTATTGTCACTAAGAAATTGTTTCGTTTTTCTAGACGTGTGCTTCGGATCATTATCCTGTTGATACTTCCATATTAAGGGCATATGATCCTCTGCAAACGGCAACATGTCCTGAAGAATGTGGACATACTCATTTTGGTCCATAATTTCTTTGATCAAATAAATCGGTTCTACACCATACCAAGAAAAAGCTCCCCATAGTTTTAGGTTACCCCCTCCATGATTAACTGTTTTAATGGTGTGTTTTGGTAATAACACCTGGTTGGGTGGTCTTTTAACTTATCACCTACCATCGGAACCTATTAAATTTATTTTCGTTTCATCGCTCCATAGAATATTGCGCCATTTCTTGATTCCCAATTCACCATTCGAGTTTAAATGATCTTGGGCAAACTTTAAACGTTCTTTAATATTTTTGGATGATAACAGAGGTATTTTTCTTGCTGCTCTACCGTGTAGGTTACTTTCCTGAAGCATTCTTCGAATTGTTCTTGACTTCTGTTTTTATGTATATCTTAATTAGTTTTTATCAAAAACTAGTATAAAATACCCAGAGGCATTTTACTACATACTTTATAATTTTTGTTTATATATATATTTAATTAAAACTTTTGTTACTGGTGTAATCTCATCTGCCTTTGGGTATTTTAGCTTATATTTTGCAATAAAAGTAATTATACTACTTCAAAATTAATATTGGAAAAATATTTCTATTCTTCGTATGATAATTTTGTTGCCTCATGTTTAAACATATCCACCGTAATATACATTCGTATAAACATTGGAGTATCTGGGTAGGCTTGCCATCGTCGTACGATCGACCTTATACTATGAGTTAATCTTGGATGTGGATAAATATGTAAATAATTACCTCTATTTTTATTCTTAGTCTATGGTTTTTACAGGTCCATGTCACTTCTAATGGCGTAATTTATTTTAAAAAATATTTTGGTGTTATAAAAACAAACGTCTAGTCTCACTAACTTTTGAACAACTACATTTTTTGAAATGAGATTTTTACAGATCAATGTAACTTTACAACGTATTTCATAAACAGGTTCCTTATGGTCTACATACTGGTAAAATCGTTATGTAAAGCCATTTAGGCTATGATTTAAATAAACACTCCCCACCTATTATCCCACTTTATATGGTTTTTATATTAATGACAGTTGCTATGGTAGCCGTTTCAGTATTGACCTATGTGCCGAATACGATATGTAATATCAACATAAATTAGTTTTCCAATATTATAATAAGAAAGCACTAACTAGGCAAAATTATTTTTTGACAGCTGTCAAAATGTTTTTTTCCCGAAATACGTTACAAAAAGTTACATATATCTGTAAAAATCTCATTAAAAAAATGTTACTGTTCCAAAGGTACTGAGACTAGACGTGAGAGCTGACAAATATTTTTCTAAAATAAATTACGTCATGAAAAGTAACATGGAACTGGAAAATCCGTATTTAAAAATTTTAAGTAGTTCAGAAGCAGGGTTGAGAAGATTTACATCAACTGATTTAAATAATCTGATTAAAATCATGATTATAATCAGTAGTTTTTTAATAAACATTATTATAAGTTTCAAAATTTTGAGATCATCAAAATTTTCTGACAAAAACTTTTTATTGATTAATACCCGTATTCACTAAAGAGGTTTAAATTTAGACTAGGTCTAACTTGACCGTTATAGGGTTAAGATGACATTTTTAACAACTGGACAAATCTTTCTAAATGTCATAATTACAAAATGACAGTAACATAAGCGAAACATAAATAGCGAACTAAGAGTTTTAAATACCATGGTAACTAGACATGGTCTAACTTAAACCTTTTAGTGAATACGGGGGGTAAATGTCTATTTACGAAAACCACATTTTGAAAATGCTTTCAAAAAAACCAACTTAAATATACCATCTTTCTAATAAACTTTTATATGTATAACATTTAAAACTAACTAAAACATTACAAAAGTTCAAAAAAGCTAACACGAAAATAAGTATGCTTTCAAACAGAACAATTAAGTATTAATTTT
This sequence comes from Kuschelorhynchus macadamiae, assembly GCA_030620095.1. Classification (NCBI taxonomy): domain Eukaryota; kingdom Metazoa; phylum Arthropoda; class Insecta; order Coleoptera; family Curculionidae; genus Kuschelorhynchus; species Kuschelorhynchus macadamiae. The sequence goes on from JAUTXW010001535.1 coordinate 29,753, forward strand.
TTAAGTGAAATACTAATTTACAGGCTTTTTCATTGCCAAGTCTTTTTCTAATATCAGAATGAACAACTCTATATCTGGAAAACATTCTTTCCAAGTTAGAAGAAGATGCACAGGCACATTTAACGAGAACAATTATGTGTAGTACCTTATCGATTCCTGGAATGGCTTCCTGAGATCTTCATCACTGTAGTGCGGTCACATTTCGTAATACTTCGCTAGAAGTTTTCAAAAAGGGGCCTGATTTGGCTTCTAGCTTGCTTATTAATGGTAATAATCATGTGTTTGGGAAATGTTTACCAGCAATATATATCTACAGCAACTTTTTTCTTTGCTTGATAGAGGGTACTCGAAAAATCACCGAATAAATGTCATCTTTATGTTTTTCACAAATTTGCAACAGTTTTGGCCACTCTCTGATATAATTGTCTAAGCAGTCAGAAACTGGATTCCATCGAACATCTTATGGTAGTATTAACTTTCAAGCCTTTTTGTTTGTACCAAACAAGCATTTGGCAAATTAGTATTTTGAAAATATTTTATAATATGCACTACATGATCTTTTGCATGTCTTACTTCTTCCTAAATATTCTAATCTTACTAAATCATTGGAAAGCAAATTCAATATATGAACAGAATACCCGAATGTAAAAATAGGGTAATCCAGTGCTTCCACATTTTTCAGGCACTGTTCATATTTGTCGCGTTGTCTGTAACAAAACTGGAAACCGTAACATTATATTAACATTTACACTTTTAGAAGAACATTATTTCCATCTTCCGTTGTCAAAGCTGCACATATTAAAGACTCGTTGTGAATATTAGACTAACCATCAATAGACATAAAAATGAACTGATCAGATAATTTCTTAAAAGATTTTGATTTTTCTTCTTCAAATATTTCGTTTAACAGGGTTGACGACAACTGAAATCTTAAAGGTGGTTTGTAGCTTGGTCATAACATTTCAATAGCCTTAAGAACCTCTGTATTGTGTTAGTTGCTGGTCTAGTTCTTATCTTGTTCTTACAACAAAGGAGGACAAGGAGGATAAACTACTGCTGCTTCAGTAGTTATCTAATTTTTGTTTTTTTTTTTACTGACTGGGACCCCTGGGGGGTTGTTTCCTCATCACCTAATTTACTTAATTGATTTTTATACATTTCTCAGTGATTTTAAGCTAATAGCTCCTTCATTTCTTTATTATGTTTTACGAGATATCCAAGTGTGCCCCTAAGTGTTAATTTGACAAAACTTTGCCATGCGACATATATCATCTTTCAGAGCAAGCCCGCGACAGACATTTTGCATGTTGTAAGTTTCTGCGAGTTTTAACAGAGTAGCAGGTGGGCTTTCTGGTCTTTTCTTGCCAGATTTTCAACCGAATTCCTAATCGTGTTTCTATTTTTTTATATTCTCTTTTAAAAAAAGTCGTTACTAACGGTAAGAAATAAAATTAGCGATTTCTGATTTTTTTTAAATCATGTTTTTTTTTCAACCCTGTTCAGAAGTTAAAGGAAAAAAAATCCAATAATAATAATTGTATGTTTTAAAATATCAAAGTAGCAGCCTTGCTACTATAAGTTGGTGAAAATTTCACACTTTTCGAACCTGAGTAACTATAGGAAACGCCGATGAGACTAATGAGTCCCCGTCTTATATACACCAGGTATACATGTATAAATAAGTTAATAACCATTGAAGTATGCATTCATATTCTTTAAGACAGATCACAACAAATATCAGTTTGTGTATTGAGTGAAACCGACGTACATGTATCTATCTGAAACACTTCGAAAAAGAAACTTCATTGTACAGTTTTTCAAATTTAATTTAATCTTAAAACATTTCTGCACACCGTGTACTCAATATTTGACTGCTTAACCTAGTGTTTGAAGCAGACATACATGCATGTCAAACATTACAAAACTTCAGAGTACCGTTTTTTTATTTAATTTTATCTTATAACAATTTCCACACACCCTGTATTGGATATCCGACTGTCAACACAATAACTTTATACGTTGAACCCAAGTGTATACAAAACACCTAAAAAAGAAAAACTCCGTACTCTGGTTTATGTTTCGCAGTCATATAAATTTTTGATGAATGTGCAGAGCTAGATAATTTTTTTTCTTTATTTTTTCTCCTATAAATTGATTTAATACAGAGTCCCATGACAACCAAGAAACGACCTCTTAACAGAAATAAACATTTTTGAAATCGTATCATTAATGAAAAAAGTCACGTCTTTTCTTATTCCAACTAAAACTTGTCACGTTGACAAATCCTAAATTTTGACATTTCGAACGTTAAAATATTTTATCTATGCGTCAAAACAAAGTCAATATTGAAAATGCCAAAAAAAATTGGAAATAAACGACTAAGTCAGCAAAGCCAGCTTTTTATTCTTAATATACTAGCTTTTTTGAGCTAGCAAAAGAATAAGTAGCTGTAGGAATTGCTTCCGCAATGAATATAAGTTGAAGATCAATATTTAATTCAAGAAAAAATGGACTAAAATCGGACAAAAGATTCAAAGAATTATCATCAACAAGAAATAAGAAAAAGTAAGATCCGGGATATCATTTATCGCATGTATGATCAAAAAGAACATATTACCATAAAATCTCTCTATCAGAAACTAAATTATGCGAAAATGGGTAAGAGAAATTGGCTTTCGATGAGAGAGAAGTAACAACCGCAAGTTTCTCGTGGATTTACCAGATGTTTTTAATAAAAGAATTACATTTTTGAGAGAGTACCAAAAAATATGAATTCACTAGAAAACGGTTTTACTCCAGTCTTCCTTGATGAAACATGGATAATCAGTAAAGGGTTTTTTTGAAATACATGGCAGGATGATACGAAAGCCACAAGCTCTTCAAAAAGCGGTGAAGGTAAGTTTATGGAGCATTTTGACTGTATTTGTCTTTTGTTTAATTTAGTTTTCTTGCGCATTTACATTAAGAGCATCGGTGGGCTTAAAATTTTTGCTAATTTAAGGTGTTCTTTTAACCCAAATCATAAAAAAAAGTATATTATAGACAACTTTTTAACGGGTATTTCAAAGATAAATAATATGAGTGTGTAGAAAAGTTATTCTTCTTATTAAATATCAAAAAACAGAAATGTTACAAGCTGTCCAAAATAGCTAAAAATCCTATATTATTTATCTTTTAAATACTGTTGGGAAATTGTTAATATTAAACCTAGTATTTTTATAATTTTGATCAAAAGAAAAACTTAAATTCGTGTGACGAAATGATGTGAAATGAATCCATGCTCGTAAATATAGTAGACTTCTAAATTAGAAATATAAAAAAAAAGTACTTTTGCTCCTGTGATAAAATTGTTGATTTTTTTAGGTTATAGTTTCATCGTCGCCAATGCCGGCAATGAAAACTGGTTTATCAAGGGAGCTAGTTTAGTTTTTCAAAGCGGGACAAAAAGTGGGGACTACCACGATAGTAATTTACCAGCCAAATCATTAATTATCATGGACAATCCAAGCTACCACTCTGGGTGGGCTAGTAGAAGACATACCCCGAAAATCCTGGATCAAAAAAATATTAATTTTATGGCTTTAAAAAAAATTATTGCCTTTCAAGGCAGCAATGAAGGACCAAATCTGGGATTTGGTAGAAAAAAAATCGAAGTACAGGAAAAAAATATTTTCTTGAGGGATAGGCAAAATCTTTTGGTCATATGGTTCTCCACCTCCCACCAAACCATTCTCAACATAACCCCATCGAAATGGTTTGGTCAGAGTGCAAAAGAAAATATGATCAATATATTTTTGCCTTAAAAGGAATATCCTCTGAAGTTTTGGCAACGTGGGAAAAGATTCCTGACGAAGTAAGCGCTAATCATTGGAAGAACTACATTCGGCACACCCAAAAAGAGATTCTAGAAGCTTGGAAAGTAGTCAGAGTATACGATACTTCAGATATAAACCCCGTCATAGTGACCTATTCGCATGACGAAGATAAGAGCGATGATGTTTTCTGACATTGACGATCTTTGATTTATATTGTTTAATATTTTATTAAAAAATATTTTTATAGTTTTTAGTTATTAGTTTTAATTGCTCCACATTAAGTTTTCTATTACACTGGTTCTTTCTAAAATTAGTTTATATTGCACTTAAAATATTTTGGAATGTTCTTTTGCCCTTGTTAATGATACTTCTTTGAAACTTTTGCCTGATTTTAGTCAATTTTTACTTAAATTAAATATCTTTAACTTACTTTCGTCGCGAAAGCTCTTTTTTCGAATGCATTTTCAATGTCTACTGAAAAAGGATATCTAGAATAATAACATTCATACTGTTTTTCTTTTATTTATTTAATTATATAATTATACTCTAAAGTTATTAAAATTAGCATGTATACTTTTTAATGGCAGCCATACACCAGCATGATCTTGGACGCGATCACTGCCACCGTGGCGGCCAAATGACAGCATAGGATCGCCACCGTAATTGCTGCCGAGAACGTTTTAGTGTGTGCATTCCTTAAACAGCTTGTTATGTTAACCGTTAACAGCTAAGAAATACGTTCTTTTTAAGCTAGCGTTACGTCACTGCATATCCGAAATAACTCTATTATAATAGTTGATGCAATATAAGTGTTGACCAGGGTTTTAAGGACCAATCATCTAAAAGATTCCGTTCAACGCGCGTCAAGTTCGAATACCTAAAAAGTTATAGGCATATAAAGAGCAGTTAATTTTAATTATATAGCTTCTCAAAGGAAATGTTCAATATTCAGACGCCAATATATCGAAAACAGCTGAAGTTAAGTATAGCATCTAAAATAAAATATATGAAATAAGTTTAAAAAATCCTGAGAATTCAAAAGTGCAATTTTTTTAGTTTGATGATGCAATTTTTTAAAGGTCTAAAAGACAATACGGAAACGTTTTTTAAATTTTATGTTTGATATGTCTTTCTTTTAATTAAAATCTGTATGTGCACGTCAAAATATAAAAACTAGCCTTGTTTATAAAGCAACCTTTTTGTTAGCGACTAACCAAATCGATAACTACAAATGTATACATTTTTCAGAGACTTTCTAATTTTATCCCAAATAAATGATATTTTCCTTCTGGCATAGATACAAATGTTTTTGCTTTTATCTACTGTGAATGTTATTTCTAACTATCAAATATGAATAGACTCCTTAGAATATACACAACTTTTTCCAACACTTTTGTTTTGATTAGGTGCCCTTGGTCCTTTCAAGCAACAACCAAAATATTAAGAGAACAATTAACTTATTACCTATCTGATCAATAGCCAAGGCTCCTTGCAAAAACAATCTTAGTGGCAATTCTGCTAATTCAGCTTTTACCAATGCTGTGGTAGTTTGATGACAAAACTGAAATATTTTGTTACACTTCTTATCCCATTTGTCTTCCTTAAGATTTCTATATTTATATGCAAGTTGATAAGCTTGAAATATTAAAGGTGGAAGGGTGTACTTGATTCTTAACGGCCCACCTGTTCCTAGTATCTACAAAGTAAAAAAAAACATCCATAAGTCAAACAGACCACACAGAAATTAAAAAATTATTAATAAAACAATAGGTCACAATAAGCACAAAGCCTATAATTGTTAGGCTTAGTTGTATGTTTCATAATGAAAACTTTTTAGGAAATGATTGTTTCATAGAAGCGTATATGGTTTTGAACTACTAATATAATATGCCTGGTGAAATTTAATTTTTTTATTTTAATATAACATTTTTACAGTACAATGCATGTTTATCTTTAAATCATCCTCGAACATAACGTCTCCTTGTTAACAAGAGTCGGTACGACTGTTAATAGGCTTAGTTCCTCGATTTTTTTTTTGATATCCCGATGATTCAAAATGCACGTAGCTATGGTAAATTTTTTGAAGTGGGACATTTTTTTTCGGAAGTTCGTTAACGAGCAACATCGGAGTGCAGGATGTCGCTAAAAAAAATAATTTAAATAAATAATTAATAAATAAGGTAATAAATGCGGTAACTTGGGGGCTTTTTGCAGAGCTGAAACCCGACCACTTTGACCCAGCTGAGACGGGGGTTCTATGGAGATTAAAAAATGAGATTCAAAATCGAAACAGGATGCCTATACCTCAAATGCGGGAAAAGTGGTTGAAATTCAAAAATTAAAAAAAGGTTTTGAGTCTTAAAATGTTTCAGATTTAACTAATTTTTTTGCGAAAGGAGTAATAAGAGGCAGGAATAGTTTAGGTAACCCCAAACTTCCCCCGACAGTTTGAAAAACCAAGTTTATACAGGGCGAACAATTTAGAAATAAATCTGCAAGTTACTTTCTATATGTTTCACTAGTATTTTATGTGCGGCACTGTAGCATCTAAACGCTTGACTCTAGGTGAATCAAGTAATCCACCAAAGGAACGTCTATGTTTCCTCTAGAGACTAACGTAAAATTCAGTCCGTTTGGAGTTAAGGATACATTTTGAGAAATTTTTGAAATGTATTGGGCCCGACATTTATCTCCTGGGACAAACATTCCTGAACAGATCAAAAGCTCGATGTTTTTTTGCAAAACATATAATTTATTTATTTATTTATTTATTTTTAATATTCCCAACCAACTGTATAAGTTCATTATAGGGAATTCTAACAATACTAATATTATAACAAACTAACAATTAAGAATAATATTAAATAACAAAATAAATAATAATTAAAGAACAAAATAAATAATATTAACACTCAAAATTATTTTTTCTATAAATCAGGTTTCGAAAAAAAAGATTTTTTTTACTTCCTTTTTAAATTTTACTAAAGTTTTTATTCTGCGTAAATGTGTTGGTAATTGATTATATATTAATATACCACCATATAATAAAGATTTTTTTGCAAAATTGCTTCGAATTTCAGTTGTATTTAATAAATCTGTTTGTCGTGTGTCATAATTATGTATAGTATGTCTTTTTCTAAATCTATATTATATAATTTATCTTTTGTAAGTATTGAATGGATGAAAATAAAAAAAATAATAACATGTTTATTTGTCGGAGGTACGGAAATTGGGTAAAATCGAAGTTCATTAAAAATGCAGGTTTTAGCCGTTTTTAAAACAATAACCTTTTTTAAGATAGGACGTGATGGGTAGGTTTGATTGAAAAACGTCAGAACACTTTTGACAAGTTTTCAATTCGATATACATAGGTCTAGATATTTGCAAATATCTTCTCGATAGCAAGTAGTATTTGTAAAACAGAATTTTGTATATCATATATATTACAGAGGAAAAGGGGTGTGTGTGGGTGTGTGCGTTGGTGTGTGCCTTGGTGTGTGCGTTGGTGTGTGTGTGTTGGTGTGTGTGTTGGTGTGTGTGTTGGTATGTGTGCTGGTATGTATGTTGGTGTGTGTGTGTGTGTGTGTTGGTGTGTGTATTGGTGTGCGTGTGCATGTGTGTGTGTTTAGTACCTATATATTTAAACGTTTCGAATACATCGACTAAAATTTTACCGATCTTATTGTTTGAATTGGATTATAAAATACAACTATAAGATCATCCGGCTAAATTTTGATTTTTACCTTTCTAGCGACGGACAAGATGAGAAATTGTTCGTCGGAGGCATTGCACTGAAGCTGAGGGATAAACCTAGCCAGCAAACACTGTTCGTCTGCCAGTTCTTCCAAATCTACTTCGCCAACCATGTTTTCATTTTTTTCAGAAACTAAAGTACTAAGCAACGTAAGTGCTTGCTCTGTCTCATCAGGAGAGGGAATAACTGTTTCATTGTCCAATGCATTGTTCAAAATATAGATACTCAGTGATTTTCGGCCATTATAATCCAAATGTTGCATGAGACCTAACAAAAACACATAAAATATAAAAATGGAAATATATAAGACAATTAAATAAAAATTGTAATTGTAATAAAATAATCAGTGACGAGTCGGAGCTTTTAAATGCAATTAAAGTATACGACTCCTAACATGTTTCAATTTTGAAGAGCAGAGCTAAAACTATTGAAACCATAACCACAAAATTTGAACAATAGATTTCTTTTGTGACCTAAGCAAGCCATAAGAAATTATTTTTCCCTAGGCTGTAAAATAGGGATGAAAGTTTGTACGGGGAAAAACTTAGATTAAGTACACAGGAAGATACATAACAACACAATAAAATGTGACTGAGTGATCATTTTCCCCCAAACCGCCTCGTAAACATATGTTTCTTTAAAAAATCCCTCTTTGTAGATTAGTTTCATATTCCATTGCCTACCGGTGCTAATTAAATCAGTTTAAAATGCATGGTGTCAATTAATTGAAAAGCATGGTGACAATGTCATTGATGTCTGTCACATTGATTCCGCAGATCGATTAGCGTTGTTCTCAAGTTTTTTGCGTTATTTTCTAGTGTTTGTAGTTTTTGTGAACGATTAAATCCTATTTATAGCTTCATAATGACTAAACATTGCACTGTTTGTGGTCAGGTGCGGAAAACAGGAGCTTGTTTATCTTTCTACAGGTAAGATCCATTGTCGGCACATAGCGTTAAATTGGAAAACTGGTTTCGGAAACTATGTTGACACTCTTAAATCTCGTTTATTTTTGTTTCTTTTTGTTTTTATCTACCATTTTAGCAGTCCAAAATGAGAAAATGTGTGGAAAACTCTCATCATCACTCAAAATTTACTTTAAGATGTATTTATTATACAAATCGAAGGTAATTTTGATTTCAAACATCTTTCCGACTGTTCCCATCGCCATACGTGTTTTTAATTTGATGTGCGACGTTGATATTCATAATTAAAGAAATACCTATAAGTTATGATACACGTAAAACTAATTTTTTTTATAACAAAACTTATAATTAATAAAAATGCGGATTAGGTTAGGTTAGGATTAGTTAGGTAAAGAAAGCGCGCGGTAAAACGAATTCAGAGACTATATTGAAAGCGCGAAGTTTCTGTAACAAAAACTATATTGTTAGGTGGATCTGTCCCGCTAACGTTAGGTTAGCCCAGGTTCGTCAATAAAACTTTCATTAAAACTATAATAATAACAATAAATAATTACAATTCTGTTGTCCAAATAATTTTCAATGGGTCACTTCATTTCCTCTAACAAATTGGTAAATCTAAAATCTAGCAACATTGCTAAATTTTTCGTTTTAAGGCTGTCAAATTGTGACCGAGTGTGACTTTTAATTAATTTTTTTTAGGAAAACTTTTGCATATCCCGCAATTTTTATTTTTGAAATGTAATATTACAAATGGGTACTTTCTGGAAAAAAATAAAATATGCAAAAATCGTCTGTCAGGATAGTTTACCGGACCCGGAAAACTTTAAAAATAAAATAATATTGTAATTCTTATGTTTTTAGTTATACGATATCCCAATCATGTAAGAACTTTATTACGAGTATGCTGCCGTATCTATAAATAAGGCTTTTAAATCCTATCAATTTTAGATTTCCTGGAGATATGGAAAGGAAACAGGGATGGTAAAGAGCTCTGAATATGGATAGTGTTAAAATATGGAATTTTGTATATTCGAGACATTTTCATATTTGTTATAAAGAAATCAGGTGCGAAAGTATTAAAAGTCAATACAGTTCCTATTTTGGGCCAGAAATTTGCTGCAGATAAGATCCAGGTTAGTTGTTATAACAGGGTACGCGCTACATAAAATCAAATTGACCATTGTTTGTATGATTTACCCATATGATACTAAAGTGTTCCCGAACATCTCTAAAATTTAATGTGTTTCATTTCTTTTGAAGTTTGTTGTACTAAATCCTGTTCCAAGTTTTTTATAGGACCCTCTACTAGTACGGATAGGATTTTATAGAGTACCATGCTGCTATTCCCAAAAAACTAATTTTAAGTAGGTAAGTACCTTGTTGGTTTTTTTGATGTGCTATGGTAATTAGTTTCCTACCTTTATTTTTTATTGAATAACTGTTTTCTTTTTATAATATTTTACCATGTCTTTTTTATGCAAACAAAAATTTAAAAAAAAAAACATTAATGTACATTTTCTAAAATTAAATAGTGCTTGTGCTTCCGAGAGTAGTTACTTTCTAGTAAAAAAGTCGTATGCAACCTTGATAGGATATGTATATACTACTAGAATACTATAGAAGTAAACTAGCTTCGTTTTTGGAATAATGTCCAAACGATATAAGGAAAAGTTGTTTAAGAGAAGGTATTGATTAATATACATTTTACACTAATAGAACAAAATGGCACAGATTACACCTGACAGATGGGAATCTTCTCGATACAAAGCGGAACCAACTTTTATCGTTTTTCCAGTTGACGTGCGCACCAATCGTCAATACAATCCTTACTACTAAATTGGTTGCTTTTTTAAGTTTCAATTTTTTTTACTGTTTGTATAATTTTTTTAAATAACCTAATATTTGGAAGTTTCAAAACATACAGATTTTTAACTTTTGGTTATTTAAAAAAAATGTTTTACAGCTGATAAACAAATGCAAAGGAAATTTCGTCAAAGGTGAAAAATTTTTATTTGACAATAACTTTTTATTTTAAACAACTTCTGCAAAAACAAAGGCACTATTCCAGCGAATGTTTAATATTTTGGAAAATTAGGCATTTTTAAACCCGTTTACGTTCTATATTTATGAAACAAAAGTTGCAATTTTATTTAAATAACTTAAGTTTGCTTGCTAAAAATTGCAAATTCGATATGTACATTTATCATTCAGAGAGCTTTAAGCAGGCCGATGACAACTTTTAATAAACATAGTAGGAAAACAAATGTTTAGGAAGGTTAAAATTTACACATACATTTTTACATTTCCTATGTTTCCAACAGTGATAAACTACTCGGCATAAAAAAACATTAAAATTATTATGAGAGCATATACATGCCATAATGAACATATACATGCCATAATGAACAATTTTTGACAATTCTATCTTAAATTATTTAAATAAAGTTACAGCTAATAAATGGAACTCTTGATACAGAAAATTTCTTTTTTAAACTTTTATAAGTAATACATCATACGAAAACAAATTTTAGGTAGTTTAAAATTTACGTGTGATTTCCAACAGTGATTAACTACCCAGCATAACAAAGATATAAATTATTAAAATGGTTCTATGAGAGTCTGTAGTTTAAAGCACCTATACTGTGTACTTTCTTAGGTCAGCAGGTATTACATCAAAGATGCTTTAAACTGTATGGTCTCATCTCTTCACTGATTTATAGGGAGTCACTTTGTACTTAAACATATTTCATTTTTTTAGGTACAAAGATAGTTCTAGTTCAACTACAAGTGTTACAGAAATATCCTTGGAACATCTGAATCTACACGGACCGTTTATCATGGTTCCATATACATCAATTACTCTCGGAAGATTTGATCAAGTTGGATTTTTTTAAGACGTATTTAGAGGCATTGCCAGGGTCATCCCACAGCGAGCATATTAAATAAATATGGCATGGAATGATGGTGTCATTTTAAATATTTTTCTGTTGAATCGTAATTAACCAAATAAAGTCATTTGGGTATGTCTGTCCCGTCTTAATGAGTGAGAGATTTGATCAAGTTGAATGATTTTTTTAAGACGTATTTAGAGGCACTGCCAGGGTCATCCCACACCGAGCATATTAAATAAATATGGCATGGAATGATGGTGTCATTTTAAATATTTTTCTGTTGAATCGTAATTAACCAAAAAAAGTAATTTGGGTGTGCCTGTCCCGTCTTAATGAGTCATTGTTTTCTCGTCAGGCAATTTCAATAGGAAATTGTTAATTTTAATGAATGGTAATAATATTATGTTACTTTATTCATGAAACAGAGTTCAGTTCTACTAGTCATTTTTAATTTTGATAATTTGTATTAACGATTTTCTTAAATATGATATAGATTTGTATAGTAACCATAATTTTAGTAAAATTTTAATTGTAATAGAACTCGATACTCGTTTCGTTCATTAGAGACGTTCGACATTTTAACCTAGGAATTTGAAAACTTTGAGCATGACCTTTAAAATAACATAACACTTCAAATAAACATTTTTAAACTCATTGGTTAGGAGAAGGTACACAAAATACACTGATTAATTTCTGTGCGACGTCTCCTATCTTTATTTATACTTTTTCAATAACATAATAGCCATTTTACTAATTAGTGATATAAAGGGCATTAAAGATAAAATATTTCTTTATGCCCAAAAATCTGATTTAGTCACACCTAAAAATTAAATAAATAACATAAGGAATTTATATAACAATAAGATAAGATAAGATATCGGACTAAGTAACATAGAACGTTATTAATGTAAAATCGAAAAATTTGAAAAACAGGCTTATATGAAGAAATACGATAATGTTATCTTTTATGTATTAAAATAGTTATGTAGGATATATACTATTGTATTATTATCTAGTGCTTGATGTTATATGTAAAGTATATAAGATTCTCTGGTGTTTATATACACACAGAAAGAATTCTTCTAGGAAGAAAAGAATTTTTCTTCAAAATATAGTTCTTTTTATTCAAAACAACATATTTTGAGGGAAAACAATATTCTTTCTTAAAGAAATAATATTGTCTTATTCTCAGAAAAGATTATTCTTAAAATATATTCTTATAGCAAGAATATATTCTAAAAGAAAAACACAGTTTCTTTTGAAGGAAAAACTGTGTCATTGTTATTACGCAAGAAAACTTTTATCTTATATGGAAACTGAAAAAAAAACAGTACTTTTAAGAAAAACATAAAATTAGTTCCTGTTTTTATTTAAGAAAACGTTTTTTTTTCTTACTTTTTACCTAGTTTGATCTTGTAATCCCACGTTTTTCTCTCTGATATACTGTCTAAAAAGGCATTATCTGTTTTACTTCATGCTTTAAAACTTATAGACTTGTTACTTTTTTAGCAGATGTAGCATTAGAGGTAACTTGGATGTGAAAGTGGGGTAAACCATTCACAAATTCAATTTGGTCTGTTTACACAATTAAACAGATAATTTCGTCTTGTACAATGTTTAGTTGTAGGACATGTTGTATTTAATATATATATTTTTCAAATAAAAGGAACCCCTTTCAAATTACAAAAAACCGTGTGTTATTTATTACCTTTTTCCTCTTTCATTTATGAATTCGTTTGTATTTTACAAAAACCCATTACTTTTTTTGCAAAAAAACAACATTAAAAATAATGTACAAATATTCTGAAATATATATTTTTTCTTATTCTTGTATCTGTGCATCAAATGTAAGGTTTCTAAAAATTGTATTAGTTTTATTCACTTTTTAAATAGTAAATACCAATAAATTAAATTTATATGTTTATTCATTTATTAATTAAAGTTTTCAAATAAACACCTTATATGTTTAAGCGATATAATTGTACTGTTTACTCACATCGAAAAACCCAATGAAAAAATCTCTCACTCGAGATATTTAAATATTTTCATCCATTCAGAGTATCATAATTTCACTCCGCCTATGGTTCATGTTTATAAATAGCAATTTGTGAATAAACACGTTATACTCCCTGTTCTACTGTGGGCGGAGTTTGTATTGAAAAATTTTTTATTTTTTTGTGGGAACACGGACACTCCGGATGAGTTTCCCCACCAGGGATGCCATGTTCTCGTAGCGAAGGGGTTGTATTCAAAAAATTATTTACTTTCCCACTGAACACAGCTGTTCCCTGATGAGTTTCCCCACCAAGGATTTGTTCGAAAGTTGGGCGGAGCTACAGTCTTCTTACCACGTTTTTCCCCTGCGGGGACACTGAGCTCCATTTCTTCCATTGAAAACAAGGAATACAAACTTCCTTCCCTTTGTCCTGTAGTTTGTTTTTTGTTAATTGTCCTGTCGCCGCCTTCGCATATAGAAAGGAGGTCGACTTCTGATTTCCCACCCAGACTCTGACGGTCAGGAGAGAAATCCAACTCAAATAACGAATAAGTTTTTCTGTTATTGTGTTGTCTAAGTTCCAACGAACTGTCAGCATAAATTGTATGCAGAGATTCGCGCTCGCGGCTACTATCGAGCAACAGGGTTTCATCTGGTTTGTTTTGTTTATTTAATTCAATTCCAGATCTAAATTTATTATTTAATAAAGATGTATTGTGTTGATACTCTCTTTTTCGGGGTACCTCCATGGAGATGTCCTCCATGTAGGATGCTCCGGCAAATGTATCTACTAAATATGTCCTATATGAGTTGTCGTGATTGTCTATATATTCAGGGGCATTGAAAGGCAAGCTTGGTAAGCTTGCCGGGCACCCACCACTCACCCGGGGAATTTTTGAATGTTCGTTCCCCTCGCCAGGAAAGAGATTGAGCATAGGCTCAAGAAGGGGGACGGTGTTGCTGGGCGAATGGATGGCTGATCTACCTTTCTTGGGAACTACTCCAGAAGTTGAAGTAGCCATTGGTAGTCAGTTTGTAAAAAATCAGTTATGAAAAAACAAAGTTCGGACGTTCCGAACAAAACAAATGAGGGAGCAACGGGCGTCAGTCGGGGGAAAGTCACTTATAACTAAAGTAACGTCACCCGAGTGGAGTCCTATCCCTAAGTCTAAATCTAAGTTTAATTACAAAAAAATCGTATGGATTTTATTTACTTAATTTAACCTATCAATATGGCCTTAGCCGTGTGTAGGCTTTTCCAAGTCCTTACACCACTAAATATTTCACCTTTCGAACTCAAGTCGAAACGTTTAAGAAAGCACTACGCACTGTCACTATAAGTGTTCGTGGAGATACTTTGTCTCTTTAAGTTTATTGTTTATGATTATTCAACGTTGAGATTTTTTCAAAGTTCGCTCAACAGTATTTGTCCATACAAATAGTAATTGACCACAATTACTAAACTGTCTTTTGCTCACTTATCAAAATCGATAGAGTCAAAATAGATAACAACAAATCTCTCGTATTTGTTATTGTTTATATTAATCAAATTAACACTGTGACTGCTCAGTAAAATCTTTTAGTTACAACTTTAGTATCAAATTACAATAATACTTAACCTAGTCGAACTAACTAAGTGAATATCTTTTTATGTACACTAAAATTTAGTTTATTTATTATTATTAATAATGTCAAAATCAGTAAAATCTTAGTCTTACTTAATAGATTGGCAAAGCTATTTAAAAATTAAAAATCAAAATGATATTTTCAAAATAAAAATTAAAATCAAAACTCAAAAAGATATTCTTTTCAAGCTTGCCAAGAGTCCCTATCTAATAGTCCACTCGGGTCACGCCGCTTGGGATATTAGACGCGAAAATGTTGTAATAATTAATTATTTAAAAATAAAAATTAAAATTAATATTTTGTTAAAGTTAAAGTTTATGATACCTTATATAATATATACAAAATTCACGAATATATATATATATATCAAAATCAAATTTTGTCAAAATCAAGAGCACGGTTTTTGCTAAGTGTTCCTTAGAATAAACAATCCTCTACACTTAAGAGAGATTGAGAACTTCAGGAACTGACGTGCTATGTCTCTGGAGGGATCGTTAAGTTTTAAAAGAGATCGGATTCACCAAGCGTACTTAATGCTAGGATCCTATCTTACCTAATACAAGATCAAGTAAATTTTTATTTACAATTTGTTTAAACAATTAAGTTTAAGTACAAGAGAATATCAAAATCAAGTTTGTCACAATCAGTAAGTTTACAAAAATATGATTCGCCCAATTAAGGGTAGATCATAAAATACAAATCAAATAAAATATACAATGTTACAAGATAGTAAAAGTTTGCAGTCAAAAATCGGTAATTTAAAAAATTTACGAGTTATAAAAATGTTTAAAAAAAATCAGTGAGCAATTCGTTAAAATTTAGAGTGAACAGCAAATTCAAATTTTCCCAAAATAAGCAAAGGTAAACAGGTTTACGTTTAAAAAAAAAAATGAGTGATAATTTTATGCCAGAAGTTACAGAGTTTTAACTTTAACACTTGAACACAAGTTAGGCTAAGGTTTTGAGCAAAGAATGGAAACTTGATCTGGAGAAAAACTGAGCTTGGAGAACGCTTAGAGGAGAAGGAGACCAGAGGCAAAGCAACTTACAACTTTTTCCTCGCGCAATTTATACAGCCAGTTATGTTTCTTCCAGATGCCTCCTACTAGGCCATAAATCAAGAGAACCAGATTTAAGACCCGAGGACGATCTTCACAATCAGAGCTCTACTAAGAACCTTAGTGCAATGGAACTTTTCGAAGCTAAGATCCGGCGCAATCCAACGTTGGGAACAAAGTGCAAGGTTCCTCTAGTAGGCTTCGGCTGTATCACTCAGAATGACAAAAAGAAACGCACTAATAACACTGCTTCCGACACTTAGGAGGGTATATGAATATATGCTATCACTCACGAAATTTACACGTGTTACTGGTCGTTGAGAGATGATCGAAAAGCTGAATCGAAAAGCTGACGAAACAAAATTCTGTCCATATTTATATTAATCGAAGTTTGACGTCACGGCGACACCCTTTTGCACGCTCTGGACCAATCCTGTGGATTGTGGGCGGAGTCCCGTGAACGAAACTGGTGTATTTTCTGTTCACTTTCGAATAAGATTTTCTTGAGGAAACATCTCCCTGGAAACTTTAAAGTCCCGTGGGATCCGTATTTTTGAGAATTTCCTTGGTTTGGGATTTTTCCCTAGAATAGTATTACTTTATACGTATTCTGGCCAAGTTTCAGATTTTTATTATAACTTTTTTCTTTTTGAAAATAAAAAATTCGTATAGCCTTAAAACTTTGTTAAACGATAGTTCCTTATGTAATATTTAATCCTGTGAAAAATTAGATTTTTTCCATCAGTCGTTTTATAGATATTGGACATTTTCACCAGGTCCTGGTGCATAACTTCCAACGTCGATTTCTGGTTTTTTGGTAGTTTTTTCTTAAAATGTTTTATTACATAAAACTCTTCTTTTTGTATGGGCTTTCATCCTGTGAAGGTCCCAAATTGATACCTTTATTTTGGTTTTTTGTTTATCCAAAATTTTGGCTAAGTCCAAAAAAGTGAAAAATTTTGTTCGCAAAAATTTTCCTATTTTCTTGAAAATTTGATATGTTGTAGTTTAATTCATTGGAAAACTTTTTTGTCTAGTGACTTTTTGACGTCCGACGTCGCGTTTAGGCGCTACGGACGTGGCGTCCTTTTCCAGGCGTGGCATCAGCGACGCCTATCTTCTTTTGTTCATAGTTTTGTTAATTCTTGATATATCTTCTTCAAATTTTGATACAAGGTAGCCCTAAGGGGTCTCTTTCGATTAGTCCTTACGGCACTTGTCTATCTGGTTTAGAAAAAATTTTATTAAAGATTGAAATTGAAAAATTGAAATTTAACGAACTCGAATTTTTGAATTTTTTCCTTTAATGCTAATTTTCTCTGTTGTTTCTGAACGGATTTTAATCATTCTTTTACTGAAATGTAGGGTTTGATTAGGCCTTTTTGGGGATGTAAAAAGTTTTGTGAAATAATTAGTTTTTAGATTTTGAGAAATTTTTAACGTTGAATTTTAGGTAGAAATAATAATGTTTTTGTAAAGATTTTTATATGAGCGTGAAGCGCATATACTAGAGATTATTTGTACAAAGTTTCATTATGAAATTTTGATTAGAACTATTTTTACTTAATTAATTTACTTATAGAATTTCTAGAATCGAACAGACCAATCCGATTGCAGCGTGGGTAAATCTTATTGGCTGGAAGACTTGAATGCTTTAATCCTATTGGATGGAATGTTTCTATCGAATTTTCTAGATTAGGTGTGGTTACGTAGATTATTCGAATTGGTTCGATGCTCTAAAAGACGAGTTCTAGGCCGATTTCCAATGTCTAATGCATGTAAAGGTATATGGAATTCATTTTTCTATATTTTGGCCTAATTTTACTTGTTGATTTTATTTAAATTTGGCAAAAAATGTGATATTACGACATCCCCTATCCTCCTCTACAGCATTTTCTAGGTTATCCTTGAGTCACAACAATCAATGTATTTGGTATAGGGGTTATGTATCTTTCTGTGTATTTAATCTAAGGGGAAAAATATTTGACTCGAAATTTAACACAAATACTCTTCAATAAAAATAATTAAACACGTGTTTCAAGATTTATCAAAATTCATTCCGTATGGGTGTAAAAAATCGGGATAAAAGTTCATATTATTCTCTCTGGGGAAGCGGGAGGTGCTAGTTTAGAAAGGTGAATGAGTGGTAATTTTTTTTAGTCATTAAGTGAATTTCTTTTACCCCCTCCCAAATTATAAGATCTTTGCTATGCGTCTGGATCTATCTAATCTCTTAAGTCTCATCAAATTCTGACCTCTCTAAATTTGTATAAGCATTATTTTGGAGTATAAAGGGTGTCCAAATTAAAAGTTATTTTAAACATCCCAAACATGTTTACATTTCTGGATTATGCCTATTATTTTAATGTAATAACCCAAATTATGGCTACTGAAAAAACAAAAAATATCATTTTTTTTAATAATCTTATAAAATGTATAAAAACACTTGGTTTGATTCAATCGTATATTTCCCTTAATTTCGTCTTTTTATCCAATGTATGACGATACCGTCTGAGAATATTTATAAACAATATTAAAGAGTCTCATTAAAAAGGTGCAATTTATTTATCCCCATATCCAACAGTTTTCTCATTGCACTAATTCAAATTGCCAACGGGTTAATTTACAAATAATAAAAAATGAATAACTTGATGTATTAAATCAAGAATTCAAAAAAGCAAAACTTATAATGAGATTGTCCATTTAAAAATACATATTCAGTCATAACTTTCATAGCGGATGCCATGTATACTTCAAAATAAATAATTTGTTATGCACATTTTAAACTTGACGATTGTCCTTTTTATATTTAACTTCTTTTAATATTCTCAGTAAAATTTGAGATATGTATATCATATTTTTGTCCTTACCTGCATAATGTTTTAATTTAAGAATCACTAAAATATCATTGTATGAATCCAGAGGAATTTTTAAAAGTTTCTGTAATTCTTTAGCTACCGAGGAGTGATATTCAAGGTGCTCTAGCCCAAGACGTTGAAACATCTAAAAAATTACAAAGTAAAATGTAAATGGTACGATAACACATTGTTATAATCATGTCTTATATTATTTCGAAGCAAAGAACTTACATTAACCTACATAAACCTACCACAACTAGCAAAATTCTTTTATTAGAAGTGTATAAACCAATACACGATGCCTCCAGTTAAGTTATTTTAAAATACAAAATAATTTTATTTTAGGTGTTTATTATAAATACATTTTAGAAACATCATAAAAATATCTATAGCAACGCGATACAGTTTACAATGCTCAATCATGCTTTTCAGCAATTTTCTATCATCAAATTGCCTAATACTTCCAGGGTTTCCTTAAAATAATATACAGGGTTAGTAAAAAGAACCGGAGCGCCTAAATATCTTCAAAACCCCTAAAGTTGTGCTTGCAAAATTTGGCATTTGAGAGTTTGTGTGCATGCGGAATTGAAAAACGGTATCGGCACTATTGCCAGTTTTCCTAGTGTTGCGCTAGAAGTAGTCATTTTTTTTACTTAAATGGAATGCGCTATTTGTCTTTATTGCATTATATTGGCCGTCTCAAGTTTTGTACCATCCTAAATTTTCAAAATTCTATCTTTACTGATTGCTGAGATATGACAACACCGCATTTACAGTAAAAAGTACTGGAACACCTAAATATCTTTTAAACAGCTGAAGTTGTGCTTTCAAAATTCGGTCTTTGCGGGTTTCTGGGCACACGAAGTTTTGCCCTACACATAGTTCTTTGTATCTTAAATAGAATGTCCCACTTATTTTTATTGCATATAATTGGCCGTTTTAAGTTTAATAATATTCCAAATTCTCAAAGTTTTATCTGTCCTAGTTGTTGAGATATGACAACACCACATTTATAGTAAAATGTACTGGAACGCTTAAATATTTTCAAAACCGCTAAAGTGGTGCTTTCATAATTTGGCATTTGGGGGTTTCTAGGCATGCGGAATTGAAAAATGGTATCGGCACTGTCGCCAGATTTTTCAGTTTTGTGCTACACGAAGCCATTTTCTTATCCTAAATGGAATGCCCCATTCATTTTTATTTCCATAAATTGGCCGTCTCAAATTTCGTAAAATCTTAAACTTTCAAAATTCTATCTTCATAGAGTAAAAAGTACGTGAACGCCCAATTATCTTTTAAACCGCTAAAGTTGTGCTTACCAAATTCGGTAATTATGGATTTGTGAGCATGCGGAATTGAAAAATGGTATCTGCAAACTTGCTATATTTCCCAGTTTTGCGCTACATGTAGACATTTTCTAATCTTAAATATAATACCCTATTTATTTTATTGAACCGAATGGCTTTTAAGTTATTAAGCTGTTTTTCTTGTTAAGTGATATTGGTGGCTTTCCACAAAGAAAAAAATAAAAGTACAACTACTTCTTAGTCCTGCGTACATTGAAAAAAGCAATTATTTCGAACCTACATTACCAGCCGTTTATTCTGGAAGAAGAAAACATAGCTTACCTACCTAAAAGGAAGAAATCCTTGATTATATAAAAAATAAATATACGTAGGTACTTTAAATCTTCATACCATTAACGTATTTTTCGTCTTCTGCATTAATTTTTATAAAGGCTACATTCTTAATAAATAAATATTATTCATACGTATGTAATAAATATAATATAAATTGCGCCGTTTGTAATATTTTTTTCGTATTTTGCATTGATTTTTGGACACCCTGTACAATATATCCGATTATTAAAAATGGAACCTACTTTCTTAATAAATCCATTTTACTCATACGTAATTTTTTTTTACCCCTACACAACATCACATCAACATCATAATAATTTATTTACCTTTTTGCATTTACTTATTTACAACCGGTATAAAATACTTAATTAATAAAAATTACATTTTACTTTAAAGTATTAATCTTAACCATACGTGAATAAAAATTATAATTAAATGGCGCCCCTTTTTTTCTCTTAATGTCCTAATAGTACCTAATTTTTCTACAACCTGTATAATATACATATATATTTTATTTATAAAAAAATACATTTCACCTTATAAGATAATCTAGTTAATATGCAGATAAAAATCGTTTTAAGTTTCAAATTTCTTTAAATTCACTCTCATCTCTGATCGACTTGATTATTACACCAATCTTAGAGAAACTGTAGACGTTTCCTCGTGTATTTACTTGATTTATTTAAATTTATTCATCATCAAGGATCCACTACATTGAAGCATATTCCCCCGACGCGCGACGTACCTTTATCGGGCTGAAACGTGTAGAAGGTTAAAAAAAACGAACTTCAAGATTTTCTGATCCAGACAGAAAAATACGCGTATCGTAATAATAGCCCAGTGCGGCTATTGTAACAAGTAGGCGCTGCAACAGTTATTTTTGAAGCACTTGCCGTTGCCATGCTACAACAATTTCAAATTAAACGCATTATTAGGGTCAGTTAAGCAGCTTAATATTGTATTAATTATAAAATTACAAGTTTAGTTATGGCTTTTGTTCTGACAGAGACTCAACGTATTGATATTTTGATTTTTCGCGGATATGGAAATAAATCCAAAACATACTAAGAAGTTTGTGACTTGTTTAATGACCGTTATCCTAACAAGCCAATAAAAAAATTAACCGTCCACAGAACCTGTCGACGCTACCTGGAAACAGGGTCCATAAAATCTTTACCTAAAACCGGACGCCCAAAAACTGCTACAAGTGATGAAAATAAATTAAACATTTTATGACAAATAGAGGAAAATCCAACAGTAAGCACCAATCAGTAAGCTATAAATGCCGAAATATGTCAAAAATCTGTAAGGACTATCTTATAGGAAAACAAATTGAGGCCATACAAGATCCATTATACCCAAGAGCTTTAAAAGATGATCCTGACTTCCGCACTGAATTTGCCGAAATCATGATGGAAAATATTAACCAAGATCCTTATTTTGCGCACAAAATTGTATTCAGCGACGAGGCTACTTTTTGCTTGAACGGCCAAGTTGATAGGCACAATTGTCGAATTTGGTCTTAAGATAATCCTCATTGGATGGAAGACCTTCATACCCAACATCCTCAGAAAATTAATGTTTGGGCGGGGATACTGAGTAACGATATTATAGGCCCTTATTTCATAGAAGGTGTATTAACTGGACAGAAGTATTTAGAGCTCCTCAGAGAACATATAGTTCCTGCCGTTCAAGAAATTGAAACTGTGGGTGAAATCTGGTACCAACATGATGATGCTCCACCGCATTATTCACGGGAAGCCACGCAGTTTCTGAACAACCCATTCCCGGAGAAGCTGATTGGAAGACATGATGCATTAGAGTGGTCATCTCGATCCAGAGATCCGATAATGTTGTAACATCTGTATGTTACAACATACACATGTAACACCAAATATGTTGAGCAACACACTGCAAGAGTTTTATGATCGACTTGGGTACTGTCTGGCAAATAATGGGAACCACTTTCAACATTTAATTAAAAAAAAGTATTCTGTTAGGTTATTGTTGTTTTAGTCCGTTGACTTTTAATATCCTTCTTATCTAGCATTATTGTTGTTTTGTCGTTGTTGTTTCGCCCGCTGGCTTTTAACACGCTTTAAGTATCTGCCACTGGTGGAACTTAGACCAGTCCCAAACCTGGATAAAGTGTGAGGGAAAACCGCCAATATCACCTGATAAAAAAATAACTTGCGTTTATTAAGTCATTAATTTCAACAAAAGTAAATGAGGCATTCGAATTTTGCAAGCACAACTTTAGCAGTTCCGGTAATTTTAACTGTAAATGCGGTGTTGTCATATCTCAGCAACCAGTGCACATAGAATTTTAAAAAATTGGGATAGTACTAAATTTGATACGGCCAACTTAGTGCAATAAAAATAAATAGGACATACATTTAAGATAAGGAAATGACTACTTGTAGCGCAACACTGGGAAATCTGGCAACAGTGCTGATACAATTTTTCAATTCCACATGCCCATAAACCCCCAAACGCCAAATTTTGTAAGCACAACTTTAGCGATTTTGATGATATATAAGGATTCCCGTTCGTTTTACTGTAAATGCGTTGTTGTCATATCACAAGAACTAGTATAGATAAAATTTTGAAAATATGGGATTTACTAAATTTGAGATGGCCAATTTAGTGCAATAAAAATAAATAGGGCATTCTATTTATGAAAAGAAAATGACTACCTGTAGCGCAAAACTGGAAAATCTGACAACAGTGCCGATACAATTTTTCAATTCCGCATGTCTAGAAACTCCCAAATGCCAAATTTTGTAGCGTTCCGGGTGTTTTTACTACGATGTCTACGATAAATATGTCGACATATTTTTATTAAATGTAGTTCTTTGTCCAATTCCAGCTTAAGAAAAGATGCTAATCCATAATAAGTTAAGTGGGACGCATTTGTGTAACCCAAAATAATTTTCTGCAAGATCAATGTTACGTTTGCCAATTCTTTTTATTACTGCTAAGTCACTGTCCGTAGAATTCAGAAATCTAAATTTTAAAACCATGCTAAGACCAAAGAAAATAGTAGCTACGCTTAAGAAAACTCATCCATTGTAAACTGGCCAGACCCCCTTGCTTTTCAAGCGAGGCTCCAATCGGCATTATTCGACAAATCACAATTTAAAGTAGCGAAACGGGGCTCCAAAGCCGCACGACGTTGTCAAGTAACAAGTTTTATCAGATGCTTTCAGTTGAGTTTATCGATCAATGCATGAATTAAGTGAAAAAGCGCAGCGTGTTTTTCGGCGAAATTCCCTAGATTTAATCAAGATTAATTTGTTTATTTATCACCTATTTTAAAATAGTCGCAAAGTTACAACATAATATATTATTTTAAAAATATATCCGGGAATATATGTCAATCGTTGTATTCTATTCTGCCGCCGCGCAGCCACGTCTAGCGCTCTTCTAATCAGAAGACATAATTTTCAGGAATCGTTTGCTATACACATAGTAAAATTCCTGGTATTAGTCGGACGTTGCGTCGGGTTTTACGCTGGAGATAGTCAGGCCGTAAAACTTGCGGTGTTGTTGCCTTAGAGAAACAATCTATTAATTTCTATAGGTATTTTATTTTTGCCATAGTAATTACGTAAAAGTTAAATAAAACCTTGCTTGGTTTGGCACCTGAAATTCCAAAAGCCAAACATTTATGTCAAAAGCATTTCAAGGACTTAGATTACAATTCGGAAAAAACGATATTTAATATCTAGAGAATCAGAACCAATATGGTATTATGAAGATCAAGAGTCAATTTTAAAAGTTAAAACATCAACAAAAACTTATTCTTAACGCAAGCATCACTTTGTCCATTTACCCACCGCCACTGCAGACAATATAATAAAAAAACGGATAAAGTTCGAAAGTGCCACCAACCAAATGACCCCAAGAAAAATAAACTTAAAAATACATCAAATTTTAATTTTCAAAAATAAAAAAAAAATCAAAAAAATATTAACATTTTAAGAGGCAAAGTTAAACGAAATAAATTGAATCAGTTTATTAATGCCCTTATTATATTTTCTTTGTTAAACTATATATATATATATATATATATTGTGACTTAGTCACTGACTCACTCATCACGCTCCAGCTCAAACCGCTTGAGGTAAGAGGCTGAATTTTGGCATACAGGTTGATTTTAAGGTGTAAAGGTTCGATAAGAAGGGATTTTTCAAAACTCAAATTCCAAGGGGGTGAAACCACCTCTTACAAATTACAATATTTTTTATTTAAAAAACCGTCAGTTTTTCGGAAAAACGCTTGAACACGTGTTTTTTAATTTATTTTTTTTACATATTTTAGATCTTTTAAAAAAATCATACAGGGTGTTCAAAGGTGTGAAACCACCACTTAAATAAAACAATATTTTTTTATTTAAAAACTGGCTAGTTTCTCAAAAAACTCTTGTACACGTATTAATATAATAATTAATACAATGTGTTCAAAGAGCCAAAACCATCTCTTAAATATTATAATATATTTTATTTAAAAAACCGTTGATATATATATATATATGTATATATATATATATATATATATATATATATATATATATATATATATATATATATATATATATATATATATATATATATATATATATATATATATATATATATATATATATATATATATATATATATATATATATATATATATATATATATATATATATATATATATATATATATATATATATATATATATATATATATATATATATATATATATATATATATATATATATATATATATATATATATATATATATATATATATATATATATATATATATATATATATATATATATATATATATATATATATATATATATATATATATATATATATATATATATATATATATATATATATATATATATATATATAATATATATATGTATATGTATGTATATATATATATATATATATATTATATATATATATATATATATATATATATATATATATATATATATATATATACATATATAATATATATATGTATATGTATGTATATATATATATATATATTATATATATATATATATATATATATATATATATATATATATATATATATATATATATATATATATATATATATATATATATATATATATATATATATATATATATATATATATATATATATATATATATATATAATATATATATATATATATATATATATATATATATATATATATATATATATATATATATATATATATACATATATATATATACATACATATATGTATATATATATATATATATATATATATATATATATATATATATATATATATATATATATATATATATATATATATATATATATATATATATATATATATATATATATATATATATATATATATATATATATATATATATATATATATATATATATATATATATATATATATATATATATATATATATATATATATATATATATATATATATATATATATATATATATATATATATATATATATATATATATATATATATATATATATATATATATATATATATATATATATATATATATATATATATATATATATATATATATATACAGGGTGGCGCAAAATAAGGTACCTATTTTTAAATAATTATAACTTTTTTATTTTTTTGTAGAATCTTATTTTAAATTTTTTTTTTTCAGACAATAGTCAGAGAATTTTACTATGGAGAGATACACAATAGCTCAGCGAACGAAAATAGTCACCTTATTTTTCGAAAACAATCGGTCAATTGTTCAAACGCAACGTGCCTACAGAAGATTTTTCAATGTTCGCGATGCACCAACCAGACGCACAATAAGAAAAACGATTGGGCGATTTGAAGAAAGGGGGACTGACTGTTGGGGATGATAGACACACGGGAAGACCTCGCACTGGTCGTTCAATTGCGAACATTGAACGAGTTCGGGAGAGTGTTGCGAATCAACCTCAAACATCGACCAGAAGACGTTCTGCTCAATTGGGGATTTCGCGTCGTTCCCTACAACGAATTCTAAGGGCAGATTTAAAACTCTTTCCCTACAAAATTCAGCTGGTCCAAGCCCTTCATCCAGAAGATAAGCTGCTCCGTCTAGAATACTGCCGAGCATCGTTAAACCTCGCAGAAGCTGACGAACATTTTCTTTCAAGTCTTATGATGACCGACGAAGCACATTTCCAGCTTTGTGGCTTCGTCAATAAACAAAACTATCGATTTTGGGGCACCGAGAACCCTAAAAGAATTCATCAGAGACCCCTGCATTCAGCTCGTGTAACGGTTTGGTGTGCTGTAAACGCTGAAAGAATCATTGGGCCTTATTTTTTTGAAGACCAAGAAGGTATTGCTCAGACGGTTAATGGGGAGCGCTATAGGACAATGATTACCGATTTTCTGTTGCCGCAGCTACCAGAACGCCACAATATGTGGTTTCAACAGGACGGGGCTACAGCGCATACCGCCAACGCCACAATGGACCTCCTAAGGCAGCATTTTCCAAACCGCATTATTTCGAAAAATGGTGATGTCAGATATCCTCCTCGCTCACCAGACCTAACCGCTGCCGACTTTTTCCTTTGGGGCTATCTTAAAGATAGAGTGTTTAGCAATAACCCTCGTACCATCGAGGCCCTCAAGAACAACATCAGGCGTGAGGTGGCCGCAATATCTCCTGAAACGCTAAGGAGGGTCGTTGAAAACGCTTTACGACGAGCACATCTCTGTGAGCAGGAGAACGGTGGTCATTTAGTTGATGTGATTTTTCATGTGTAATAAAAAAAAATATCTAGAATAAAACTTTAGTTTTTTGAATAAATGTGTTTTTTATTTTCTTTCGTTTAAATTTTACAGAGAAAACAAATTAGGTACTAAATTTTGCGCCACCCTGTATATATATATTGGTAGTTTCTTAAACCATTTATTTATATATATTTTACTTCAATTTTCTTGGGTTTAGGTTTATGTAAAAATAAAAAGCCTTCTTCCAACTTTGTTCTCTCTATTTTACGTTTCGCCTAACATAGTAGGCTTTTTCAAAAATGTACAAGATTATTATCATACTACCTAAAACAATAGAATCAGGACATTAATACACAAATATAAATATGGGACATTACGTTAGTTTTTTTTTATATATATATATAAATCACTTCGACAATGTATATCGGACAAAAATTAGTACAGAAATAAATAAAACAGAAATTCACTTTGGTTACATACCTCGATCGATTTTAGGTAGGCTTCATTCATCTGGATGTTATTGTATGAATAACTCAGTTAAGAAGTTTTTTTAATTTATTGGTTTTACTTTATGGTATAGAAAAAATGTTAAAATATATATACATAGGCAGACGAAAATGAATACAGTGTGATATTTTTACTTTTAAGTTAATAGATTATAATATACTTGACTTAAATTATGGATGTCTTGTTTGTCGTTAACAGAAAATTTTTCTTTTTTGATGTGTATCATTTCCTTTATTTGTAGCTTGCGGTAACTGGGTTCTTGCGTTAAGATTTTCGTATCAGAAAAGTTAAATTCATGTCTTTCATTCTTTTCATGTTTGTGTAGAGCGGTTGAAGCATTTTTAGTGTATTTATGCCCATTCAGTCTGCTATCTAAGTACTGGGTGGTCATTCCTATATATTTTTTTGGGCAGTTTAGGCAGGGTATTGAGTAAACGATGTTGGACCTTTTTTTATTGGGTACTTTGCTTTTTAAAGGAGTAAAAAGATGGGATAAACCATTGTGGGATTTATGGCAAACAATGATGTCTTGCTTTGCTAAAATATACTTAAGTTTTTCTGATAATCCATTTGTGTATGGCATTGCAACGTAGGTTTTATTGTCATTAGTTTGTATTTTTTCGCATCTTTTCTTGTTGTACAGTCGAAAAACTCGTTGTTTAATGATTTTATTAGAATGTTTTTCAGGGAAGCCATTGTCTTTTAGAATTGTTCTTACTTTATTTAATGTTTCAGAGCGATACTCCGGTGATGTTAAAGTGAGAGCTCTGTCAGTAAGGCCTATAATGACGCTATTCTTTTGATTTTTCGGGTGGTTTGAATTGAAATTTAAATATCCACCGGACCATGTATCTTTAGTATACCACTTGGTCTTAAGGGTGCCTTTTTTACTGTCTCGAATAATAGAAAGATCTAAGAAGTTAATTGTATTGTTGTTTTCGACTTCGGCAGTAAATTGAAGTTTGTGATGAAAACTGTTAAAAGTGTTTAAAACGTTATTAATCTCATTTTCTGGAATTGCCATCAGACAATCGACATATCTTTTAAAAAATACGATTGGTGACCCTATATTTGACAGAACTTTCTCTTCTAAGTATTCCATGACTAGTTGGGCAACTGTTGAGGAAATTGGGGAGCCCATGGCGCATCCATCCAGTTGTAGAAAAAATTGGTCATGAAATTGGAAATAATTGTTCGTTAACGTAAGATTTATTGCTTCTACGAAATTTTCAAGACTAAGGGATGTATGTTCTTTAAGAGAATCCCACTTTTCTTTTAAAATAGCTGCTACTAATTCTATAGGGATGTTTGTATATAAAGAGATAACGTCTAATGATACTAATTTAGAGTCTTTTGGTATATGTGTGTTGTCTATAAACTCTTTAAAAATAAAAGAATCTTTAATATAAAAGTCATTTTTGCCGGTGATTTTAGACAGGCAATTACATAAGTATTTTGACAGTTTATAGAATGGGGATTGTAAACTTGATACGATTGGTCTCAAGGGTATGTCGGTTTTGTGTAGTTTAGGGAGCCCGTAAATTTTGGGGGCCACAGTATTATGTACAGTTAACATTTTGGCTTCCGTTTCTGAAATTTGTTTTTTGTTTAGCATGTTTTTTATAAAGGTATTATTTTTTACTTGAAAAACATTGGTCGGATCGTTTCGTAATTTTTTATAAGTTGCCGTATCTTTTAGTAAGTTTTCCATTTTAGAATTGTAATCAGTAGTGTTCATGATTACCGTTTTATTAGATTTATCTGGATTGAGAATGGTAATTTGTGGATTATGTTTGATAAATTCTTTAGTAGTTCTTAGCTGTTTTTGTACTCTCTTTTGAAAAATGTTGTTTTTTGTTTTTTTATGTCGAATTTTGATTTTGTGATTTGTTAATACGTTTACTACACTGGAACGAATAGTGTCCTTAACTTCATTTGGTTTGTTGTGAATGGCGGACTCTACACAAGCAATATATTCTGTTACTGGTAATTCGATTTCTTTTGAGATAGGCAAAGAAAATTTGTCTCCAAGCGCAAGAACTTCCGCGACTTGTTCAGGAATATCTGTATCAGACAAATTGTGTAACCAGTTTTTGCTTTTTGAATTATCGATAGTGTTAATGTTTGAGGTTAATTTCAAAAATTTTGTTTTATTTTTGGTTTTTATGAAATTAAATAATTTTTCACTTTTAACTTTTTCAAAAGAAATGAACTCATCAAGAATATATTTTGGTAAACTGCTTTTAATATCCAAGACTAGTTGTTGAATTTGATTTGTAATTTTATTTATTGTATTTGTAGCTTCTGTTATAGTTAAATTTAATATTTTGCCTTTCGTACTATTAATTAAGTATGGAAATTTATTATCGAGGTACGTACCTGTGAATTTGATGTGATTTGTATTGAACTTCAGAAATTTTGGTGTTACATTAGAATGTTTACATCTTAATAGAAATATCCTACGATTTTTTTGTTTTGCTAACATTGTGTATGCTTTGGACAATGTCTTTAGTTTCTCGGCGTGCTCATATATATATATATATATTTATATATATATATATATATATATATATATATATATATATATATATATATATATATATATATATATATATATATATATATATATATATATATATATATATATATATATATATATATATATATATATATATATATATATATATATATATATATATATATATATATATATATATATATATATATATATATATATATATATATATATATATATATATATATATATATATATATATATATATATATATATATATATATATATATATATATATATATATATATATATATATATATGACATTAAAATAAATAACATGCCAATACTTCAAGTTAAGAAGATTAAATTAGAGAAGATGCCATTAGACAGGCTCCACGAACCTCAGATGCAAGCAGAACAAGAAGAACCCTTAGAATTTTCAAAAATTAATTCTTATTATAATGAGTGGTCTTTTTGGCTTGTAATTATTATTCTAATCATTATTGTTTTATGGTTTCTATTTAGGAAGAAAGAAACAGTAATCAAGATACTAAGAAGAAAGAAAAATGGACCTGACCTTATCAATATCGGTTGGTTCTTTTAATAGGAGATGTTCAAAAATTAAATCGATTGGTTTTTGTTACGTTACCGAATGTATGGAATTGTTATATCCAAGAAAGGCAAAATTAAATTTTTCAAATGGGTTCAAATTCGGCTTTGTTAAGGTTAATGTTAACAAGTGTTCTAAGATTGTCAAGTGAAATCTTTCGACTACCGAATTGCTATTTGGGTTTAAAGGTAACGTGTAATGCCAGTTAATTTTATAAAGTTTGGCAAATTCTTTTATTAGATTCTGATTAAACTAACTGCCGTTATCAGATACGATATTTTCGGGTATTTTATAATGTGAAACAAATTGTGTGAGCGATTGATAGACATGTAAAGATAAACTCGGTAAAATAAATGCTTGACCGAATCGTGAAAAGCTAACACAAATAGTTAAAGCTACTGTATTACCAAATTTAAAAGTGTCAACATGAACTGTTTCAAATATTTTTTTAGGCGTGGGAGTTAATTGCAATTTTATTAAAGGTGGGTGACGTTCATATTTTGCTTGTTGACTTATGGTACAATTATTTACATATTTTCTTACGTCATCATTTAACTTGGGCCAATAATACATGTTCTTAATTGGTCAATAGTTTCGTGTATATCTCTATGATTAGTTATGCCTTCATGTTCGCTTTTTATAAGACTTATTTGTCTTTCTTCTTTTGTTACATCGCAAAGAAGTTTATTAGATTTTAATAACTTATAGGATGTATGAATAAAAATTTTAGATATAATATTACACATTTGTTTGTATAGACTTTGGTCGTCATCGTTTTGGAAATAGAATACATATTGTCGTTTTGGTTCGCCGTATTCTTTTAAATACTGAATTAATTGTTTTTCATAAGATTCTTTTGTTACAGATATATACCATCTAGTCCGATTAGTTGGTTTTTCAAAGACCTTTTTAATTTCCAATCTTGGATTTTGTTTTACTTTAATTATTATTATTTGACATAAAAAGTAATTAAGAGGTTTTTCTGTAATATTTATAGTTAATATAGGGTCTTCTGCTCTTGTATGTACAGTTTCATTGTCATTATTTTCATCAGGATCAAACTGTCCTATTATTGACTGATTGTCTATCGCGGGATCATTAATAGATGTTTTCTAAGGGAATCCTATCGGGTTCTCGACTAGTACTCCGAATTTGTTCGTCTAATACAGGATTATTATTATATTGTTGCATATAACGCAAAATTGGAAGGTCAGTACTTGAGCCATTGTCTTCGTTTTCAATGTCGTTTAATACAGCTGATGTATCATTTACATTAATCTCGACACGGGATAGCGCGTCGGCGTTCGTATTTTTCTTACCTTTTTTATATAAGATTTCATAGTCGAATTCTTCGAGTTTAAGACGCCATCTAATTAAACGTGAATTTGGTTCTTTTAAATTCATCAACCATTGAAGGGGTTGATGATCTGTTATTATTTTAAATTTTCTACCAAATAAGTATGGTCTGAAATATCGCGTTCCGTATACTATAGCTATTAATTCTTTTTTTATAGTAGAATAATTTTGTTCAGATGAATTAAGCGTTCTTGGCGCGTACGCAATAGGTTTTCCTTGACCTATGGGTCCTTGTAAGAGTACACAACCTAGGGCAACAATACTTGCGTCAGTGGTTAAATTAAATTCTTTAGTAAAGTCTGGGTATTGTAAAAGAGGTTCATTTATGAATAGAGACTTACAGTCTTAGAATGTTTTTATATATAGTGGGTCATTAATATTTATTACTGAATCTTTCTTTAGACAATTAATGAATGGTTTAGTTATTTTTGCAAAGTTTGGAATAAATTTTCTATAGTAACCTAAAAGTCCAAGAAATCCTTTGATTTCTTTCGTAGTTTTAGGAATTGAATATTTTAAAAAAGCTTGTATTTTATCTGGGTTTGGTTAACACCTTCAGATGTAATTATATGGCCTAAGAATGCTACTTTTGGAATAAATTTTCTATAGTAACCTAAAAGTCCAAGAAATCCTCTGATTTCTTTCGTAGTTTTAGGAACTGAATATTTTAAAAAAGCTTGTATTTTATCTGGGTTTGGTTAACACCTTCAGGCGTAATTATATGGCCTAAGAATGCTACTTCTTGTTTTAGAAATTCTGATTTGTCTAGTCAAATTTTCAAATTACTGTCACGCAATCTTTTAAATATTTGTTTTAAATTAACCATGTGCTCTTGTAAAGAAGTGGAGAAGACAATAATGTCACCCATATAGACAAAACATATTTTATTATTTAAATCTCTTAAAACGTTATCCATCATCCGTTGGAACGTTGCGGGGGCGTTTTTAAGACCACAAGGCATTCTGATATATTCCATTTTCGACATTAAAAGCTGTCTTTTTTATATCATCAGGGTGCATTTCGATTTGGTGAAAAGCGCTTGCCAAATCTAGGGTAGAAAAGTATTGACATCGTCCTAACTTATCTAATATATCTGAAATATTAGGAATTCCATATTTGTCATCGATAGTTTTAGAATTAATTTTTCTGAAATCGGACACAATCCTATATTTACGTTTTCCAGACGCATCTGCCTTTTTTGGGACTACCCAAATAGGGGAGGACCACGGGGAATCGCTTGGTCTAATAATACCGTGTTCTAACATTTCTTTTATTTGTCGTTCTACTTCAGGTTTATGAATAAATGGGTATCTATAAGATTTTGTATATACTGGGGTTTCATCCGTTGTTTTTATACTACTTGATTTGTAAATGTTAATTTTGAATTTTCGCGGTGGAAAATATCTGAAAATTTCTGACATACTTTTTCAATATGATATCTTTCTTCACGGTTCATATGTTGTGTTCTTATAAGATTAACAATATTGGTTTTATTAAGAAATTCATTAGGTGATTTTTCTACACACGTATTAAATAATTCAAAATTATTTTTATCAAATGGTTCGACAGTTAAGGATTTATACAAATATATTTCTTGAGGAAATTGTGAATTATTTTGTAATTCGACAGAGGCGTATCCTTGGTATGCTCTTGTTATACATGCGTGTATTTTACATTTGAACATATTTATATCATTAATTATTATATCTCCGTTAGGTATATTTACAGGAACTTTTAAAGTTTCAATAGTATTGGGATCAATACTAGTGTAAAATAAAAATTTTGCCTTTGCTTCATAACGACTTAAAGGGATTTCAGCATTGGGGGTTTTTAATACATATTTTTGTAAATCTAGTTGAACGTTTAAAACTTTTAAAGTTTCGTAACCTATAAGACCATCGAAAAAATGATGAAATTTGAACAAGTAAAATTTCATTTGATTTTTAGAATTAAACTCATTAAATGCTGGAGTTTGTGCACAATAGTCCTTTGTAGTAGTTTGAAAAATTGACGAAATTGTAAATGAATCTTTCTTAATATAGTCACTAAAATAATTTTCGGCTAAATCAGAGTTTAAAAATGATTTCGTTGCTCCAGTATCAATTAATAATTTTAAAGGTGGATTACTAATTTGAATATACGGGAGATCTTTTTTGTCATAAATAGAGTTAATTTCTATGTGATGGTTTCGGGTAGCTCAGTATCGTGAAAATTTTGGTCGTTAGTATTTTGAAGATTTGTTCGTATTTGATTTTCAGAGTAACTTTGCTCTGGGTACAAATCATTTTAATTACTAAAATCTGTAAAATTTGAATAATCATTGCAAGAATAATTATTGTCAAAATAGTTATCGTAATTTTCATTACCATAAAAATGTGTGTTCGTTTCCTGATTTTGTACATTATCGTAACAGGGTTCGTCTACATTATGTAATTGAAATTGATTATTTTGTGGTCTAAAGGACCTATTTGTATTATGAGATATACCACTCATCAGTACTGATTTTGGTAAGTTTTCAGCAATACGAGAATTAGGTTTCCAAACATTTGTTGGATTTCTCGGTGTACCAAATACTTGTTTATTAGTAAAATATGTTTGATTAGGCATAGGCCTTGGCTGTATATTAATAGGGCCACGAGGAAATGATTGATTTCAACTATTCTGATTATAATTATTAAAATTTGGAATATATTGGTAATTATGTAAAAATGTATTTTGATTAATTCCATTTTGTGAAATAAAATTTTTATTTTTATTTACACTAGAATTTTAAAATTGTTGTGGTTTTTGTAAATGTCTAATATTAGTTTCGGAAATAATGTATTGCCTAGCTTCTGCTAAATCTGTTGGTTTCATAGCGCGTATAGTTGAACCAAGAGGTTCTTTTAAACCTACTAAAAATATTTTTAAAGCAGGTAAATTATAAAAATCATTCTTAATTCTACTAGTTGCCTGACATAATGGATCAGTATGTGTATCGATAAAATTATGTAATGCACTTAGATTAGACATTACTCTTGTATAATATTGTAAAAGAGATTCGTTGTTAATTTGTCTTAATTGATCGAAATCAAACAATAATCCATTTTCGTCTCTTTGATCGCCAAAGTGAGGTATTAGCGCTTCTTCTACGGTTTTCCAATCTTTGGAAACATATATACTATAAACTTCCCTAGCTTTACCTACTAGTTTAGCATAAATGCAGTATATTATTATTAGATTTTGGACACAATCTAAATTTTCATTGTTCCAATACGTACTAATTACTTGTTTCTAAGTAAGAGGATAATTCTAACGGGTTTCCGTCAAATTTAGGAACTATATCTGACAATTTGCAATCAAAATTTGGAGGAGCCATTTGGTTAATCTATAGATTTGAAAATAACTTTCCAATAACTTTGAATTTTCTTTTTCTTGAAAATTTGAACTTAACCTATCACTTTGTTCTGCAATCCTAGCCTACGCACCTAATTATCCCGAATTACGCTTTTTCGACGTTTTCTGGGGCGATTTTCGAAGTTTCAGTCCTATTTTGAACAAACGGTTGAAACCGAAGGGTTTTTCGCGTCAGAAATCTCTTTCAAAAATCTACCGACTGCGCCACTTTATATTTCTAGTCATAAAGAAACTATTTTTAAAAAACAATTATTTATTTTAAAATAATTATTACGACTTAAACATTGAATGTTGAATATAAGAAATACAAGTTTACTATACGAAGTCTATGCCGGAACTCGGCGTTGCTTCTCACGCTCGTCGAGTAGATCATGAAAACTGCTGATCTTGCATTGGCGTGTCAGCTTGGTTCCCATGAGAAAGTCATTGAAAGGACACACATAACTAGTACCAGGTCGACCTTCTATATTTTTTGTTAAACTGAAAACACACGTCAAAATGGTCCTTAATTTTGTTTAACTGTTAATGACTTATGAAGAATGCAAGAATGTGGAAAAAATATTTCACAAACTTTTAGGTTTTTTAATGAAAGGTTTGCCGAGAAAACGTTGGTTTCAATTTGGCAAACAAAAATATGTAGGTGTATACCTTGCACCTCTTCATGCTTACCTCGCACTTTCGCGACGATGGCTTTATATTTTCAGAGCAAATCTCTGCTCATAAAAATCGGGTTTTAAAACTTTTTTTTTTACATTCTGATAGAAAAAAGCAAGTGGCAATGACAAAGTGTTATTTATTTTAAAAATTTCCTTCAAATAAGCTCAGAAATAAATACGATTTTGCAAAATTTCGTATTTTTTCGAAGAGGGTGTACATTTGTGTAAAAAAATAAAAAGGTTTTAGTTTTTTAAAAGAATCACCTCATTGGAAATCAATGCCCAAATTTCAACTAACCTTTGATCGTGCGTGTAGGTACATATTTATTAGGTAATGACCGAATTTTCAAAAGATATATTACTTATTTTTCGCAACCCCGTGAAAAAACTTACATATAAGCAAACGTGCTTTTTCTTGGACATAAAAATTAAAGTAACATATTTGATTCGATACTGATATTGATTTGTCTGAGGAACATTCGTGTACAGCTGTAATCGTAAAAAAATGAACAAGAATAATTAAATAAGTAGTTAGAGAGAAACCTTTGTCTCATGACTATAGAATACACCTCATGTAGGGACTATACCTACATCATTATTATTCTGTCATGAAATAATCCAAGTATAAGTCATTTTAAAATGGCTGGGCGAAAAAATATCGAAAAGCATGTGATCAGATTAGACCTTTCTTTTGAATCTCTAATGCAATGGATGCCATTCCTAAAATGTGATGAAACGTTATGAATAGAACCTGCAAAAAAATACATTGCGATCAGATTCACACAGCGCCAATTTACATCAAATATAAAATTTCTTTTTTTATGTCATTTGTAAAAGGCTGTTATAGTTTTCCTTAAAACTCTAAATTAGATTATACATTGGTTGATTCTAATATAAAAATAGTGGAATTCTTAAAAACAAATTAACCTTAAAATATCTAGAAAAAAAAAAAAGATTCTAGTTTTTAAAACCGCTAACGACTATGTTTATTTTCTCAAAATTATTTCAGTTTAAGTACCTTCCATTTCTGTTCGAGCAGACAACAGTATCTGTGAATCACTGTTTATTATTTTTCAGCTCAATTGTTGCCCATATTTTTAGTTTTTTAGCAAAATGGTAGAATATCTTTGTTAAAAGTAAACATCACCTGGTACCCATCCCTTCTCTGAGGTAGCTATGAATATTCTAAACCCATACACCTAACTATAGATAAAACCAGGTACATGATGAAGACTCGAACACAAAAATAACCAAATAAAAAAATACTCTGTCTGATTAACGAAAACGTAGGCCTTATCCTCTCGGCTGCATTGATTCGCGAAAATACGCTAGGGTTGTCAAGGAAACTCATAAATTATTTTCATTTATTTACAATGAGATTATAATATACTCCTTTGAAAGAACATACCCATTCTGCACTCTAAAACCATAGGTCGAAATGATTGTATTAATTAAATTACTGGCACTCTATAAGTTCATACGTACTTTTATAGACCACGATTAAATATTAAATGTATTAATTTATTATAATCCAGCACATCTGAAAATCCTAATGTAAAATAACTCGAACTTTACCAAGCAGAAATAGAAATGAATACAACTGACAACGTTGCAGTCTGCTTTACGAATTTTCCCGGCGCGATATTTAATTTATTCCTATATAGGTGACTACATTCAGACGCAACGCACTTTGGCGAGGATTGGTAGAAGGTCGTTATGAGTCTTCTTAAGCGTAGCTATTATTTTCTTTGCTAAGACACCATATTATGTCACGGTCAATCACAACTTGTTTTAATAGAAATTCGTCCATAAAATCGGAGCTTGGTATCTAGTTTTTCCTGTTGATTTTGCTTGCTTCAGTGTTATCATAGCATTTTTGTGGTTTTACTACCAATAGCAACCTTAGTTTTCTTGACAGTTGCCTGTCTTTCCTTTTTTGTTACTTTAGTTATTTCATTGCAGGATACAGATTTTTGATAGCTTGACATTTTGATATTATTATTTTTCGATTCGATGCCTAATACCTCAGAACCTTTTGTTCGTTAATTAAAAATTAATTTTTTGAAAAATTGGTATAACTTTTTAAAAATTAAATAATTATAAATATAAACAATGTGTAAAAAAATGTACAACTTTTGAAATATAAATTGTCTATATATAATGTTGACAGTGTGTTGTTAAATATAATATTTTTTCCATGTTAAAATAATTACCTCAACTATATCTGTTTTGAATTCGACTCTTATCGGTTTCTGTGTTTTCAAAACATGTCCTTTTTATGTCATATACCACTTCCTTAAAAATACCGAAGATCTGCGTCTATTACTCCCAAAATCCCGCGAGACTTTGACCCAGACTATGTTTGGTGCAAATTTAAAATGACTGTAATTGTAACTGTTTAATGCTCACTTATGACGATTATCAGTCGGTATAAGAATAATAGCCCGCAACAGCTTTAGAACACAGTAT
Organism: Kuschelorhynchus macadamiae; assembly: GCA_030620095.1. Taxonomy (NCBI): domain Eukaryota; kingdom Metazoa; phylum Arthropoda; class Insecta; order Coleoptera; family Curculionidae; genus Kuschelorhynchus; species Kuschelorhynchus macadamiae. Next base: position 68,598 of record JAUTXW010001535.1, read on the forward strand.
ACAATGTTAAAAATTAAATTAAAGCTGCAACTGAATCCAGCGGTTACTGGAAAATGCCAATACTCCACTATATAAATATATATCACGAAGCCATATAATATACTAAAGACATAGACGCTTTAAATATACCATAAGCATAAAGAAGAAAATAAGAATATAATTACTAGTAACTCCTACATATATCGAAAAAAGCGATATTTATTCAGAATCTACTTAGTCGTTATTAAACATACTGGAAGAACTGACTATTGCTTACTGTTAACTAAAAGGGGAAAATACCTTAATAATTAAAACATAAATATACATTTAAATGTCCATAGCATCCATATATCTGTTATTATGATACGACCTTAATTTTGTATATAAAATACCTGCTATAACTTTATTTGGACAGGATTCCTGATATTTCTAAACTTTTCGGGATGCACATCCTGTTTGTGAATTACGTATATCCAAGATGCACAGATTTTCAATCATCGTTTTTTGCAACCGATAAAATCTAGAAACAGCTGTCCGCCTCCAAGAATAAATGCGGCATAAATACGTGCCCCTCCGAACCCCATCTCCGGGCGGTGAACTAGCCACCAGCTGATTAACAGCGTGTCTTCTGAGTAAAGAAAGGTCGCGCTGCCAGCAAATGGCGATCTCCAGGAGCACGCGAAGTATATTATATTGTATTTTTATCATAATTAATGTGTAATAAGTTGGTTTAAATATAGTCAGTTTGTTAAAGTTACTTCGTGTCGTTTTCTTTGTATGGAAAAATAAAAATAAAAGTGTCTACAGTTCATTGAACCGAACAGAAAAGGACAATGTTAAGGTAAGGTATCAAGGCGGCGCCGGCGCACTATGAAATTATGACATATTCCAAGATCTTGAGTCTCATTTACCCGAAGTTGAAGAAATTTGGTAGGGTGGGAAAGTGATAGTCAAGGAATAATGTGAAGCAAAGAAATAAAATGTTTTGAATATACAGGGTGTAGATCTATTGAAATTCAATGGATAGTAAATATAGCGAATATTTAGAATTCAAATATAACTTGGAAAATTGATAGTTTGTTCACTAAAACGTTTTTAGCTTAAAAGCGGATGAAAATAAATAAAGATCTGAAAAATATACATACAGAGGGTATTCAATAAATGTCCAATTTTTAATAGCTTTAAGGATAAACTTGGTTAGTAACAAAGGTAGAACTGTGGAATTGGTAGGATGATAAAAGGATTAATGTGTAGTAAAGATAATTTTTTTTACAGGGTGTTCATCTATTGAAAATCCATAGAGAGTAAATGGAGTCATTTAAAATTCAAATATGACGTGGGAAATTTAGGGTGTTTAGTTAGTGCGTTTTTAGCTTAAAACTAGATGATAATAAATATATACCCGAAAAATATCTATACATACAGGTGATTCAAAAAGTACCAAATTTTTGATAGGTTTAATGATAAACCTGGTTAGTAACAAAGGTAGAACTGTGCATTTATTTAGTTTTACATTATTCTATAATAACAACTGTAATAATTAATTGCTTGACCTAAAACACTAAAACTAAATTAATCAATATATGATAAATCTAATAAATCTAAAACATCTGGTGGTAAATCACCTGCAGTAGAAGATATTTTAGATCGATATTTAGTACCTATTGGATCCGAAGCAAGAAGCAAATGATTAAAAACATTTTCATTATTTGATATTCTGTTATATGTTTTTCTCGCGTGGTTCAAGCGATAGGACCTAAATAATTTATGGTTTGCTTCTTGAGCTTCCTCACTCAATTGTCCGATAGGTACTCATGCAGTCGACACCAATAAAAACCAATAATGCCTGCTCTTTCGACAGATTTTCTTTTTCCCTAGTATTCTTTAAATTTTCACAAAAACTTCTTACTTCTCTCACAAGTATCGGAAACTTCTCCAAAAAATTATCAGTAAACTGAATGTCTTTATTGCAATGTTTTTTAGAAACAAAATCGAGATGATCTCTAGGAATTTTCCTCAAGTATTCTGTTCGTCGCCATTTTTGTCTATCGCCAAGAGAGTTGAACTCTTTTGAATGTGTCTCACCTTGAATCACATTATTTGTACTTCCCTGCGCCACATTTAAAAACTCCTTCTGCTCATTTAAAAAGCAAATTTTTGTTCTGTTTGCTTTTTTCCATTTTAAGCTTAGTTGTACAGAGAAATTTTTTCTTTTCAAAATTTTTATCGCTTTTTTTATTTTCAGATTGCCCAACAATGCCTTTTGCACTTGAAGGGCTCTACATAAATTATCTTTTTTGCTATATAGTTCTTCAAAAACTGTTTAATTTTCATCCATATCTAGCAAATTTGTTCAAAACTGCTTACAAAATATTAAAGGAACTGTTCACAAAACTACCAAACACTCAACTGAACGAACGATTGTTTTTTTTTTGGTTATCTAACACGCACAGCCATCTTGATAAAATGTGTTTGGAATTTATTTTTATATGGCGATTTTTCTTGATAATTTTTTTTTACTTTTACGAGCTCATAAGTAGTTCGTTCGTACTCGTTCTTATAAAAAGAACCTCTTTTTATAAGAGCCAAACTACTAAGTAGTAATAAAGACGATAAAAGCCTGACAATACACATTGTTCAGATCTTCTGCAATGTTACTTCATCTTGACACCAACAATATTCTCATGAGATTTGCTGGTTTCATCATTATGATATAACATTGTACCAGCTTTGAACAAAGTGAATCACCTCGACATAGGCCTGTCATCAACTCCCGTTTTAATGTCCATTTCAACCGTAGTCACTGTCATTTTTACAGTGATGATAGTTATCATATTTTAAATATCAGAATGGTTGTGAACCAAGCCAAAAGAGCTCTAAAAACAAGAGTTGATTTTGGGGCTTCTGAAAATGACGAAGGGTGCTCAGATCAAAACTGCTCTAAAGTAATGAAAATTCAGGAATATTTAATAGCTGTCAATATGACAGATGGATATTTTTTTTCTGATTTTGTAATTTAGAGCCATTTACCTACTTGAAAATATTATACGGATACTCAAGTAAATTTAAGCTTTTATTTTTCTGTAAATATTTGTATTTGTTAGAGAAAAAACTCTAAAGGTGACAGATATTAAAAATATAAAATGTATTGATACTTTTTATTAATTTCATTTACAAAAAAAATGTCAAATTTTTTAATGTTTTTCTTCAAATTTTGCTCATTTTTCAAATCTCAGTTTTAAACCTCTCTAAACAAAAAACTAGACAAACTTTAGAAAAATCGAAAACATTTCCAAAATCAGCAGATTCACAAAAATCTATATTTATTTTATTTTATTTCTTAAGTTGGTTTGGGAGCGAATGTCAGACGTATTATAGATTCGACCCACCGTGCGGCGGCGTGATAGAAGAGAGAAGCAAGTGGGTAAGTCCTCCATCCTTTGCTTTAAAAATAGATTTGTTGGCGCTTAGTAGAGTGTCGTACTTTGTGTTTATATTTTGTTTTCCTTACTTCTGTCAATGCCAATGGGCTTACAGGGCGTTAAATTACCGGTTATCATAGTGCTAAGTTTTCGGGAGATTATAAGGCATGAGAACGGGTCTTTGCAACGCGAAAGTTTCATTATTTAAGATCCTCCTTGGAGAGCGCTGCTGTACAGGTTGCTACTTCTTTAGATTTTTCGGGTGAAACATATAGTATAGCTTAGACACGTCGAAAGGGAATCAGCCGAAAAACTAGGGTTTTTAATTGATAGCGTGTCAAAAAATTTAAATGCTTTGACTGCGTTGAAGCAAGAAACGCAGCAGTGGGGGCCGCTTATTATGTACTTAGTTAGCACAAAGATAGACCCGATAATAGACTGCGAATGGGAAGAATTTAAGGGTTCAAAGACGCAAATTCTTTCTTGGGATGATTTGAGAGATTGTTTAAGATCACGAGCGGATCTTTTAGAATTCTTGAAAATATGCGGAGAAAGTCGAAAAAGTTAGCCATAACTACCGGGAAAAATAAAAGGTTGGGTCAAGAGGTCTTCATGTTAAGGAGTTGAAATGAGTATCGTGTTAAGCTAGCCATTTAATTAAATATTGTTTAAATTGTTTAAAGAGTGGATAGTATTCGATATGTCGATATTGACGTTTGGGTCCGTGTACCAAGTGTAAGCATAAAGTATAGTTGCATTCCGACGTTGCCAAATCACCTATTAATCCTAGCAATCAGGATAAAGGGGAGCAAAATTCACAGGTTGCGTTGTCATCGTTAAATTCTGATTCTCATGTTTTTCTTTCCACGGTTTTATCGGAAGTTCAAGATAAAAAGAGTGCATGGCAAGTAGTCCTTTTAGATTCAGGGAGTCAATAAAATTTTGTCACTCAGAAACTGTGCGAACGACTGAAGTTAGGTAAAGAAAAAAATTGATTTTGTTAGATTAGGTCAATCGATTTCTAATATAAATTATCGTTGTCAATTTCGTATACAATCGCTGCACAATGCATTTCTAAATATTTAAGCTGCTTGGTTTTACAGGAAATAACAGGGCAAATTCCAAGTGTTAAACTAAATCTTAATAAATTGGAAATTCCTAAAAGTATCATTTTGGGGCAGTGGCGGCTCGTGGTTAATTATACTGGGAGGTCAATAACAAATTTAAAAATAGCTATACTTAAAATAAAAATAAATATCGTATCTTTAAATTGAGCTTTAAATTCTCTTGAAGTTCATATTTACTCTTCGTTCTTTAGAATTGGAAAAATGCTGAATGACACGTTGCGTTCGTTAAAATCCTTTTATAAACGATTTCTCGATACTTAACATTGCTAAAGCGGATAGTCTATCTTGGCCCAACTCCTCAACAAAATTTATAAGCCCTCGAAAAACCCCAGGATTTTCAGACAAAGCCGTTTCATCATGGCCACGTAGTGCCAGCTCGAATGCCCCACAAAATTTTACACAATCTATTATTTTGTTTAAAATATAACGATTTTTTGATACATTTTCATTAAAATCTCTAAGGGATTTTCTATAAGCTGTGTCTAGCTGAGTGCGAATATCAACACATCCGACCGTAGCATAGTTTACCGAACATTTCATGTGATATGCAGAAAACGCCTATTTTTTTATTTTTTCTTTTAAGTTTCGATGAACCTCTTTATTTTTGTCTTTACTAGTTTGTCGTATACTAAGTTCTGACAAATTGCGACCACTTACCTTGAATTCGAATTTTCTCAAAATTAAGTTCGTTAGCACTCTTTAGTTGTTTAATTTTTTGCACTACCGACATTTTATTTCATCTACATTCACAAATCAAACATGACCACCTTGAAATTGGTTATTTTTGCAAAATTAAGTTCGTAAGCACTTTTTAGTTGTTTATTTTTTGCACTAGTCACTACCAACATTTTATTTCCTGTATATTTCCAACTCATACACGGATCATAAAAATAAAAAAATATATATTACAAAAAACAGTACAATTTTCATCGATTAAAAACGTCCGAAACAATATCGATTTAGAATATCGAACGCGAAATTTCAATGAAAATTCGGATTTTAAACAAAAAAATTGTGAATTAATATATAGACTTGGATCATATGAATGAAGTTTTGAATACAGATGGGAGCGAATTTGTTTACTACATGCCGCACCAAGGTATGATGAAATAAGACAGTTTCTCCACTAAACTTAAGAGTCGCTTTTGATAGTAGTATGCCAACATCTTCAGGAATCTCGCTGAATGACCTACAAATGGTGGGACCAGTAATTCAGTCTGATTTATTAAGTATTTTATTTAGGTTCCGAGAATATCAATATGGTATACCTGCTGATATAGCCGAAATGTAATATAATAATATAAATAATCCCATTAAAACATTTAATTTAAATACAGTCCCGTATGGTCAGGCATCTGCAAGTTTTTTGGCGGTAAGTATCCTGCAGTTAGTATCTTATGTTGATGATTTTTTGTGTTCAGTTGATTAAATTGAATTCTAACTTATGTTTGTGGAAAGGTCTCAGATGTGTTAGCGAGAGGTTGTTTCAAATTGCGAAAATGGATATCGGATGAGCCAGAAATTTTGAGTGCTGCGCGCCAACAAAATGAAGAGTTTAATACTCTACATTTTGGGACGAATGATGCAAAAACCTTCGGATTGACATGGGGATGTTTGTCTGTCAGTCTAAAATTTAATATAGGCGAGTATGAAAAATACGAAAGGGTTAAAAAGCGAAGTGTTTTATCCCATATTGCGCACATTTTTGCTCCACTAGGTTTGTTGGCACCATGTATAATTATTGCTAAAATCCTCCTTCAAAAATTATGGCTAGAAAAACTGTCATGGAACGAGGCATTGCCAGCAGATTTGCATAATACTTGGTCAAAATTTCGCGCCGAATTGCCTATTATAAATGAGCTTAAAACACTACGCCATGTTACCTGTGTAAACGCGGTTAGTTGTGAGTTGCACGGTTTTTCGTGCAATAGTATATATGTATACATTCTATAGAAAATCAGGGAATGTTACAGTACGATTATTACGGGCGAAGAGTAAGGTCAGTCCTTTAAAACCGTTGACAACGCCTCGTTTAGAAATTAGCGGTGCTTTGGTTTTGGCGATTTTGGTCGGACTCTACTATTATGATAGGATGATTGAAACCTTCTCCAAATATGCTTAACACTTTTACTGGTAGTCGTGTTTCGGAAATTCAGGATTTAACAAGTCAGCATGAATGGAGACATGTTTCTACAAAAAATAACCCGGCTGATATTTTATCGCGCGGAGTATTTCCAAAACAAATAATAGGTATGGATTTATGGTGGAGCGGCCCATCATTTTCAAATAAGGTTGAAGACCTGAATTGCGTCCCAACAAAAAACTTTTTTCCTTGGACTTAGCTGAGTTTGATTCATATATCTTTAACAGATTCAGTTTTAGCAAGGTAACGTGGGGTTATTGTTTGGATGTTTAAATTCTTAAATAATTGCCGGTATTAAAGGTTGAATACAAGGAAAAGATAATTGCTAAGTCTAAATCCCTTTCTCGATGAACGTGAAATTTTAAGGGTTGGAGGCCGACTAAGAAATTCAAGTTTTTATTTTCATAAAAAAACATCCCTGCTAATTTAACCAAATTATTATGTGAGTACGGACATACACGCATGATGCATGCAGGTCTGCAGTAATTATTAGCTCCTATTAGAGCGAAATATTGGCCTATATCGGGTGAAATTTAGTAATGGCTACAGTTAGAAATTGTTCGAGATGTTCTCGGTTTACACCTCAAACTATTCAGCCAATCATGGGCGACCTTCCTCTAAGAAAGCCGATTGGTTCCTGGAAGTGTTTTCAACATAGTAGGTGTAGATTACATGCTTAAGAGTTACGTTAGTGTTCTTATATGTTTTACAACTAAAGTCATGCATTTGGAGGTAGCCTACAATTTAACTAGTGAAGCTTTTGTCATGGAATTTAGAAGATTTGTTGCGAGACGTGGCAAACCCAGCCAGGTCTATTCAGACAACGGTTCAAATTTTGTAGGTGCCGATCGGGAATTGACAGGGAAGTATTTTATTGATAATGATAATAAAATTTGTGATATTTATTTTCGAGAAAGCGTCCAGTGGCATTTTATTCCTGCCCGGTCACCTCATTTTGGCGGTTTGTAGGAGGCAGGAGTGATGTCGGCCAAGCATCATTTAAAGAGAGTGGCGGGAAACGCTAATTTAACTTTCGAAGTATTAACCACTCTATTGACGCAAATCGAATCTATTCTGAACTCCCGTGCACTCACTTCACTGTCCGATCCCAATAATTATTGTCCATTGACTCATGCCGACTTTTTACTCGGGAAGAGCTTGACAGTTACCAGTTCCAGACGTTAGCCATATACCTCAATCCATGCTTTCCGATTATCAGCGAATCCAGCAGATCAAGCAAAATTTTTGGTCTCGGTGGACAAAGAATGCCAATGAGCTTCAGTAGCGATTGAAATGGAAGCAAACTCAATCAGAGGTGAAGCTCATTAAGATGGCGTTTGGGGCGAATTGTGCGTGACAAAGTTAATCGTGTCGCAGACATTAAAACTGAAAGTGGAACAGTTAAAAGTTCATTTTCAAAAATGTGTTCGCTTCCGGTAGATTCCTTTTTGGTCAACACTCTTAAGGTTTGTGTTTGAAGACAATGTACAGGTGGGGGGCATATTTGTCAATTATGTATATCCAAGATGCTTAGATTTTCAGTCATCGTCTCTTGGAACCGATAAAACCTAGAAAACAGCCTTCAAGGTTAAATGCGGCATTATCGTTTGTACCCCTCCGAACCCCGTCTCCGACCGGCAAACCTGCCACCAGCTGATTAACAGTGTGTCAACCAGTGTCTCCTGAGAAATGGTAAAGAAAGTATATTATTGTTGTTTTCTTTGTATGGAAAAATATAAACAAAAGTGTTTAGAGTTCATTGGAACGATACACATCCATACCGCTCAAAGCATTCAAGATAGATAGACCAATAGATATTTGCAAATTTTGGAAGCATTTCGGGATAAAAACATTATGGCCTTCTCAAACTGCTGCACCGCCAGACGAACTTAAAAAAGTTTTTCGACTGCGGACAAAAAAATGTAAACATATGTCTTGTTGAAAAAAGATAGAATTTTTGATATATTTATTCGTTTTTACCTCAGGAGACACCGATACGATCTTATGAAGGGCCAAAGAATGGCAAACAGAATTCGTGCAGGCTCAAAAATTTCTCAAAATTCCCCCTATCCTTGATCGAACTGAGTTTCCCACCCGTCTAAAATATTTAGGATTTCGGATGAGTTGGGACGAAATCATCATATGTTGTAAAGCAATTTCAAATCAATATTAAAAAATAGTCCTAAAGTAGTTAGAATGTAACATTTAAGATATTTGAAATTTAAAAAATATATATTTTTTTAACATGGCTATTAACATGGCATAATACAATGACAATTGGCTATTGTATTTTTGTATTATGGATTTCTTTTTCCAGATATAACGTAAAGATTGTTTTAATGTACGCCCCTTGTGCTGTGGCAATACAAGGTAAACATGCTTTTTTTTAAATATAATTAACAGTTTATCACAAGAAATTTATAGAGAAATCCTTATAAAATTGTCCTAATTTTACAGAAAATAATCAGCAAATTTCCTTTACCCGGAACTTCCCTCATCATGAATCTATCCTTTTATTAGTACATAGTCATTTAGTAATACATATATATTATCTTTTCAAATATTTTTATTGGGAGGAATTTTATTCCATCATATTGGATTCCTACCAATATTTTACCAGTTTTTATTTATGCTACATTTGATTTTTGGTTATAATTTAAAATAAATTAAATAAATTTATTTTATACAACTTATCCCTATATCACATTTAATTTTTCTGCAAAATTTAAAATCAACTGAATAAGACTCTTTTACGTTGATTTTTTAAAAAGTATATTTGGCCGTCATTTTGTTCCGCCATCTTGAATTCGTACCACAACTTTACCAGTTTATCTCTATATCACATTTAATCCCTCACAAAATTTCAAATTAATCTAATAAGTAGTTTCTTTCAGACCGATTTTGTTTTGCTATCTTATATTTACACCGAAATGTTACCAATTCATTACTATGTAACCTTTGACTCTTGTGCAAAACTTGAGAAAATTGGATTACATTTTTAAGTAATAATTTTTTTAACGTTTCACTAGGCTGCCATCTTCCGGCATATTCGATTTTTACCAAATTATTACCAGCTCATCCCCATATGATCCTAAAATTTGAAGTTAATCTGATGAGTAGGTTTTTAAGCTCTGCCGCGAACTAACTACAGACAGACAAACCAACAGACGGACCGCCGGAATTGATAAAACATATTTTTTGGCATCTGGGGACGCTAAAACTTGAAAATAGGTAAAACCTGAGAGGGTGATTTTTTCCACCACTACAAATATTTTATTTGGCCGCCATTTTGATCCACCATCTTGAATTAATACCACCGTTTTACTAGTTCATCTATATAAATACAATTAGTTATGTAACGCAATTTGAAATCAGTCCATTAAGTAGTTTGTCATGCTGAATTTTTAAATATTTTATTAAGCCGCTTTCGGTATGTTGGCGCCTCCATTTTTGAATTTTTAAATATTGAGTAAAAATTTATAATTTACAATCTTAAATACACCAGATACCCATGAATTTGTACAAATATAAAAATTTGCTCGCCATGTTGACTAAAAATTCATAATTTGCATTTAAACGTCCCTATACACCCATGTTTAGTCGAATAACAAAATTCGACTGCCGAGTTGGCATTGCCATTTTAAATTTCTAAATGCTGACTAAAAAATTCGGATTTTTTTTATATCCAAAAGTGTATGAATGCTAAATTTGAAAGATCGGTTATGTCCAAGTGGTGCAAAATCCATTAAAACATTTAAATAATACAATCAGATGAGTAGTGAAGCAAATAAAAGCGCGGTAAAAACAATTGAACCTGGTCCATCACGTTTATACTTCAAAGTAGTAGACATCGCCTTAAAATGTCATGTAAAGTATAACTTGTGAAAACAGTTTACCTCACACTACTTCAAAATAAAGATAATATGTGAACAGAAAAACTTTCTGCTAGTGATAGTTGATGAGGTTCTATTTTAAAACTCTAAAAACATAATAAATAAATAGCTAATTTTCTTTTAAACTAACCTAACTTAAGCCTTCGATTTTAGATAGTGAAATGGGGGAAGAAAATCGTCTGCTATGCATTACGATACAGTGTTGCCAAACGATTGTTTCTTTAAATTTATATAGGTAATTATCCCACGAAGTGAGAAATGATTTCGTGATTTGGGATGCGATTTCGCGATTTCTAAATCTTATTATAAAACTTGAAGCTAATAGGTTAAGAAGGTCCTACGGTAATGCAAAAACATGTTTTTTCGACATTTAGGAACCCTAAAACGTGAAGACCTGTATGAACTTAGAACGGTGATTTTTTCACGATTAACGATATTTTCTTATACGGGAAGTTAAAAGTCAAAATGGGTTGAGACTGGAGAACGAGCGTTGCTAAGCATTTATTATCAAAATGTATGTAATACATCATTAACTTCCTGAACATTATAGGCGGGTGCACCATCTTCATAACAATATTGTGTATGTGGTATGGAAGTAGCACAGTTCATGGAGCCTTAAATGGGTTTGCCCTTTTTGCACACGAACATTTACTGTTGCAATGCTCTGTACCTAAAATCCTGGCTACCTTTTCAATAATTTTGTATTCTGTTCTTATATTTTAGAGTAACCACTATTTTTAAACCAAATAAAATACGCTGATAATAGTCCAAAAATGTATTTCAGTAATAAATCTAAACGTTTAAACAACTTTAAAAGACGTAATATTTAAAATTAAATATAGTTTCTTCTCATGGAAAAATACAAAATGTCAACAGATTTTCTCATTTAAAATGCAATTTGTTTTTATATAGATAAAATGTCATTCTTCGAAGCCTAAGCTACACTAAAAAATAACTTATTCATCATATGAAACTTTTGGAAATAGTTATTTTAGAACGGAAGCTTTCACGGCTTTGATCAATTAAGAAATCATGGTTCTTGGGTTAGGTTTAGTTAGGTCAAATTACAGTTACTATCCGACGTTTCGATCTTTACTCCACGAAACCTGAACGCTGAATGAACTCGGTGAAACTCAGGCGGGCTTTTATACCCGAGTTGTTCTCGCAGAACCGTATCCGACGCTAGAAGCTTGGTTTCATTTGCATTTACAATGTGAGCTTATTAAGAATTTAAAACCACCGAATCTCTCCGCAGCAGATGAAGACTTTAAATGAAAACACAGACATCCTGGTCCTTCCAGCAGATAAAAGCAACGCCGTCATGGATAGAACGGAATACGTGGAAAAGGTAACTCAACTTTTGGACAACAATACCAATAAATTTAAAGTTAAATATTTTTATTCAGTTGCGAAAAAGCCAAAAAGATTTTTGTTTGTCAATCTAAACGCAACAAATAATCTGAACACATTTAAAAATACCTATAAGGTTATGCAGGCAAGTAGATTAGAAAGACGCATCACCAATCTAATTACCGCATCCAACCTACTACCAGCGGAGAAGAAATCATTAAAGCATCTCCAAGATCCCCAGGTTCTACGGTCTTTCCAAGATACACAAGAACAATGTACCACTTCGACCGATCATTAGTGCAATAGACTCGCCCACTTACAAATTAGGTAAATATCGAGGTAAATATCTTTTAAATTTTCTTAAAACAGAATCGTTTATAAAAAACTCTGCATATTTCGTGAAAAAACTTAAGGCAATCTAGTTGGATCCAGAAAATATTTTGGTCAACTTTAATGTAGAATCACTATACACAAATGTTCGTGTTAACGACTCAATTTCCATTTTATCAAACATATTGGAACATAATAATTTTTATAATAACTTAACAGACCTTGTGGAAACTTGTCTTACATCGACTTATTTCATTTTTCAAGGAACTTTTACGAACAAACCTCAGGGGAAGCTATGGGATCTCCTCTATCACCTGTGGTAGATAATATCTTTATGAAGGCCTTTGATTACTTTAACATCCGCTCTACTAAAACCTAAATACTGGTTCAGGTATGTAGATGATAATTTTTTTGTTTGGCCTCAGGAAAATCTTCTTATATTTCTGGATCACCTTAGTCAACAACATCGCAATATTAAATTCACAAAGAAAATTGAATCTAATGGAAAGATTCCCTTTCTAGAAGTATTCGCTCAAAGATGTACATTAGGATATTCTGTATACAGAAAATCGACGCATATAAATAGATACTTAAATGAAAATTCTCACCACCATTCAGCATAAAAGAAATGGGTTATCAACTCACTAATATTTAGATTAATTTCGATTTCTGATCGACATTCTCTAACATCGGAAACAGCTAAACTGACCAAAGCACTGAGAGGGAATGGCTATTACACTGAAGATATTAAGCGTTCAATTAAAATATATAGTAATCCAACTCCGCGATAGGAGAGTAATACGGAGTCACCGTTAGATAATGTTGTTCTTCCCTATATACATGGTACTATTGGCAAAATAGGACGATTACTTCGGCGGTTTAATCTTCAATACACATGCTTCTGTGGATAAGGGTATGTGGGAGAAACAGGACGGTCAATATCCACTAGGCTTAAGGAACATGAACGATGTATTAAAAAGAAACAAATTGTTCGATTTGCTGTCGCTGAACACCAGCATATCCTGGCCATATTATAAATGTAAAAGAAACCAAGATTCTAGCATCTGATCCAGGATTGTATAAACGAAATATTAGAGAATATACTGAAATTTTCAAACATACAAAAAACTTCAATAGAGATACGGGTTACGGTCTACATCACACGTGGAAACCGATCTTAACACAGGATTACGGTTTAACGAGCACAAGTCGGGTATAAAAGACCGCCTGAATCTCTCCGAGCTCATAGGATTGGTAAACCAGGGAAAGACCTAACTTTCCCTCAGAACTATCGACCGATAAGTCTGCTGCCCGCACTCAGTAAAATCGTCGAAAGAGTCCTGAACATCAGGCTCAAAGACGAAACAGACGCCCTAGATATTATCCCTAAGGAGCAATTTGGCTTCAGGAGCGGCCACTCAACAGAATTGCAGGCTCTGAGAATAGTTGAAACTGTCACCAGCGGTTTCAACTTGAAAGAAGCTACTGGCACGGTCTTCCTAGACGTAGCCAGAGCTTTTGACAGAGTATGGCACAAAGGACTTGTGTAGAAAATACAAAACGCAGGTTTTGCAGCAAAGACATGCAAACTGATTGCCCACTATCTGGATGATAGATCGGCAAGCGTCAGAGTCAAACTCTCCAAATCGATACCTAGAAGACTAGAAGCAGGGGTGCCTCAAGGATCTGTGTTAGGACCGCACTTATATAACGTGTATACACATGACATCCCCAAGACACACACCACTTCTATAGCCCTATACGCCGACGACTGTGCTATAGCGGCAAAGCATAGAAATGCAGGTATCATCTGTAGGAGACTTCAGGAAGAAATGGATTTGATAAGTGACTGGTGTATCACTTGGAAGATCAAAATAAATGCACAAAAAAGCCAGGCCATCCTCTTCCAAAAGAGGAGGATGATACCCCCAGAGGCTATAAGCATTGATGGAGATGACATCCCACGGACAAACTCGATAAAATATCTAGGGCTGATAATGGATAAGGGGTTAACATGGAAACCCCATATTGAGGCAACAAGAGCAAAGACAAATAAGGCTATGGCTAGGCTATACCCTCTTTTGAACCGAAGAAGCCCCATGGCTCTTCGTACAAAGCTGACCATGATAAAAATGATCGCAAGATCACAATTGACATATGGAGCAGTAGCGTGGGCGTATGCAGCGCCCACCTACATAGACCAACTGGCAGCTACAGAAAATAAGTACTTATTTCGTTCTTCATTGCGAACAATTCGCAGTTCATAAAAATAAGTTTGCTAGGTATCGCGATCATGAAGCCAAGTAATATTTTTTCATTACATAAAATTCATGTCCATGGGGTCGCAAATAAATTCAAAATGGCGTCTGCATCTCGTTCGCGCCATTCCTTCGTCAAGGCTCATGAAAATTGTCAAGTAGCGAATGTCTAACACGAATTTCAATTTTTCTGCCCTAAATAGTTGTCAATCAACCGTGTACCATTTGCGATTGAGAATTTATTCAATTTTAAGAATGCGTGAAACCTACTGATCCCCTGGAATCTTGTGCTCGTTCATTTTTAAAAACAATTTTCTTAATTTTAATACTATAGTTATTTAGCAATCAGCCCTTCAGAATTGCGATTATGAATTTAGAGTTTTGGAATTGCGGCAATGAGTCTTTTTTTACTATCTTCAACCATATTGCGCTGTTACTGTCTGCTCGAAAATTTATAAATATATAGATATGTTCGGTCATTTTCGATATTAATTTTGCAACTAATGTAGGTAACCGCAACAAAAATTCTTTGTGAAATAAAGTTAGAAAAAACATCATGATCCCGATTCTGTTTCCTCAGCTATACATGGTATTCAGTTAAGGGAGTAACTTGACCGCAGGGGGGTGCAGTTGCTAGGGTAAACAATACATTTCAAAAATTCTACAAAAACCACTAGATATAACTTTTATTACCTCATTGAATGCTGAGTCAATTTCCTATCACTTTGGTTCTAAAGCTATCGTCATATCACCCTTAATAGGGGTGGGGAGATGTTGACTTACCTTATACGAACTGAATGAGCTTAGGCTTATTTAATAGGGAATTTCAAGCTGTTTTAGGTTTCCTATTGCGTAACACCAACTAGGTATTCACAAATTGGTTATATAGTATTGTTTCTAACGATTACATGTTTTCCAATTTCCTTAAAATTTTTAAATGGAAGAAGAAAATTAAAAGACAGATATTTTGGCGAGAAAGGCATATTGATATATCCATTAGTTTGTGAATTAATAAGTAAATAATACCGAGGATATCGGATTGAATTAAAAATCTCCAGTGGCGTCCCTAGATAGTTGCTGTTGGGGGGGGGGGGATACAAAAGAAGTAACCAATTTAAGAAACTCATGCCTTTCGTAAAAGTGATGGTATTACGTTGAATAAGTTAGGCATATATGCCGATCTTGTTTGTTGCCCCCTCTTAGGGACGCCTCTGAAAATGCCATTCTGCTGCTGCACACATATCACATGATATCTGCAATATGAGATGTTGATGAGAGAAATCTCTCATTAGTCTAGCCAGCGAGCCAAAACATTATGGATTTATTTTCAACAGCGTGGATATCAATTTCAAGTAATGAAAATTTCATGACCGAAATACCAACCAAACTTAATTTTATACTCTTCCAATTTTTTCTACTGAAGAACGAGATGTAGTGACAAAACCATACCACGCGCAGAATTTTACGCTACGCCCAGAACTAAGAAGTACACAAACAAAAATATCACTCGACGAGTCACCTCCTTTAGGCTTCAAACAGAAAAGTGTCACACCCAAGTTCCAATAGTTAATTGCCAGCCAGACAGAACAATTATAACAAAAACACACAAAGAAAATTCCAAAGACAAAATGATTGAGAAGAAAGTAGCTTACTACCGAAGCATGCGTGACTGGGTGTACTCTTCGCAAAATATTTCTGGTAGAGACTCGAGTGCATACAGAGTCATTAACCTGAATTTACTTAAAACAGGCGGGTCATTCAAATAGGTGTAAAAACACTAGGTAAAGTACGCGTTGTCATTTTCTCTCTCGCCCAAAATTTCCGACTGGGTGGTTTCCGAGGGTACTGCATCCGATGGCAAGTTTTATTCTAGGGTTGAAAACGAGGATTAAGGATGGATTTTTACAAGATTGAATAATAGGAGAGTAAAAAATTCGTCATTGCGTATTCTGTGAGGATAAATCAACGTGCAACATATTTCATATAGTCCCACGAGGGGCTTGAGGTCATGGTAACAATAATGCTTGGTTCACTACCCTCTCCAGGGGTGGAACTAGCGATTGAGGGTGAGATTTTTTCTAAAGTGAGTTTTCCAGCCTAAAACGTCTCACCCAAGGGTTTTCGGGGGTGCTGAATCTATTGCCGTTTTACAATAAAATGTATCGAAAGGGTTGAAAATAGAGGTTGGGGGTGAGTTTTTTAAAACTTGACTTTTCCTGCTTGAAATGTCTTACTCAGAGATTTTCGAGGGTGCTGAATCGATTGCGTAGGTCAATTTTTAAATAAGATGTTTCCTAAGGATTGAAAACCCGACTTAAGGGTGAGTTTTTTTTAATTGCCTTTAGGTTTATAATAAATGTTTCCTAAATGGTTGTAAATAGAAGTTAGGTGTGAGTTTTTTAAAAATTGACTTTTCTAGCTGGAAATGTCTTACTTAGGGATTTTCGGGGTCGCTGAATCGATCATCGGTGGTTGAAAAAAGGGGTTGGGATGTGACTTGGGTCCTTCGGAATCAGTCAAAAATGTTCAAAATTATATTTTTTTTGGCTATATTCCATTATTTAGATTTTTTTTTCGATATATCATCGAAAAAATAAAAAAACGCCACAAAGAGGTTTTGAAACTGACGCCATTCTTCGATTCTGAAGCCGAAAAATATGAAAAAATCCAGAACTGCGCAATCAGAAGAGCTCTCAAATGCCGCAGGCTGCATGCAAAATGTAGCCAGAGATATCTAACTGAAAAATAACATTTTCGAGCTAGCGCTCTCTAGTGGGCAAAAATGTTGCAGGATTACCCCTTTTTCCATTCCTGAAATAATTGACCACTGACGTAAATTTCAGGGCATTAAAATAATTTTAATACTATCTACAAACTTTTCAATATTTAATTAAACAAGATCCAAAATTAGTATTTAGACGGAATTTAGAAAAATCAGCGTTCCCCAAATTAATACAGTCCACGAATGGACCTCGTGTTAGTTTTCCCGAAGGTTTTTTCTGAAAGGAAATCCCAGGTACAAAACCCAGAAACCAATTAAGACCATATAGATTTTTTTCGAATTCCCGCTACTTATTACGATGTCAAAATTGATTTCTTAGGTTAGCTGACATGCAGCAGCGATCAGCAAAACAAATATAATTTTATTCCCATATATTGTGTGTGAACACCCTATATATTATACGGGTCCGCCATTTATTTTTATATATTTTTTAGCTACAGTTTTAGGTGATACATTAAATTTAAAGATATTATTGTGGAGCCTTATAAAAACAGCTAAAAGTGGACCAAACAAAGTATAAAACCTTCCTTGAATATTTTTTTACTTTATCTTGCACATCAAATTTAATAAACTAATTTAAAAAAAAGTGATTAAGACGTAATTTGAGTTATTATAGTTCTTTTGTTTTTAGCTTCAAGATAAAATGAAGAAACTGTTTTTACTTAAACTATCCCTATTATTATTTAAATATTATTAACCTAATTGTACTAGGACTTATTAATTTAGAAGAAAATTATTTAAATCAGGTAAATTAGTTCAAAATATCTATCGAATATTTTTATACTACCTTAAGGAAAAACATATTCAAATTAATTTGAAAACACGTTTTTTTTTAATTTTTAGTCGATACTGAAAGGAAAACGAACAGATGTTGTTATAACTCGAACCAAAGCTTATTTAAGTATCTTTCAAATATATCTATTGAAATTGAATGGACACAGTCAACATGTTTTTCCTAAAATTATTTTAATCCACTATGTACACATTTCTAAAAACCTTAACAATCCTTAATGTTTGGTGAATCGCTTAAATACAGCTAGAAATATTAGAGAAATAGGTGCTTAGGGAGTTAGGTAGGGGGCGGACCCTGTAGCATAAATAAATGTAAAATAGTGATAACATGATCGTACATTTATTAAGATGAAATAATATTATAAAAGGAAAATAACAGAAAATGTCTCACCTCAACGCTCGACAACATGACTTTATCAATGTAGTCATATCTCAAAGGGTAACATTTTAACGCCAGATTAATAAGGGCAACTTGAAGGGCAACCATATCCTCTGGGGGAAGGTATTGTCTATTGCTAATTATAGACGACACTTGATCAGAAAACACTTCAAATAACTGCACTTCATGCAAAATATTTGTGCCTAAAAGAAGATATATGTTAATTTTCTTTAGAATTTGTGACAAAACATGTTCTGTTTTACTGTATAACTTCAAATCGTTAAAACCAAAACGTCTTGCTTTTGATTTAATCATTTTATATCGTTTATTTTATATCGTCAACGCAATATTAGTAGACTAAACCTAAGCAAATATTTCATTCATATTGAAGTTTCAACATATTGTACAAGAGAAAACCTAAGGGGTTTGAAGAACATTTTTGGAAATATACATATATATGTTACATTTGCTATTTATTACGACATTAATTAAAATTGTATATTGTACAACAAGCATGGAATGACATGCATTTCCTACGAGTATGATGTTACTAGTAGGAAATGGTCATTACACGCGAGTTTTACACTATACTTTTTCTACGACTCGTACTATTACGTAAAAATCTTTTAATAATTATAAAACAGTTCAAACTCAATCTTATTTGAAAATAATAATTATTGTCTTTACTTTGTTTGTATGGCGTGTTGACGCGGCGCCGGTCAACGTCACCTTTGTTAAAAGATACCCGTGCATAATGGGAACTTTGTAGTTGAATCAGCATGGTTATTGAGGCACAATGAAAATGTGTATAAAATAATGCACTACGTTCCGAAATTACTATTGAACATAAAAAAAGGTTTTTATTGACAGTCGTAGAAAAAAATCTTTCAAGTTCCTTTTAATGTTTGCCCCAATATCTATTGTAATGTTATTTTTATATTATTATATAAGACCTTGACAAGTAACATATTTAATAATCCTAGAAAGTTTTAATAAAATATCTTACATACTTTCGAGTAGAATTTTTAAAAGATTTAATTGCGATGCTATTTTGTTCTGCCATCTTGCCCTCAAAATCTAATCAGTTCATATCTACACACGGGACACATTTATGATTTTCCCTCTTCAATATTCGTTTAATTTAGTATATAAATTTAAAAATACTTTTTAATATTAGTTTTTGCTGTTTATATAAACCGATAATATTCACTTTAATTAAAACTTATGAGATTGAATAGAGTAATCTACCTTCATTACCCAGACTATCTGATCTTTGACTAAAGGCGGCAAGTCTCTCCATAAGACTGATGACAATATTTTTGACATTTACTCCTTGTTCAAGTTCAGCACAAGACTTTAGGAATGGTGTAAGAGTCTGAATGTGAAATTCATCAGGGAAAACTTGGATGATACATTCCATAAGATATTCTTGTGCTATTGCATCTCGACAGCTAACAACCTACAATAACATAATTTTGCGATATATTTTAGATCATAACAAAATAAAAATATCAAAACTACACTAAACAACTTAAATATTTATACAGAAATTGTTGCCCACCTGTTCTAAGATGCCTGGTAAAACCAATTTTTGATACTTCTCTAAGGTAACTGATTCTAATTGACTCAATCTAACCAAATTCGTACCAACTAAAATTCTTAATTCTTCTCTTTCTCGCTCCCTGTGTAGCCTCTCTCTGGAATGACCTTGATGTTGCATTCGGACCTAAAAAAACAATAGATTATTAAAACGCGTTTAATGCAAAATATTATTGTAAAATAATAATTAAGTGAAGTTGAGGTTTAAATTCGTGGATTTTAGAAATTTTATATGACATAATATAACGAAAACTACTATCTAAAGTCAGTTCGATAACACAAAAAAAAAACATTTAAAGGACCCCACACAGAATATGAAAAAATTGATCCTTTGTGGAATTTGATGGAATCTGAACATGTTATAAGTTAAGTTTTTAATTACGAAATCTAAAATATGAACTTTTAGTTTAGCCGCTAGAGGGCAGCAGATATACAAGACTACCTATAACTACTAACCGGTACTTCAGATAGAAATACAATTTTAAGCTATTTGGAGATATACAGGGTGCGGCAAAAATAGGTGGCTGGCAAAAATTACATTTGTTAAAACGAAATACCCTGTATTTTATTGCATATTTGAATTCTCCATTAGAATCTAGACCACATATGTTAATGGTTACCTATACCTAACTTAAAGGGCCTGCTGTCATTCAATTATATAAAATGATGCACAAAAATCAATGACATTTTAACCCAAATTCAATCCCTAATAATTTCGTTATTTTAAAAAAAGACCTCGGTTATATTATCTAACAAACTACATTAGGTATAGAATATTATCTAACAAACTACATCAGGGTTTCCTATACCTAAATGAAATGGTTTGTTAATAAATATCTTAATAAGTGAAGTACCGTCAATTAAATTACTATTATTATTCATGAGAACATCCTTTATCTAGTTACCTGGTACAACGTAAGATTTTAATTATCTGTGCTTCCTAATAGTAATTATACAAGTCAAGAAAATACCACTACACTTACTAAAAAAACTAGTGTACCCAAATCAATCAAACATAGACGTCGATGGGCCCCAGCAGACATTCGAGCGATGTTTCAAGTAAAGTGATGAGTGAGTGGCATGTTTTGGACGAGAGAGAATTACGACTCCGTCACACGAGAGTAAGCAATTACAACATGTAGTTGTGCCTACAATTTTCTAGCTTTCGTAGCTCCAGTATGATATGTGGTGTTAAAGAAGTCTATAACCATTGTAGAACTATGTTATTTGTCTCAGACAATAAATAATTAAGACAATATTTTGTTGTGACGTTAAACCCCTCCTGTTCGCAGCGATATAGCGATAATAATCATACATTCAAACTCTATATTTACTAAACTTTTGAACACTTAAGTAGTAGAACTAAGATCGATTTGTTTAATTCCGTAGTGACATTTTTTGCGTTCTAAGTTAATATTCCACTTTGTTCTGAGTGACTCTGTTGCCAAATTTAATAAATTATTCGTTTAATGTTGGAGAATAAATATTTTGCAGACCGTTTTTGTCTAATTGGACTCACATTTTTATCTCGGTTTGTGTGTGTCAATGTAGGCTCACTACATAATATGTAATTATATAATGTAATTTTGAATTAATTCTATTGTATTCTGAATAAAGGCTTGGTAAAACAAAAAAAATAAATCGGTCTTGTAGATTTAGTAAGTTATTATATTTTTCCTATAGTTTAATAATAAAATAAGATTCCTCCAAAGAAAAAGAAAACTCAGTCTGAGCTTTTCGGGTCTGCAACAAAAAATCTTAATCAAGCAATGTCGGATATAACAAAATGCTTAGAAAGTATTAGTGTAAATATTAGAGAAAATAGGGATATGTTAGTCAGAAAATAGGTCATAACGTATTAAATAAAAATAAGTCTCTTGGTAAAATAGGTGAAACTAAATCTCTAGATAATATAGAAGTGCTTGATACAATAATTAAAAGGTGTGAGGACCATACTTATATAGCTTCGTGGAAGGACTTAGGAGGAAACAATATACATTTTGCTCCGGGCGGTCCTTTTCACCCGGTTTCCTTTATTAAAACATTAGAATTAATATTTGAGAACGCAGGTGTCCCCAAAGATAAACAGGTGCATTTTGCAGTCAATGTTTTAAGAGGGTCAGCCAAAAATTGGACTCAAATGAAGGAAGACACTTTTATATACTTTATTGTTTTTAAAAATATATTTTTAAATAGATACTGGGGGGTGCCTCAACGAGAACTGTAAAACCAAATAAAGTTTGGAGAGTATGAATGCGGATCTCGCGCGGATTACCTTTTGAAAGTAGTTAGGGCCTTTAAATTTCTTATACAAAATTGACTAACTGACAATGTAGTAAGCATTGCAGTTTCCTTATTTTCCCTCGAACATAAGGGTGGATCTTATACTTGCCGAGGTTAACAGTATGAACGCAGTGTAAGCGTACTTACGAGAGATTGGTATAACGTGTGAAAGAGACAATGCTAATACACGGAGTGCCAAAAACCAACTGGCGAGAAAAGCGCAAGGCCAGTGGTGCTGAGTCGAAGACAGCGAAGCGTGTGCGATATTCGACAGCTCCGATGAACTGTTATATGAAGGTTACACTAACTCAAAGGAACTGCCGAAATTACCTATTATTTTGGTCTAGATTGATTCATTTGATTCAAGTAGTCCAGTGTCATGGTTTTCACAAACTTTTTACAATAATCTTAAAAGCATGGCAAGTATTTTGAAATTGCCAGCGAATTGTACCAATTTGGATGGAGCATTAGGCGATAAGTCAAACAATTAAGGAACAGGTATATTTGAGTTTGAGTATCCATGTCTAGTAGCGCTAAAATTGGTTCGGGACATTATTTTTGGTTGGTAACTGTATGACTGACTATGTAAATATAGATATATATATATATATATATATATATATATATATATATATATATATATATATATATATATATATATATATATACACATATATATACATATATATATATATATATATATATATATATATATATATATATATATATATATATATATATATATATATATATATATATATATATATATATATATATATATATATATATATATATATATATATATATATATATATATATATATATATATATATATATATATATATATATATATATATATATATATATATATATATATATATATATATATATATATATATATATATATATATATATATATATATATATATATATATATATATATATATATATATATATATATATATATATATATATATATATATATATATATATATATATATATATATATATATATATATATATATATATATATATATATATATATATATATATATATATATATATATATATATATATATATATATATATATATATATATATATATATATATATATATATATATATATATATATATATATATATATATATATATATATATATATATATATATATATATATATATATATATATATATATATATATATATATATATATATATATATATATATATATATATATATATATATATATATATATATATATATATATATATATATATATATATATATATATATATATATATATATATATATATATATATATATATATATATATATATATATATATATATATATATATATATATATATATATATATATATATATATATATATATATATATATATATATATATATATATATATATATATATATATATATATATATATATATATATATATATATATATATATATATATATATATATATATATAGATATATATATATATAGATATATATATATATATATATAGATATATATATATATATATATATATATATATATATATATATATATATATATATATATATATATATATATATATATATATATACCATTGTGTCGAGATATATACACTCCAAAAAAAGTGATGCACTTGATTTTTGACCCAAGTTCAGTGTCTTACATCTTTTAAACCAGTGGGTCGATTTTGGACAATTTTTTTTCCTAGGTAAGTAATACCTTTGTCTTTCAGCAAAAATGAAACAAATGAAAAATTTCTCAAAGATTCCTGGATAATAATGTAAAAATTAGAGCTATGCTTTTTTGCTATTTTTTGACTTGCCCTGTGTATTAGTTGAGAATTCGTAAAGAAACTGTTTACACCCTATATGAAAGACCCTTTTATGGGCATTTTTTTTTATTCACCGACTTATCTCTAAAATTGACCGAATTACAGCTTTTTTGCTGAAACCTTACCAAGCTGCATAGTTGTTAAAAACTTAAAACAATGTCATTTTTTTAACTTAAAATACCAATAACTGGACAAGAATTTGAAAAATGTGCATAGTACCGAATATTGGCTTCTCTCTAGCAACTCTGAGAGCTTCTTATCTTGTAGCATATTCGAAATTAAGTTTCTTGTTCTTTCCATTGGTATACCGTCCCATTCTTTTGATGTTGTATCTGCCAATTGTGCTAGGCTCTCCAGAGACCGTTCGCGAGAATGCGCCCTTCTTAATTTATTCCACAAATGTTTTGCTGCATTCATATCGGGGCTTCTCGCAGGCTCTATAATGTGGATATTGCGGATATACAACTGGGCATTAGCCTACGTCAGATTATGCAAAACGATATTCAGGTAAAACAATAATTTTACACTGTTGAAGGTCTCCTAGCCTTTAAATGCACTTCTATTAGGAGTACACAAACCGTCTGCTCACTAGCTATAGACTTTAAAAAACAACCCTCATGATTGTCATTTTTTATACAATAAAAAGGTTTTAGTGGCAAAATGTCCCAAATTACACCCTACCAAACGGCAAAATTAGTTGATTTAGTGAATGATGGGCGTAGTAAACGCTAAGTGACAGAATTCACCAATCTAGAATTCCAAGTCTTGTAGTATTAACAAATGCTTTGGTTCTTATGAAACTGGTTGCAATTTTGTCTTTTTGTGTTCTAAATATGCAAAACGATATTATTGTTAAAAGTAAGATTTGTTATGTAAAGAAAAGTTGACTATCTGGGAGAGGATTTTTGCAAAAAAAATACAAACAAATTTTTGTGTTGAGTTTTTTAATGTTATTGTTTCTAATAATGGCTTACATCATTTTTAAATATCTACTTAAAACTACTTCTAAATTAAGTGAGGAAATTTAGTATCCAAAATTCACCTAAATATAAAAAAGATTTTAAATGTCCGAATAATAGACAGATGATAATATTTCTTGTGTTATGCTCGCGGTAATATCTTATATCCTCCCCCAACATACATATGAGAAGTAAAAAAATTTCTCGCTGTTCATTGATATTTTATGTAGGGATACAACTTAATAATTATTTCAGCTGTTTCGTAAGCATATTCGCCAAAACGAGAAGCATTTAATCATTACAATTTAAAGTTTTAAAATTATGCCACATCTGTAAATTAAATTCTCATCTACTCCAATAATTTCAGACGTGAATGCTGGATCGGCAAACAATTTCCAGGCAGTATTGCCATCATTTGTATTTCCAAACCCAACTTTCAGCATATCTACTAAAAACCAGTTTCTTATCTAAATTTCTTTATAATTCTTTGTTTTGTACAATTGTTAACTTCTTTAAGGTTTGGGAATACTCGCCACACTTTTAATTCCAAGCGATAAGAAATATGGAAGAGAAATTAAAAAAAAAACGAATATAAGCGTGGAGTGTAGATAAGCCCAGATTTAAGGCATTTGGATTTGTGGGCAAAACGTGAAAATTCGGATTTGATCACATCATCAGTTTCCTTCATATATTGAATTTTTATAGGTCTGCAAAAACGAGTAGATGAAGGTCTAGGATTTTGCCATAATATAGTGGTATTGTCAATTTCTGCATTTTTATAATTAAGTTACAACGGCACAACTGATGTTAGAATATATGAATCATCACCTACACACTTTTGTTTATAATTATTATGACTGCCACTTCCATCCGAACACCCACATTTTTAACGGTATTTTAGACATAAAAACGTTTTTTGAAAAATTTGAAATAACTTCTTGTTGTGTTTTAATTATTCGAAATGTTGTGTGATCCAATAAATCTTGCACAGAAACTTGTGCAGATACACTGGTTGCTGAAACATTACTTGGATAGCAAGTTTTTTTTGGCTACGATAATTTTCTCATAGGTTGGAAACAATTTTTTAAAACCTTTCTTAGCTACTAAACATCTTAAAGCAAAATACTGACTACGGGTAGATTTAAAAGTTACATTTTCCAGAACCACGTAGCTTCATCTCGGCTGCTAAACAAGTTCCTCCTCAGTTTTTTCTGTAATATCCGTTTGAACTCGTCTGCGTTTTGTTTGCAAACTTGCCACTTCAAATGGTATGTACTTAGGGCGACCCATAAATTTTATTCCACTAGGTGGTGGTCTTTGCAATTTTTTGCTAGATCTGATGATAATTTCGTTTAGCCAGTCTTTGTTACATTTTTCAAACCTCTCTGTAGATCTACAAAAATAGAAGATATTTAAAAATTGTAAAATTAATTACTTATAGTTTAGTATAGTACTTGTATTTAAAGATTACATAAAATTTAAAACCTTGTAGCTTTTTTCCACTTATCAAGAAGGCTTTTGGAAAAGCTATCCAGAGTCCTATCAAGTAATTTGTTGTCATTATCTGACAAATTCGTTTCTCGTACTTGTTGAAGTACATAATTTCTTAAAAAAGCCTTGCACTCAGCATGTCTATACTGTGAGAAGCCATGCTGCTTGAAAGCTTTAAATAGGTCAACTTGCTTAATACTTGTTGGAACTCCTAAAAAAAAAAACAATTAGGTGGAACCGCAACTAGACGCAACAAGTTTATGAAGATTTTAAAGGAATAATAATGGTAGAAAATGTTAATGTAAATATGTACGAGTCGTACCAAGTTCTCCTCAAATTCTTACAAAAAATCATTTTTATGTTGATTTTTGACGATTAATTTTGGAATTCACTGTAAGTTAATTCAATTTTCAAAACACCAAAAATGTTTAAAGTAAAATACTTACCACGATAAATATCCATCCTGATTTTTTTAATAATATATTTATTAAATTCACCTCTATTAGCTTCCTACACTGCCCTTTAATAAAATGGAATATCGCTTCCACGGATAAAATATAAATATATCCTCTATAGTAAACCAATAAAAACTTGTTTGTCGTGATAAGGATTTAAAATTCATTTTTTTTTTGTTTACTGTATATTTCTAAAGATAAGAATATGATTTATTTGATAAATATGCTACGACCAAAATATTGGACTTTTGAAATTCTAGATTTGCGACTTCTATCACTGTGCGCCGCTCGTGCTGTGGGGGTCTCTGAAGCAACAGCTCGTAGGGCGATCCTGAAATATAAACAAACAGGAACCATTGCTCGCAAGGTGGGTTCTGGTCGCCCTCGAAAAAACCTCTCCTCGAGATGATCGCTTTTTGAGACTGCGGATTTTACGGAATCGATCGAATAAGCCTGTGAAAGTTCAAGATCTTCGCCAAATTCGATATATTATAGTGAGTAAGCAGACAGTTTGTAGACGTCCAGCCAAAATGAATTTAAAGAATAGGAGGCCTACAAAAGGTCCTAAATTGCTACCTTAACATCGTGCTGCTTCGATATACTTCGTACAAAATTATGGAGAATGGACTAAAGTGAATGGTCAAATATGCTGTTTACTGATAAATCAAGGTTTTGCCTTAATATGGTGGATGGGAGAAAAAGAGTATAAGAAGAATTGGCGAAAGATTCAATCAAAGTTTGATAACAGAATGCGATAAATTTAATGGTGGTTCAGTTATGGTGTGGAGTGGAATTTCCACGAATAGACGTACACCTCTTCATGTTTTTCCCATTAGACAGTCAAAGACAGCCCAAATTTACATCAATTACATTTTAGAATAGTATGTGTTACCTCTTGCTAATTTAGTTGGTAACAATTTTATTCTGATGCAGGATAATTCCGGACCGCATACCGCAGCAATAGTGCAGAACTTCCTAGAAACTGCGGGTATCGCCACATTACAGTGGCCTGCAAGAGGCTCCAATATGAATGCAATAGAACATTTGTGGGATGAATTAGGAAGGAGGGTGCAGTCACGCGAAGGCCTCTTCAAATCCTAGCAGAATTAACAGATGTGTTATCAGAAGAATGGGACCGTATACCAATGGAAAGAATAAGAAACCTAATTTCAAGTATGCACTTCTAAAAAATCAAGTAGGTACCTTTGCAAAATGCAAGGTTACAATAAAAAAGCTGTAATTTAGAGATTTTCAAGACAAATTAATGAACAGAATAACAAATTTGTCTTAGAAGAAGGGTCATTCATTTCAATGCTCGAATAATAAACAAGATGAGTCAAAAAAGGAAAAAGACAATGTTTAAGTTTTTCCATTAACATTCATGTAGCTTGGCAAAGTTTCAGCAAAAAAAAGTTGTAATTCGGATAAGTCCATGAAAAAAAAATGCTCACAAAAAAGGGTTTCTATACGAATCCTCAACTAATACACAGGACAAGTAAAAAAATATGGTTCGAGCTTTTTCATTATTATCCAAGAATCATTTTCCTAACCCTCTCACTTGCATCAGAATTGTTGAAGGTTTTGAATCGATCTAAAAATGTACATACGGCAAGTGTGTTACTATAATTAACATTGGCTACACTTTCCCCTAAACCCGCTTGAAGTTTTTAATAATACAGTGGGATATTTGAGACAACTCGGTGTTTAATAACTTACTACAAATATCAAGTCCATTTGTAGTTACGATTACTAAAGACCTGTAGCGTATCATACCCCTTGCTTTTTTTACGCTCAGCTAACGGCAGCTTTTCATCTGGAGAGCACTATGGGTTCGGGGGCAAATGAAAAATAATTTTATTTAATTAACTTTGATATTAGATATTAGAATTTAATTATTAAATTTCTGTGTGTTCTTTTAAAATCAAAAGTAAATCTAAAAAAAAAATACATGACATAATCCAAATAGACTACTAAAAGGGCGCCACGCTGTTTTTTTTTATATATATTTAATAAAGGAAAACCGCGAAACCAAAATAAAAATTAGGTGAGTGTGGGCAGGATAAATGAAAATATGAGGTAAATTTCCTATACTTACGACGACACAATATATTATATAGCAAATGTACAATTTAAATAAGATAATTCTAAATAAAAAAAAAGGAATTTAATATGCCAAGATTTTCATAAAGAAAATTAAATAACCCCATAGTCGACTATAGTTCACATAACTCATTATTAATTTTAACACCTTTAATTATTGTTACATATGAAAGTTAGAAAGAATAATTAACTGGTTCACTTTTAAATAGCATAAATCGTTTAAACTTTAAATCAAATGTAAAAATGTATAATTTTAAATAATGCTTGTAGTAAAAAAAAATAAATAAAAATGGATAATTAATAAAATAATTTTATCTGGCCTTTATAAATCCTTCCAGGGACGTCAGGACTTCAAGAACTGCATCAAAACATCAAAAGAGGATCACTTCAAAATCACAGGAACAGTTACAGTGTCTGGAACTAACAGCCTTCGAACAGAACTGGATCAAATAAAGAAGTCTAGGCGGGACAACAGATTACGTTTCTTTTAAGACCATAATTCATAACTCATGGTACGGTACGGTATGCCAAAACTTAGGAGTCGACTCCCATGTGGATTCTAAAAGGCGAGGGAAAACCATGGATGAGTACTCCAAAAAAAAAAAAACGAAAACTGGGAAATACATAACATTTTTCAAAACGAAGAAAAAGGTATGTGAAATTATTATAAGCAGCTTAACTTAACTAAATCCCAAAGTTACTATACAAAAAAAACTCCAAAACGTTTGATTCCGACACGGCCAAAGATTGCTGGATAAAAATCCAGGTTTTCTCCAAAACACAAACTTTACTTTGGCTCTCAGATAAAGCAGATAGTTAATCCATGCGAAGAAACAAAAATTCAAATCACCACTACTGGGTATATTCGGGATGATTCCCGATTTTTCTTCGGATCAACACATGGAGGTGTTGAAAGTACCTCGACTACCAACCGGAATGATGATCCCAAGGGATGAAGTCCGTTGGCCAACCAAGAAGGTCGAGCACGGAAATAGTCAGTAAAGTGACTCGTGAAAGGAAGCGGCAAATTCAAATTCACCATGAAACTTAAGAAAATTCATTAACTTGATTCGGCAACACTGCAACTGAAAACCGAAAGTAGAAACGCAAGCCGACGTCGACGCCGTGAATCCATGACTTGAGAGTACCAAAAGGATATGTTTATATTAAATATAAAATTCCTTTACCTGCTTTGAATATTGAAATGATTGGCAAATATTGTGATTTTATCTGGATGGCAACGTAAAAATAAATATGAAGTAAATTACTTGTTTTGATTTATGTACAAATTATAAAGAAAACGACATTTCCACCCTAAAATTAAATATTACGTTATAAATCCCACTAATAGACAACCCAAATTACTTCTAATATATATATATCGGCGTGAATTAAACTGTTCACCAAATGAAACAATTTAGCTCATGAGAAATATAATGCTACACCATCCTCCTCCAAAAAGAAAAAAAAAATATTAACCCTTAGATATTTTTTTTTATAAAAACATCCACTTCAACATATTTTATAGTAATCTACTCAGAACGAGTCATAACGAGTTTCTTTTATATACTTTCCGTTTAGTTTGATAACTACGCGTACCATACGGCCTAAAGCGTCAAAATCGGGAGGTCAAAATCGGTAAGGTCATGATCAGGATATACTCTTCTAAACGGCTAAACATACAAGTAAACGTCTTAGCAATACTGAAAAGTATTTAACTTACTGACGTCTGCATTCGGTCTAACATGTTATACACAACTAATAGATCCAACAATAAGACTTATAACTAAAATATAACTCTTTTCATCTTAAATATGACTTTTGAACGTCATCTTAAACATAACTACTAACTATCGTTTGTAAAATATAACCGGAACCGGCAATGTCGATAGAAAAATAAAAACTGAGCTCAAAACATAGGTCGACGTCGAATACAGGTAGCCTTAAGTAGTGTGGGTACCCTTAAACAAGAAAAACTACCTAAATCCTACACATAAACTGGATCAAAAAAAAACAGACTATATTCGAAATTTCTTAGCTTACAGAAACTGCTAAAGTCTTGCACATGCTGAATAAAAATATCTTCTCAGAAATTTTCCAGCTAAAGTACCTTACTTGCACATTAAGAAAAATGTGTCCAGGATCAAAATAATGCCTTAATCTTGCACATAAAACGATATGCGACCAAGAAAAGCGAACATAGGAATTTCACTCAGAAATTCCTTTACAAAAATACTTTATATCTTGCACATAAAACAATATGTGACCAAGAACAACAAAATGCCTTAATCTTGCACATAAAAAGATATGCGACCAAGAAAAGCGAACATAGGAATTTCACTCAGAAATTCCTTTACAAAAATACTTTACATCTTGCACATAAAACAATATGTGACCAAGAACAACAAAATGCCTAAATAAAAAAAAATAAACTGAAATTTCATACAAAAGTTTCCTAACTTACGGAAACGTCAGAATTTGAACCAAAATATGGTTTCAAATTCTTAACATGCCAGTCGCCCGCAAAACTACCATCTATATTTTCTAAACCATATACCAAACGTGACTTCTTACTAATTATTTTACACAAAACGTATTTCGGTGCCAACTTAGCTGAAAATCCGGACAGTGCTTCTGACAATACTTTATTCCTACGCCAAACTTTATCTCCAACTTTAAATTAAATATCCTTCCTTCGCAAATCATACGATTTCTTATAACGCTGATGAGCCAACGTTAACTTCGTTTTCACATCTTCAAAAATTTTACCTAAACCTGAAATATCCTTAACATACTCATTCCTATCACGAGAATCGAGTTCTATGTCTCTAGTTTCTAAAACTTGACCGTAATAATCACCAGATATTGGAACGTATCTTCCAAAAATAATCAATGATGGACCAAAATTATGAACCTCATGTTTAGCTGAGTTTATGGCAAACTGAATCTTTGAGAACTGAAGATCCCAATCTTTATGATCCTTGATATAACTTCTGATAACAGTACCAACAGTTTTGTTTGTGCGTTCCACGAAATTGCATTGAGCCGTATATCGTGGTGTAAACCATATCTTAATTTTATACAAATCTGTTAGTTGTTTAAACGTTTTGCCAGCAAACTGAGATCCATTATCACAAATGATCATTTGAGGTACTCCGAAAATATGAAATACATTATTTTCCAACCACTTCAGTATAGTAGAAGCAACAGCTTTTTTCATCGGGAATAAAAGGGTATACTTTGAAAACCAACAAGTAACCACAAGCAAAAAACAATTTCCACCTTTAGATCTCGGCAACGGACCCATATCTACGGCAATTACCTGAAATGGATACTGAACACACTTTTCCTTGCCCATCTTACCCAAAGGTGAAGAATTGGTAATTTTCTGTGACTGACATACTTTACAAGACCTAACAAACTTATTAACGTCATATTTCATTTTGGGCCAATAGAAGGTTTCCTGTATCCGTGAAAGAGTTTTATAGAAACCAAAATGAGAACAAGAAGGTGGATCATGACAACTCTTAATAACTGAAGCACGGGAATTTTTCGGTACTACAAGATTCCATTCACAAATATTACTAATAATCGGCAAATTGTTAGGGATGTACTTATATAAAAAGTTATTTTCAACTTTCCACGGAGGATAACAAGAAGGATCCTGACTTATTTTATTCCGAAGATTAGAATACCAAATATCTGATTCGTTGAGTGGTAGATCAATAATAGCGGCTTCATTACAATCTAGAGGATTCGAGTGAATTCTAGATAGTGCATCAGGGACCTTATGAGAAGCACCCTTTCTACGAACAAGTTCAAATGAATATTGTTGTAACTTAACCGACCACCTGGCTAACCTGTTTGACGGATCTTTAAGATTATTAAGCCAGAGGAGACTATAGTGATCTGTAATAACCCTAAACTTCGTGCCTTCAACATACATCCTAAATGTCTCCAGAGAAAATAGTAACGCCAAAAGTTCTCGCTCAGTAACCGTATAATTGCGTTCAGTTTTCGACAAAGTTCTGGAACAATACGCAATAACCCTTTCACCACCGTCGATTTCTTGCGATAAAATACCACCTAGGCCTGTATCACTAGCGTCACATTGAATAGTAAAAGTCTTCGTAAAATCAGGCGAACATAAAACTGGAGCGGCGATAAGAGCATTTTTAATATTTATAAAAGATTCCTCTGCCTCTGATGACCAAACGATCGCTTGCTTTTTCTTCTTGCCTTTCAGTAAATCATTTATTGGAGACACCAAAGATGAAAAGTTATGAATAAACCTCCTATACCAACTACACATGCCGATAAACCTCTTAATCTCTGTAGTAGTGGATGGTCTGGGATAGTTCACCATCGTTGATACCTTTTCTGGATCCGTACGAATTCCTTGGCCTCCCTCAATAATATAACCTAAATACTTGAGTCGTGTCTTAAAAAATTCACATTTTTCCAAGTTTATTGTTAAATTTGCCTCCGACAAAATATCCCTAACCTCACCAAGAAGACGAATGTGATCCTCAAAGCTCTCCGAAGTTATAATTATATCGTCCAAATAGGTAAATATGTTAGGCTCATATTTAGGACCAAACAAAGCATCTACCAGTCTTTGTTGAGTCTGAGCACTATTACAAAGTCCAAAGGGAACAACTCTAAAATGTAAAAGACCCCTTGATGGGACGGTAAAAGCAGTTTTCTCACGAGAAGCGGGATCCAATGGAATTTGCCAAAAAGCTTTTCCCAAATCTATGCTAGAAATAAACTTAGCACCACGCAATGAACTGAGAATCCTATCAATCCTTTGAAGTGGATAATTATCATGACGAGTGAGCTGGTTCAATTTTCTTCCATCATAACAAAGCCTGTATTCACCAGTTGATTTTTTCACTAACAGTACTGGACTATTCCAAGGGCTTTGGGATGTTTCAACTACACCTAACTTAAGCATTTAATCAAGTTCATCATTTAGGATTTTTAACATAAAAGGACTCATTAAATATTGTCTTAATTTGAAAGGTTTAGCGTCACCTGTATCAATACTCATTGATATCTTATTTGTAAGACCTAACCTATTTTTACTACTCAATATTTCAAAAGAATCAATAATATTCCTAGCTTGTACTTGATTATCTCCCGATAAAGCGTCTAGAGAACACAACTTTGAAAAAGTAGAATCTCTTTCTGAACATAAAGTGTCAACACTACTTCCAGATAGATCACTCTGAGTGTACCACTCCTTATTTTTAAAGTCTATCTTAACTTGAAATTTTTTACAAAAATCACTGCCAAAAATAAAAGAATGTGAAAGCGAAGGTACTACATAGGAAGGCAAAAGTTGCACTGATTCTCCCATAATAATAGGTAGATTAACAACTCCCCTTATTTTTTGTTTAGCACCGTCTGCTGTTACAACATATTCCAGAGACGAACTGTGAATTTTTAAATTTAAAGTATTTAATATGGTTAACCCGAATTTCCCTACTATGGAGATATTTGCACCACTATCTAACAAAGCAGTAATTTTTTGGTCAAACAATTTAACCGACAAATAAGGCCTGTTATCATTATTCCTCATCAAGAAAACGGGAGCTAATTTCTTACAGAAATTATTTTTTTCAGACGTATTTATAGACTTTTTACTACTCTTTAAATTACTATCTCTTTGGTTGACTTTTGAAGGTAAGGCAAGACGCGAGTCAACTACACGTTTTCCCTTCGGTCGTTTCCCGAACATTTAGAACAGCTTTTCGAACTGACATGAGGTGCGCCACATTTAAAACAAAACTTTCTATCTATGTTAGCTCGGCAGTATCTAAACGTATGGTTCGGTATACCGCACTTCCAGCAAACACTACTATCTGTGCTACTAGGTTTACTATTACTATCAGTGTTGTTATGATTTTGCGGTTTATGGAATTTATTTTTACCGTTATAATTATTGTTGTTATTTTTTCTATTAAATTTCCTATTAGTTAATTTTACTTTCTGTTCTTTATTTCTTTCCGCATCATTATTAAATTCTAACACCTGACGTGTAGATGAAGTAGAAGAAAGACCTAAAATATCAGCTTGCTCTAAGCGTTTGCATAACCTACTTAATTCATCGACCGTAAATATTTCCTGTAACGCTAACCGTTGACGATACTCTTTTTGTAAACCCCGTATAATATATTTGACCTTCGTTACTTCGGCTGGAGTATTAGATAATCGACTAAAGAGACCTTCCATGGAAGCTATATACAAAACAACTGGTTCACAAATAGATTGTTTTTTCTCCCTAATTTGTTTCCATGTATCATTATCTACATCGGAATCCAAAAAGTCGGACTTCAATTTCGCAATCAAAGAATCCCAATCACCAACAGATGGTTTTACATGCCGTAGCCAAAAGATAGCCTTTTGAGAAAATAAATCACTAGCTGATTCGAACAAATCTATTTTAGAAATATGTCTAGAGTGAGCCATTTCTTCGACTCTTTCTATGAAAGACATCACATTTTTTGGATTACCATCAAACGTAATTCCTAACTTATGAACTGGAGTGCCCTTAAAATAATTGTTACTTAAAGAACTTGAACTTGGAAGACTTTGTGATTGCCTTACACCTGAACTAGAAGGTTTTAATACAGAATCATTTACAATTAAATCTGGTTCCCTAACTTTATCGTGTAAGTCAGCATCTAAGTACATTGCTGAAGCATAAGCTTCATTTTTGAATTTTAATTTTTGACTTACATTAACCTCATTCTCATCAAAAGACATTCTTAAAATTCGCTGAGTGAGATGTAAAATACGCGTTCGGGCTCTAAGATAAACCGAATCAGAAGATGGACCTTCAAAATCTGATATTAAGTTCTTAATAGAATCTGTTATATATTCTATTTCATTTTTTTCCTTATCAAAATCAAAAAAATGGTCAACTAATTTTAGAACATCTGAATTAGATTGACGTTCCTTGCCTAAAAGCCGCGCAAGCATCTTCCTTTTATCATTAACATTTCTATCCGTAACTATCGCGCGAATTCTAAGTTCATAATCTAGCTCGTCTTTCAATAAAAGATTAGGTTTAAAATATTTTTCCATTTTTAATAATTTATGCTTATATTATTTTCTAAAAAAAAATAAAATTCTAAGCGAACCTAAGTTTAAATCAATGTACTTAAAAAAAATTGAAACTTAGGACACTCTGTATAAGTGTTGCACGCAAAAAGAAGTAATATTAAAAAAATATTCTTCAATCACTAATATTTTGCGAGATTAAAGTTACAACTTATCTACTAATATCTAAATAAAAATGAATACTCTAGTAGTATCCTATGCAAAATGAAAATTTTATCAAGTTCAAATGTTACTGCAATACCTTTAACAAAACAAAACCAAAATTTGTGGCAATTATTCAATAAGTTCTTTACCAATTCAATAGCTAATGAAGTAAAAAAAATATAGCTAAGCCCAATATTAGAGTATATTTTTTAAACTTGAATCTTAATAAAGAAACAAAAAAATCGCAGTACTATATTACGTAGTAACAAAACCAAAACAATAAAATCATAACCCCAGGATCTGTTATATCCACCGATATACAAATAAATATTTTTTAATAAATATCGTACTGCAAAGCTATTCAAGGAAAATTTGTCGAAAATGGCAACATCTAAAAACGTTAAACTCCAAGTCCATATTTAAAAAACATATCTCTCTCTGAACATATGATAAAATGTCTAAAAAGTACAGGTATTCGAAATTCTAGCAAAAAAAAAATTTAACACATTATCAATAAGAAACTTCCTTGCATCAGAATGTGTAAATAGCATTAAATCGAGTGTGATTTCAACAATAAATAATTATCAGCTGATTTTAAATATATAGTTCTATATTCTATATCCATATAAGAAATGTATTATCAGATAATATTCCGAAAATATATATTTTGATCTTAATAATAAAACCTAAAAAATTTTAAATACTGATACACCTATACTGGTGTTCAAAGCAAAATAAAAAAACTATACATATATATGTGCCTAGAGAATAACATACCTCTGTCCACTCACCAATAAACTAAAACAAATAATTTCCAAATAGACTTGAATTTATTTAGGAAAATGAATGAATTAAAAATTTTAATTAAGGTTAATTGTTTTTTCGAGCATATTCATAAACAAAAATTTTTTTTTCTAGCCCCAGACGTTGGGCGCAATTTGTGTAGCGTATCATACCCCTTGTTTTTTTTACGCTCAGCTAACGGCAGCTTTTCATCTGGAGAGCACTATGGGTTCGGGGGCAAATGAAAAATAATTTTATTTAATTAACTTTGATATTAGATATTAGAATTTAATTATTAAATTTCTTTGTGTTCTTTTAAAATCAAAAGTAAATCTAAAAAAAAAATACATTACATAATCCAAATAGACTACTAAAAGGGCGCCACACTGTTTTTTTTTATATATTTAATAAAGGAAAACCGCGAAACCAAAATAAAGAAACTTTAGCCTAAGCTAGTTCCTATAGCAAAAAAAACTGAAATAAAAATTAGGTGAGTGTGGGCAGGATAAATGAAAATATGAGGTAAATTTCCTATACTTACGACGACACAACATATTATATAGCAAATGTACAATTTAAATAAGATAATTCTAAATAAAAAAAAAGGAATTTAATATGCCAAGATTTTCATAAAGAAAATTAAATAACCCCATAGTCGACTATAGTTCACATAACTCATTAATAATTTTAACACCTTTAATTATTGTTACATAAATGAAAGTTAGAAAGAATAATTAACTGGTTCACTTTTAAATAGCATAAATCGTTTAAACTTTAAATCAAATGTAAAAATGTATAATTTTAAATAATGCTTGTAATAAAAAAAATAAATAAAAATGGATAATTAATAAAATAATTTTATCTGGCCTTTATAAATCCTTCCAGGGACGTCAGGACTTCAAGGGCTGCATCAAAACATCAAAAGAGGATCACTTCAAAATCACAGGAACAGTTACAGTGTCTGAAACTAACAGCCTTCGAACAGAACTGGATCAAATAAAGAAGTTTAGGCGGGACAACAGATTACGTTTCTTTTAAGACCATAATTCATAACTCATGGTACGGTACGGTATGCCAAAACTTAGGAGTCGACTCCCATGTGGATTCTAAAACCATGGATGAGTACTCCAAAAAAAAACGAAAACTGGGAAATACATAACATTTTTCAAAACGAAGAAAAAGGTATGTGAAATTATTATAAGCAGTCCCAAAGTTACTATACAAAAAAAACTCCAAAACGTTTGATTCCGACATGGCCAAAGATTGCTGGATAAAAATCCAGGTTTTCTCCAAAACACAAACTTTACTTTGGCTCTCAGATAAAGCAGATAGTTAATCCATGCGAAAACAAAAATTCAAATCACCACTACTGGGTATATTCGGGATGATTCTCGATTTTTCTTCGGATCAACACATGGAGGTGTTGTAAGTACCTCGACTACCAACCGGAATGACGATACCAAGGGATGAAGTCCGTTGGCCAACCAAGAAGGTCGAGCACGGAAATAGTCAGTAAAGTGACTCGTGAAAGGAAGCGGCAAATTCAAATTCACCATGAAACTTAAGAAAATTCATTAACTTGATTCGGCAACACTGCAACTGAAAACCGAAAGTAGAAACGCAAGCCGACGTCGACGCCGTGAATCCATGAATTGAGAGTACCAAAAGGATATGTTTATATTAAATATAAAATTCCTTTACCTGCTTTGAATATTGAAATGATTGGCAAATATTGTGATTTTATCTGGATGGCAACGTAAAAATAAATATGAAGTAAATTACTTGTTTTGATTTATGTATAAATTATAAAGAAAACGACATTTCCACCCTAAAATTAAATATTACGTTATAAATCCCACTTATAGACAACCCAAATTACTTCTAATATATATATATCGGCGAGAATTAAACTGTTCACCAAATGAAACAATTTAGCTCATGAAAAATATAATGCTACAGACCCTGACATGTACTTTTCTGCGCTGAGAGATTTTGTGACGTTTTCAAACGGCCTTAGAATTTTGCGAATCTGTCTCAGCAATTCCAACTCTTCCGTCAATAAAACTGGTAATGCGGCATCTAATAGAGCTATAGTGATGCGAATTGAGGGCTCTAATTCGACAAACCGTTCGACCACGTAGAACGTCGCATTCCAGCTAGTGGCCACATCTTGCAAAATTTGGAGGTATACCAATATTTTTTTGAGTCTTAGCTAACTTTAAACTCGCTTTTGTACTACTTTTGAAATCCCTACCATTAACTTAACCTTTTCTAAAATCTTTAAGAATTAAAGTATATACACAACACCCCAAAAAATGTCCACCCTATAATATTAATTGCCCCATTAATAGTTGCCGCATTATCTGAGATTGCCGATACTATTTTATTTTCCAAGTTTCATTCATTTGCCGTTACCATAAGTTCATTTGTCAAATTAACACTTGTATAGTTTTCATAAAAAAACAGAATATTTTAAAAGAACACTTTGCAATTCAAAATTTGAATCGATATAATGAACTGTAACAGCCATAATTTATGGAAGTCCAACAATCCGTGATCAAGCAAACAAATGGTTTATCAGTACTAAACATTTTTTTACAATTACACAAGCCCTGTTCAAACAGATGTCGATTAGGCAACTGATATGACGGATTTAACGCGTTTATAAACTGTTTAAACCCAAGATCTTCTACCAACAGTTTAAGGAACTCATTGTCAATTTTATTTTTGGCTCTATTAGAAAGTTTCTTAGGAATGTAATTATATATTTTATTTGTTTCACAATTATTTTTAGCAGCACTTGTACTCGGGATTGAAATATTCTTCGGATCCTCTGCAGAGACAGGATCCTCGGAAATACGAGTATGAGGCTAAAGTACGAAAAAATAGTATACAGGCCGCATTCCATTCGTATAATTAAAAATAGTAATAATAATAATAATAATTATTATTATTGTCATTAAAGTATATAAACATAATAACAAATAACGGACATGTAGATCGATAAAATGGACTTACCGTCCCAAGTAAATTATATGGATCATCAACCTTCAGATTCGGGTTCCGCAACACTAAGTGCCCTTTGTGGGAATTTGGACTGTTGGGTGTTTTCGTTGTATTTGTTTCTTTAAATTTGAAATTGTCGACTTGTATGATAACTTCTGATGACGAGTCACTTATGTTAAAAAAGTTAACTTATGTTAAAAACACAGTAGTTAAAAAAACTAAACTAACGACACCGCTAGAAAGGGAGCAGATGCTGTGAACGTGTGAGGCCTATTTGTTCCTGCATTCTATCCCGTTCGTCTGCCGTAATTCTACATAGAATATTAGCGTAATGGCCGCTGAGTGGCGGGAGTGAGAGGGGGTAAGGGGATAGCTTAAAAAAAAAGGTCATCTCGTAAGTCCAGTAGTACTCTCAAGGAGCATCTAGTGGAAATCAAGATGCATTAGAAGGGTTTAACAAAGAAATAGTACCGTTCAACGATCTACGGAAACCATTTTGCTCGTCAACCCGTGGTCGTTACCTATTGGGCTGTAGAATGGCGCTGAAAGCAAGAAACTGGCGTCGTCTCCATATTGAAAGGAAAGAAAGAAAGAACTTCTGATGACATCAGTCGCATTTCGCCGATAAACTTTTACCATCGATAAAATAGTAAAAAACTTCCAGATCATACTTGATTTGTGACTATGCATTTTTAAGTCAGTCGTCTTTGTTAAACCTCTTACTGCCCAAAATGAAATACCAATTCAAATTCAAACGCGAGACTAGAACAGTGAGGAAGGATAGGTATATAAGGATTTAACTGATTGAAAGAAGACGCAAATAGCGCGGAGCTCATGCGAAACAAACAGCGCCAAGCACCGCTGACGCAACAGCTGACCGGGGATATCTACTAGCAAATAGCTTACTAACCTTAATCTATATTAGATTTATTGATATATTTAATTATCTATATTATTTTATTTTAAAAAATATTTAGAATATTAAAATACTAAACGTAATGAAAAGATAACATTACTGCACTATTGGAATATATGTCTAAATTCCGCATTTTTTTTATCTATCTAGACCTTGAATATTCATATTCATATCTTAAAATAACGCAGTGGTATATAAAGCCGCGCGCCGTTTCGAGTGTTTCGACAATATAGAACAGCTCCCGGGATCACCTGTAAGGGGCCAAAGTTTACAGAATATAAAATAACGGGCCGTTCCGTTCGGTCAGGACAATAAAATCTAATATCTAATATTACTAATAATAACTGAATTGTTTGTTGTGACAGAGAAAGCATTCGGAGGAAGTGAGAAGAGAGACGCATTCATGCGTTGATTCGTCGAATTCCGGCAGACAAGATAGGCACATCTCGATTCCTCCGAATGCGTTTTTCCTCACTTTCCGTCTGGGCGCGACCAACTGGCCACGCGTCGGAACAGTTAACCAGTTAACAGTGTTCCAAGAAAACAGTTATTAACATTTTGCATCATCTTTAGTTGATGGGCCCCAGCAGCCAGTCGAGCGATATCCCAAGTAAAGTGAGGAGTGGGTGGCATGTCGTGGCCGCGAAAGAATTACCTCTCCGTCACACGAGAATAAGTAATTACGAAAGGAAGTTGTGAGTACAGTTTTCTTTGTTATTTCTTCAACCGCATACTGGCGTAGCTCCAGTACAGGATGTAGTGTTAAAGAAGTCTATAAACATTGTAGGACTATGTTACTTGTATCAGACAATAAATAATTAAGACAATATTATATAAAGTGACGTGTGTGCAGCGACATAGCCGTGATAATCATAGACATTAACCCCCGTATTCACCAATAAAATGGTTTAAGAGTTAAACCAGGTCTAGTTGCCATATTACTTCAAAGTTTTAGTTCGCCAGTTATGTTTCGCTTATGTCACTGCCATTTTGTAATTGTAACATTTAGAAACATTACTTGTTCAGTTGTTAAAAATGTCAGTTTAAACATGTAAGTGTCAAGTTAGATCTGGTCTACATTTAAACCTCTTTAGTGAATATGGGTGTTAAACTCTATGTTTACTGAAGTTTTGAACACTTAAATAGTAGAGCTAACATCGATTTGTATTAATCCGTAGTGAGGTTTATAATAAACAAAAACATTTTTTTGCGCTCTAAGTTAATATTCCACGTTGTTCTGGGTGACTCTGTTGCCAAATTTAATAAATGAATTGTTTAATGTTGTAGAATAAATATTTTGCACACCGTTTTTGTCTAATTGAACTCACATTTTTATCTAGGTTTATGTGTGTGAGTGTAGGCACACTACACATTCAGGCATAGGAAAGTGATAAAATATACACGGATCTCAGTTAAAATAACGAAGTTATTAATAACTGAAATTGGGAAAAGATACCACTAAGTTTTGTACATCCTGTATAATATTGAATGACATAAGCCCTTAGTACTATTAGATGAAAGGATCTTAAACTAGCAGTTTATTGTTCATTTAGTTGTATTGATTAATTACTTACGGTACCAT
Organism: Kuschelorhynchus macadamiae; assembly: GCA_030620095.1. Taxonomy (NCBI): domain Eukaryota; kingdom Metazoa; phylum Arthropoda; class Insecta; order Coleoptera; family Curculionidae; genus Kuschelorhynchus; species Kuschelorhynchus macadamiae. Next base: position 111,351 of record JAUTXW010001535.1, read on the forward strand.
TCACTCTTTGAAAAAAACATATATTTATTTCGAAAACCTTTTAAAGTAGGTATAGGTAACCCTTTATAAATATGGTCTAGATTCCAGAAGTCTAGACTGAGCGGATAATTCAAATATACAATAAAATGAAAGGTACTCCATTTAAGAAAATGGAACTTTTCTTTGCCACGTATTTTTGATAATTTTCAATTCTAGCTCTTTAAGAATAAAATTTCCTGAGAAATTAATAATAAAAATGTTTCAGATTTGTTGCATACTTTCTTTGGATACCCTTTATTAGAACAAATCTAAATATTTTTGTACGTTATCGAACTGACTTTGGATAAACTATAGGTCAAGATGAGCTTATTAAATAGCGAACCGTCAATTCGGATCCAATCATCAAAAGTTTAATATAGCCGTGTCATGTTTAACTCGTTTTGGCCGCGATGGGCCATCACCCTCAATAGAAGACATTCTGAACAATAATGAAGACAACGGGTGATAGTTTGGTTTTACCCGCGCAAATCATGCTCGACGACCGTCGAGCCGAATAACTCGACGCTAGTATCACAGCCATTGCGAATATAGCGGAATAAACGTTAGTATCATATCATCGATATTTGTCTGAATCTTTGTTCTTAATTTTTTTTGGTTACTGAATAATTCATTAATTTATTTTTTATATACACTAAAACTATAAAATAAAGTACAGGTTGTTTGGAAGATGGCTGCTTTCGGATTTTGATATTTTTCCAACATATAATTAATTAATTTACTTTACACGTTAAGAAAAATCTCTAATGTTTCAGTGTTTTGGTAGGTGCCGAATTATCAATGACATAGACATCTAATAGTGATTGTTTTTATTTTTATAGGATGTGTTAGTTTTTTGTTTTGTTAATGCTATGTAGCTGTTAAACATAATTTAATTCTAATAATAATCCGTCATATATATCTCACATTGTTAGATATAAGAATACCTAGTCAGAACCAGAAAAAGATTTACTTTTGCATGTAATTATTTTCGTTGGTATATGTCTGTTTTATCTTTGAAATATTTTAAATAAGGTAAAATATGACGTTAAATTCAGTCTCACATCACCAAAGTAGTAGAGCAGGGGCGGTACTGTGACACTCGATGGCATATTCCATCCACTTCTCGCTTCTTCAGCACTCTTCGGCGTTGACCTTGGAAGAAGTAATGGGCGTGTCCTTTTTCCATCCACTTCTTTGCTTCTTCAGCAGTCTTCGGCGTTGACCTTGGTCAACTATACTGGTTAGACGTAATTTTGGTTTCTTTGAAATGGGTGATTCATAATTTTCGCTGAAGAGTTAAAATTTCACAAGAAATGTTTGAAGAAGTGACGCAATAAGCTTGGCTTAGATGTTATTTCTACTTTATTTTGAGATTGGTGCCATCTGTTGGTTCGGTTTGGTTCGATTTGGTTCGGGTTATTTCGGTGAGAATATATAAGGCGGAATAATAAGATTCTATTATCATTGGGTAAAAGTTATTGCCTTAAAAAAAAGATTTCTTAAAATAAAAAATTTTCAAAATAAAATTTTAATTTTGAAAAAATATGTCTTGTATAGATATGTGGGATGATATATCAGGTTTCTCTGATCTTCCGTATAAATTTATGATTTATTTTCAACGACATTTAAATTGGGATATTATATCTAAATCTCAAAGATTAAATTCTGATTTTATTAGAACCTTTTTGACAAAATTAAATTGGAACCTTTTGTCAAAATATCAAGAACTATCAGAAGAACTTATTGATGAATTTAGAACATGGGTTGATTGGTATAATATATCTAGATATCAAAAACTATCCCCCAGATTTATTCGAGAACATAAAGAAGAAGTGAACTGGAAACTTATAATAAAATACCAAGATTTGGATGAAGAATTTTTAGAAAAAATGAAACCGTACATTCAAAAACAGGAAGAAAATGATTCTGGTTTTGACGAACCAAATTAAAATAATTAAATGTGTGAAGATTATCATATAAGAATTTTAAAAAGCAATTAACATGTAATAGAATAATTTACATCGGGTGATGTAATTTTATAAATTATTCAAATACATGTATATTGTGAGTTGTAATAAAGATAATTAGACACGTGTAGAATTAGAATTTTTAAAGCAATTAACATGTAATAGTATATACGACAGGATATGTATGATTTTTTAAATAAAACAATAGAAGTTATTTAAGTGTGTTTTATTTTCATAACTTATGTAACATTATCTTTTGATATCCAACTATTGTGTTTATCGCTAAACCCTAACCATTTTACAAAAACTTTATTATTATTACGTTTTAGGATTTTCTCAACTAAATAAATGTCTGGGTATTTAACTTTTTGTAGTTGAAGTTCGTAGAATCCTCCTTTGATGTCTTGACCATTTATATCTTGTAGTAAATATGTAACGGGGTTCGTAAATTGAATTTTTTTTACTTTAAATATTTCACAGGTCCAGTTTGGTTTGTATTTTTTATCAAAAACACCTCTAAATTTAGATATACGGACATGATCACCGATATGAAATTTTGGTTTAGATGTTAATTTAATTCTGTTATAAACTGTATTTAATAATATTTTTTCGTGTTTCTGTTTAATTTCAGATGGTTTAAAACCGGTTGTCCTATGTTTTTTGTTATTATAAATATTTACTATTTTTTTAAGCATATCAATCCATTTATATGTACCTTGAATGTTAAATTCTTTCCACATTAGATTTTTAAGCGTTCGATTTACACGTTCCACAATAGAAGCTTTTTTTTCACTATACACTACGTAATGAATAATGTTATATTTTTTCATTAAGTTTTGTACTTCTTTTCCAGTAAATTCTCCTCCTGAATCTGTACAAAGATGAATTGGTTTTTGGATTTTAAATACATTTTCAAGGGCTTTGGCTACTTCCTTAGCTGTCTTTGATTTTAACGGATATGTCCATACGTACTTTGAAAAACAGTTTATTACAACTAAAATATATTTAAAGCCATTATTTTCATCTTCATTCCCTCATATCAACTAGATCTGCTTGCATTAAATCTAATAAAGATTTTATAATTACTTTTCTACGTTTAAAATTTATTCTTGCCGGTTTATGTATTTCTTCTACTATTTGTCGTTTAACATCGGAAATAAATGTTGACATTTTATTAAATTATTCTATAATATTAGCTTCACGTAATTCTTCAATAATCGATATGATTTCGTTTGTATGACCTGTGTTGCCTGCCGTTTCAGAAGCAAGTAATAGTTTGAGTCTGTTTACAAGCTCATTTGGATCATCCCAAAAGACATAATCAATTGGTTTATCAGATAGTTCCATTAACATTCCTTGTCCTTCATAACTTGATTTAGATTCTTCTTCTTCCTCCATCTCTTCTTTATTTTTTTTACTCTCCATTAATGGTTTGATAATTTTTTTAAATTTAATATTTGAACTTGATTTAATATTTTTTAATACATTTGCTTTAGCCAATATACGTGAATAATTTTCAACATCATCTTTAGTGTAAACGGAGGGAATATTTTTATTAAAAAGTAAACCATAAAGTCCTTTAGTACCTTTATATTTTTTTCCTGCAATTATCAAATCGGGACCATCAAAATCAATTGATTTATTACCAATAGAAAATCTTTCAATGGTTCTATCCAATTTTACTCGAAATCTTCCATCTGAAGTATCACTATTTGGGTCATTAATAAATCTAATAACATATTTTAAAGGTAAATGATGATACTGGTCATAGTAATCACTTAAAGATTTTTCTTGTATAGTTTTATTTAGATTTTCTTCATATTCTTTTTGTTTTTGGATTTCTTCTTTTTGTAATTCATCTTCTATATTTTTAATGATTAGTTTTCTAAGATTCATCGACGACGATGTAGGTGTTTTTTTTACCGTTGAAAAATTTAATTTTTTCTTTAGTCGTGGTGCGCTTAGAGGAATGTGTGTTTCACTCTGTATTCTTGTTATTGGTGTTGAAGAAATTGGAATAGGTTCGGAAGTTGTTGATTTTATATCATCATCATCATAATTACCATTTTCGGTGTCATCATTAATATTAGAAAATTCTTTTTTCATAAATTCTTGTTGATTTTCTTCATATTGGTTTATTTTTTCTTTCTTAGGTGAATAATTTGATAATAATTTCTCGTATTTACTACGTGTTTTATTTGTTGGTTCTAATTTGTTCTCAATTGTTTTTAAATGTTTGGTTATGGGTTCAAATAAATTTTCATGTATTATTTGACCATCTTTTAATATTTCTAATTTGTTTTTAATGCTTTTTCTTTTTTCAATTAATTTTTTTTTTATATTTTTCTGATTTTGTTTTATTTTTTGTGACATCATGTTGTTGTTGTTATCATTTACTTTCAATGCACAAATTCAAAATGAAAATATATTATCTACTTTATATGTATATATAATGGTCAAAACAATATCGATAACGACCTTCATCAATTTTATTATCTTTAAAAATAGTTAAAAATTTAAATGGTTCTTTCCAACAATAAGAACAGAGAGATTTAAAATTTTCAAACGACATATCGGTTCCCACATGATCATTATATACGTGTCGTATATTTAAATCGTCTTGTTTAAATAAAACTAGAACGTTAACATTGTCTCTAATTAAATGTTTTGGTATTCTAGCATATGTCTGACAAAGATAAAAAGAATCGATATTATTATGTCGTCCCATACTAAAATATTCTTTAATGACAGCTTGTTTATCACATGCGACGTCATCAAATATAAAAATAGAATTTGGCTTTGCTTTTGAGGGTGAAATTATAGTTTCACTATTATTAAATGGGTAATAACCAATCCCCTTAATAGGTTTTAATAATTTTTCTAGATATATATATTTTGGTTGATTTAAAGATTTTGAAAATATGTATAAATTTTCAAATTTTAAACCATTCGGATGCTCAAGTAAACTTAACATTACCGATGTCTTTCCACAATTAGATGGTCCTGTTAAAATGCATCGTATCGTTGTAGGAAATAATTTACTATGTTTAATATTATGTTCTGCACTTATTACATCATGATTTTCCACTTCTAATGTTGTTTTTTGTTTTACAATTTTTTTCATATTATTTTTCACTTATGTACAAGTTTGAGGAAAGTATAAGAATGAGTATATAAAAAAGTGATTTTATAATATATAGTCAGTTAATACATTTAAGTAATAACGATAAAACGTTAATTAGAGAAAAAAAAAATGAAATATTATATAACACATAAAGGACAAGGATTTTTAAATTCTATTATTAATAAATTACCCTTTGAATTACATTTGCCTGGGTACAATTTTTGTGGTCCTGGAACAAAATTAGAGAAACGTTTAAAACGTGGAGATATTGGAATTAATCCATTGGATGAGGCTTGCAAAGAACACGATGTAGCCTATTCAAAACAAAAAGAAATAGCAGATCGTCATATGGCTGATAATATGTTGCTTAAAAAAGCTTTAGGTCGATTACGAACATCAAATAGTGATTGGAAGGAAAAATTAGCTGCCTTAGGTGTCTCTACTGCCATGCATAGTAAAATCAAATTAGGTATGGGAGGGGATTTACAAATTAAAAATGATAAATTTAATCGCAGATTAAAAAACAATCAGTATTTAAATGTAATGAAAAAGCGTAACAATATTGTTGTTGTTCGTCAAAGTTTAAATATAATGCGTCGAAGTATTAAATCTATGGGATCCTATTTGGAAAAAATGAAGTCTTTATTAAATAAATTAAATGATATGGACACTTTAAAAGTAAAGAAAAATATTAAATTAAGAAATCAAAATTTAAAAAAGTATCCTGGAAAAGGCGATACAAAATCTAAGAATTTTGAAAATTATCATGAAAAAAAAATTAAACAAAAACTTAAAATAAATCCTATTTCTTCTGAAGCAGTATCAAGCACTAAAAAAAGAAAGTTACTTGAAAGAGAAATCGAACAGGATTTGTCAACACAACTAAATAAAGCACAAAAACGTAAATTGCAATCTGAACCTTTTTCTAATACACATGATGATGATGAAAATAATATTAAAAAAATTAAAATTGAACAAAATCATTTGAACTCGTTGAAACGAAAGTTTAGTGAAAACAGTGACAGTGATTATTTTAATGAGATGGAAAATAATACATCCAAGAAAATTAAGATGTCCTAATAGTATATAAGTGAGTGTTACACGTTATATAATTTAGTATAAAATATTTTTTAAAAAGAATAGACATAATGGCAGCAACAACATTATTAATTAAAAAAAATAAAATGAAATCAAAAAAAAGGAAGACTGATCGTAAGCGTCGTAGTCGTGTACATGAGCAAAGCAAAACAAAGAAAAAAGGGAACATTAAAAAAAAATTAATGAATTTCCAAAATGTAACTAAAAAAATAAAACAAAATATGATAAAACAAAAACCAAAAAATCTTAACAGCGTACTTAAAGTAGCTCTTAAAACTGTTCAAAAAGAAAAAGGAAAAATAAAATCAGTACCGAGAGTGATTAAAATCCCAAAAACTGGTGGAATATTACCTCTTTTACCGATATTTGCTGGTCTAAGTGCCTTAGGAGCTTTAAGTGGAGGGGCGGCAGCCATTGCCAAGGCTGTTAATGGAGCCCGTGCAGCTAAAGAGCAATTAAAGGAAAATCAACGTCATAATCAAACTATGGAATCTATAGCATTGGGAAAAGGATTATATTTAAAACCATTTAAAACTGGTCTGGGTCTTTTTTTAAACCCACATACCAAACTAAAAAATTACCCATAGCACTACCTAAATATGCATTAAATAACTTTGAACTAGATATGTATGCTAAAGAATTACAAATACCTTATTTTCGAGGTGTTTTTATGAAGGATCGTTTGCCAACGAAAATTAGAAATTTAGAATCAGGCATTATAAACTTGGACAATAATTCAGGACCTGGAACACATTGGACCGCTTATAAAAAATATAATACAAATATTTATTATTTTGATAGTTTTGGAAATTTAAGACCACCATTAGAAACTAAAAGATATTTTATCTCTAACGGCTCTTGTAACATTTTTTATAATTATAATTCCTATCAGTCATATAATTCTGTAAATTGTGGTCATTTATGTTTAAAATTCCTATATCACCCTGTATTATATCAATAAATATGATGTTCTTTATAATTTGTGTTTAGTTATTTTGTAAATATCCTATAGTTTACATATCTTAAAAATAATAATGTCTTATACTTTTACCTTGTCAGGAAAAGATTCAAAACTTTCTACAAAAATTTACCCTCCAATTTTACTGAACGAAAATGAAGAATACGTTTTAGGATTAATTAATTTTGAAAGTTATAATTCCATTCCAAATATTGATAAGTCAAACAATATGTTTTATTATGGTGATGGACAAAAAGTAGCCATACCTGAGGGATCCTATGAAATTAAAGATATATACACTTATTTAAATAATTATTTTAACTCTAAATATTATTCACAAAAAAATAAAATAAAAAAACAACAAGAACCTGAAATTCATTCGTTGATTGAATCGGAAAATCAACTAAATGTTAATTTAAAATATAATCTTCAAAAAACAAGAGGAGATGAAGAAGAAGCTCTTATAGTTCTTTATTTAGGTGTAAATCATAATACTTTAAAATCAGAAATTAAATGTAATGAAAAAATTGATTTTGGAAAAGAAAATTCGATTGGTAGTTTATTAGGATTTAGTAACAAAGTTCTTGAAGCAAATAAACTGCATGTATCTGAACATCCTGTAGATATTTTAAAAATTAATTCTATATGTATTGAATGTAATTTGGTAACTAATTCTTATAATAATGGGAATCCAGTTCATATCATTCATATGTTTTATCCTACAGCTCCACCTGGTTTTAAAATAATTGAAAAGCCAACAAACGTAATTTATCTGCCAATAAGCACACGGTATATCGATGAAATTATTCTTAAAATAACAGATCAACATGGAAATGTAATCAATTTTAGAAAAGAGCTCATAACGATACGTTTACATTTAAAGAAACTAGCTTAACTCATTAAGTATGGTATTTTTATATAATGATTTTAAGTTACCTACTTCTGATAATCGGCATCGTCAACACTATAAAATGTATTCGTTTAATAAAGATTTCATCAGTTCAAACACTAAACTAAAACAATTAACATCTACAAACAAAAAGCTATTAATATCATTAGGATTCAAATTAAAAAAGAAAAATAATAAAAATTAAAAACAACAGTTTTTGGTGTAAATTTAAACTACGTATAAGTACAACTATACATAATTTTTTAATTAGATGTAAATGTAAACTGAACGTGATTACAAAAAGAAAAAAAAAAAATGAGCTATAATGTATTAAAAGTTGGTGATAATGTTATAAGTGACGATTCAATAATTGGTTATCAGTACCATACACATCAACCCTACTCGTCAACAACTTTAAATAACAACGATGAAATTAGAATACCGATACAAACACAGGATCTGTACACGCTTCCAAGCGAGAGCTTTTTATATATTGAAGGAAAATTATTGAAAGATGACAATAATTTTTCACCAAATGTACAATTTATAAACAATGGACTTACTTTCCTCTTCGATGAAATTCGATATGAATTAGGAGGAGTGGTTATCGATCGTATCAGAAACCCTGGAATAACTACAACAATGAAGGGATATGTGTCATTTACTTCACACGAAACTGAAAGCTTACAAAATGCTGGTTGGTTAGCAGAATCTAGTCCAGCACTCTTAGACGGCAATGGTAATTTTAGTGCGTGTATACCATTAAAAATGTTGATGGGATTTGCAGAAGATTTTCATAAAATAATCATGAATATACGACAGGAATTAATTTTAATAAGAAGTAATTCCGATTTGAATGCAATTATGCAAAAAGAAAACAAAAATGAAACTTATCAAATACATTTAGAAAAAGTACAATGGAAAATGCCACATGTAACTGTTAATGATGCACAAAAATTGCGTCTTCTTAAACAATTTGAAAGTAATAGAGATTTAACTATTGCATTTAGAGAATGGGAACTTCATGAATATCCACAACTGCAACAAACCAAAAATCATACTTGGGCCGTCAAGTCATCAAATCAACTTGAAAAACCACGCTTTGTAATTATAGGTTTTCAAACAAATTTTAAAAATAATATAGACAAAAATATGAGTCATTTCCAACACTGTAATTTAACAAATCTCAAGGTTTATTTAAATTCTGAAGTATTCCCATATGATAATTTAAATGTTGATTTTAACAATAACAAATTTTCAATACTCTACGAAATGTTTGTTCAATTTCAAAAATCTTATTATTATAAAGAGAAGGGCAATCCATGTATCCATCCAATAAGATTTAAAAACTATACACCGCTTGTAGTTGTCGATTGTTCACGACAGAGCGAAGATATTCTAAAGGGTGGTGCTGTCGACATTCGTATAGAATTCGAAACAAGCTCTTCAGTTCCAGAAAATACTACTGCATATTGTTTAATTTTACATGATCGATTAGTCAAATATAATCCATTGACAAGTACAGTAAAAGTAATCTGAAGAAAGAAAAAAAATGTTTATTTTGGATATTCAGGGATTTCAGTACAAAGACAGTGAATTTATATGTAAAGAAATTGCTATAATAAATATCAAAAATGGAAAAATATTTCACCGCCATATAAATTTACCTACACCGTTAAGTTGGTTACGTCAAGATATTCAAAAGCACATAATTTGGACAACTCAAAATCTACATGGACTCCATTGGGATGACTCTAAAGATTTTTATTTACCTTATGCACGTATTTCGTTATTTATAAAAAACATTATTAAGAAAAAAAATGATATAGTTTTTGTTAAAGGTTTGTCAAAAAAACAATGGTTATCTAAAATTATTTCTAACCAAATTGTTGATTTATTAGATTTTGGATGTATTAATATAAATAAGTTAAATTTAACAAATGTTAAGTGTAAAAATCATGTTACTTGTAATAGTGATAATTTACGTTGTACTAAAGCAAATGTATTTCTGTTAAGGGATTGGTTTCTTAAAAAATAAAACAATTTTTGAAAATTAAACATTTTTTGTTTTTATTACATAATATAACAAATTAACCTATTAGAAAAAATTAAATATAATAAGCTAGTAATATAATAATAATTAGTGAACATTAATAACAAATATATATGAACCTTATGAATACTATATATAATTAAATATCAAAAAATCTTTGAGAATTCAAAAAAGCATCATCTTCTTGTTCTTCTCGTTCTTTTTCTTGTTGTTGTTGTTCTTGTCGCTGTTGACGTTCAAACTCAGAAGAAGTAGAAGGTGAAGAAGGAGGGGGTAGTGCTGTTGATGCTGGTGGTGGTAATAACGATCGTGAACTTACAACTGAACTTATTTGAACTTTTTTCTTCTTACTTGGCGGTTCTATGCTGAGGGGATCCATTTCTTCCTCCAAATTAAAAGAATATCTCTTCACAGCTTTTTCAAATAATAAAAATTGTTCCTCACTCTCCAATTTTGCTCTGATATAGTGAATTGGTAGATTTCCAAATTTTCTTAATAATGTAGATGTTTTTGGGGAATATGATAATTTTATGAAAATTTTGTCCCCCTTTAGTGAAATATCTTTAACTCCAAATCTGAAACAATAAGAAAAAATAATTAAAAATATATATACACTATGTGTGTGTTTATTCTTTTATACAATGTTAGTATTGATTCCCTGTATGTTAAAAAATAATTTTGTTGTCGTATTTAAATTCGCAAACATTATATTTTTTTCTTAGTCGTTAAGAAAGCGTCTAAACCGTCAACAAATTAACACACAGTATAAAAGCAGTGGTTACAAGTGACACAAGTATTCCAACTACCACTACTACAGTATTTACAGAACGAATAAAAAGAACAGTAAAAATCAAAGAGAATTTTATGTAAATATTAATATACTATGAGAGGAAAAAAGTCAGTAACTTTTGCAGAAAATCAAAATAAACACTATTACATAATTAAATGGGAATTTGCGTATAGAGAAGCTCGAAAAAGTGACTATCAGAAATATTATCTTGATAGGCTTCGTTTTGAAAGAAAAATTAAAGAATGTGAAAGTGTTTTAGAAAAAATTCTCACCGAAGAACACAGAAATAAAATATATAATGAAAGGATAAATATACTAAATAACTGAAAAAAAATGTTGGTTTCTTTTGGTTTTTGAACTAGGTAAAAAAAACATTAAATAGCTAAATCCTTTTTTTTTCAAAAAATAATATAAAATAATCAAAAAAAAACTTACTGGAAAAGTTGATTCATTACAACAAGTGCCATTTTTAAAGGAAAATTGATTTTATCTTTCACTAACACAACAATTGTTGAAGGTGTTGTCGACATTGTCTTTTTTTTTTAGAACAGAACAAATAGTAATGTGAAATAACTATAGCGTGCAGTAGCTCGTTATATTTATACAGAATAGTAAATGTTTTATAGGGGAACACACAGTAAAAAAAAAAAAAAGTGAATAAATATTTTTTTACTTACCAAAAAAAAATCTTCTTGTCATCATTGTTATCATCCGACCAATCTATATAATTCGTTTTAATATTTGGCTGGCTTATTAAAATTTGATTTTGTGCTATTTCCAATTCATCCTCATCATATACATTTATTTTAAAAATTTTTGCTTTTTTTGGTTGAAGCGGTGAGTTAAAGATTAGATTTGGAAATTCACTGTTAGACATTTTTCTTTTAAACAACTTTAAAAATAAATAAGTTTTTCTAAAGGTTAGAACTGAATAATGAAAAACACCAAGTCTCTCCTAGTTTTAAACAAAACCATTATTTACATTTACATAAAATAGAACGCAGTAAAATATGTGTTCATACAAGGTGTACAAAACTAAATATAATTAAATACAAACCTCGCTTTATTTACTTCAAAAATGCATATCAACTACTGCAAAAACCCAAACGATCACTTAACATCCTGTTACAATTTGCAATACCTTAGGCAAATTATTTTATTTATTTAATCTAATCGCTTTATCCTATTAGATGCTAATAACTGTTTAAAAATCAGCACCTGACTAATTATGCAAATTATCTATTTATTTAAGCTAATTGCTTTGTTTTGTTGCATTTTTTAATTACTGTTTAAAATTCAATACGTGACTAATTATGTATGCAAGCTAATGCATTTGTTAGTCACTGAAATAAATTATAATATTGCATCATCCAATGCAACTTAACTTACGTGTTCCAATTATTAGTAATCTTATTAGAATCTAACACGTGCCTACAATTTTTTCGTTTACATTGTGAAATATTATCTGATATTCTTAAAAATAAAAAAAATATATATTAAATATAATATAGATATGTATTTAAATATCTTAACTTCTATATATTAATTCATTAAAAATATTGACATTACTTTAAACTCCCCACCTTTTTAAATAAAAGTCCTTGTTAAAAATCTAAATAAATATATATTTTTAAAATCAGTTTTAACCAACTGCCTTAAGACAACAGTAAAAGAAATAGGGAAAAATTAAGTGAATTAAAATGAATCCAACAGAAAAAAAGAAACTTCAAGAATGTAAAATACGGGGTTGTCATTATACTGCCGAATTCATATGCTGTTATAAAAATGGAAACACTAAAAACGTGTGCTTTTATCACAGTTTTTGTTCAAAATGTCAAAGCCCTCAAAAATATATGTATGGGAATACTATCAGTACGGAAGGCCTTCTCTACTGCTACTACTGCAGTCCAGATTGGTGTAATTTTGTAAATATATCAAATGTATAAAACATATAGTTTTTAAAGAATAAAGTTATTAACTTGTTATTCGCTGTTTTATTTCTATTATAAATACGTTTGTGCAAAAACTCTTTTATTTTTCTACACAATGTTTGTTAATCTTGAACAAGAAATTGCATCGTGATGAATTTTTAATGGAGTGGTACGGAAAGGTACAAGCAAACAAAGCATTACGCACAAAGCTTAATTTTAATTTTTAATTAGTTAAGATACATATATATATTATCCAAGTACTTTGATATAAGTAATCATTCCCTATAAAGCAATCCTAACAGACTTATAAAAATGAACGCTAACTCTGAAATAAGTTCACAAACGCTTGACCAGTTAGTGACTGAGGTGTTACATAAAATCGAACAGGTAAGCAGATTAATTAAAAAAAAAGATGAATATTTATTTTGGGTAAAATATTTAAATAAAATAATAAAATTAATTAACAATTGTCAAAAAAATAAATCAAAATGTATAACAAATTTTTCAAAAATTGAATCAAGTTTAACTCATTTAAAAAATTATAAGCAAAATTTTAAAAATCAAAAAAGAATAAAATTTAGTCAGTCTGCTCTATTAAAAAATACTAAAAAAAATTTATTATGGCAAGATATTGAATCATGTTTTCAGGGTAGAATACGAACTGGTGCTATTATAAATTTAAGCATTAAAGGATCCAAACATTTTTTTAAATAAAGCATATAAAAGTTTTTCTATTCAAATTAAAAAGGAATTAAAAAAAAACATAATAAAAGTTAATATTATATTTTCTGCGATATTTATTAAACCTAATAATTTGGAAACAGATATAAAACATTTTACTACAAAAAATGAAATTATTGATAAAAATACTAATCTAAAATACTGGTATATTGAATATGTAAAAAATAAAATTCTCAAAAAATTAGAGGAATTTCAAGAGAAAGATTCTGGTTTTGCATTATATGAAATTTTACATTTAAAAGTGAATATTAACAATTTTACTCCTATTAATATAGGCCTTTCAACTTACATAGATATGCCATCATTTCTGAAAAATACAAAAGGAATAATTAATATTAAAAATGATGATCCATATTGTTTTTTATGGTCAATTGTTGGTGCTTTATATCCAGTAAATAATAGAAATAAAAATATAAACAGAACATCATCTTATCCACATTTTAGTGAGGTATTAAAATATGATAATATTGAATTTCCCATATCTGTTAAGGATATAGTAAAGTTTGAAATTTTAAATAAATTATCAATTAACATTTTCTCTACAAAAAAATCACAAATTGTTCCACTGTGTTTAAGTCAGCAAGACTATTCTCCAAGAATAAATTTATTGATGATTCATTGTACTAATAATAAATCAAATTATTATAATGATGAAAATGACTATAAAACTATTTATCATTTTGCTTTAATTAAAGATCTATCACGTGTATTAAATAAACAAATGGGAAACGTAAGTCATAAAAAATGGTTTTGTGAAAGGTGTTTAAATCACTTTAAAACCGAAGGAAATCTTCAAAAACATTTTGTTTGTTGTAAAAGTATGAATAAAACATTACTTTACCAACTTAACAATATATTAAAATTTACAAATTTTAAATTTAAACAAAGAGTTCCCTTTGTTATTTATGCTGACTTAGAAAGTATTTTAGAAAAAGTAAATCATAACACATTTAGCTTAAAATCTGCTACTACAACATATCAAGAACATAAAGCTTTTAGCATAGGATATTATTTTAAATGTTCTTATGATGATTCTTTGTCGTATTTTAAACTATTTACAGGAAAAGATTGTATTGAATTGTTTGTAAAAGAACTTGAAAATATTGCATATCATGTTGATAAAATTTTTAAAAATATAATTCCAATGAAACCTTTAACTAAAGAAGAATGGCATACATTTTATTCAACATCTCATTGTTTTATTTGTAAGAAACCCTTTGAATTTAATGAAATGAAAATTAAAGACCATAATCATTTTACCGGTCAGTTTCGTGGTACTGCTCATTCATCATGTAATCTTAACTTTAAAGTTGATCCCATGATACCTGTATTATTCCACAACCTCTCCGGCTACGATAGTCACTTCATAATTAAAGCCCTCAGTCTTAATATAAAAGGTAAAATAAATCTATTACCCATCAATAAAGAAAGATATATCTCCTTTACAAAACACATAGAAAATACTATTATTTCTTTTAGATTTTTAGATTCTTACAGATTTATGCCTTTGAGTATTGATAAATTATCCTCCTATTTACCTAATGATAAAAAAAAAATTCTTAAAAGTTTTTACACTATAGATAAAGAATTTGAATTAGTATCTCGTAAAGGAGTTTTTCCTTATGAATATTTAGACTGTTGGGAAAAATTACAAGACACAGCATTACCTAAAAGAGAATCTTTTTATAGTTCCATTAATGAAAAAAATATTTCACAAAATGACTATGATTTTGCTCAAACAATTTGGAACACGTTTAATATAAAAAATTTACAGGAATATGCTGAATTATATTTAAAAACCGACGTTTTGCTTTTAGCTGATATTTTTGAAAATTTTAGAGACATGTGTCTGTCAACATATGAATTAGATGCGTTATGGGCTTATACAACTCCGGGTTTAACATATCAAATTGTTTTATCACAAGGTATTGAACTAGAACTACTAACTGATATTGATATGCTTTTATTTATCGAAAGAGGCATTAGAGGAGGTATTTCTCAATGTTGTAATAGATATGGTAAAGCTAATAATAAATATATGGAAACATCTTTTAATCCACAATTACCAACATCGTATCTAATGTATTTTGATGTTAATAACTTATATGGTGCAGCAATGAGTTTACCATTACCTCAAAAAAATTTTCAATGGAGTACTCCAAATATTTTTACGCCTGAGAATATTTTAAAAATTTCTGATGATAGTGACATTGGATATATATTTGAAATAGATATAGAATATCCTAAAGAACTGTTTGAATTACATAAGGATCTACCACTTTGTCCCGAACATTTACGTCCACCAAATTCAAAATCAAATCTTCCAAAACTGCTAACTACATTTTTTAAAAAAGAAAACTATGTAATTCATTATCGAAATTTAAAACAAGCTCTACAATTAGGATTAAAAATTATAAAAATTCATAAAGTATTAAAATTTAATCAGTCATGCTGGTTAAAAAAATATATTGATTTGAATACAAGTTTAAGAAAGGAAAGTAAAAATGAATTTGAAAAAATTTTTTTTAAATTATTAAATAATGCATTTTTTGGAAAAACCATAGAAAATGTACGCAAACATAAAGATATTAAATTAGTATCAAGATGGAATGGTAGATACGGAGCAAATTTTTATATTTCACAACCAAATTTTCATAGTTGTACTCGTATTTCTAAGGACTTAATTCTTATCGAAATGTCACGATTAGAAGTAAAAATAAATAAACCAATATTTGTAGGTTTTACCATTTTAGATCTTTCAAAGACTTTTCTTTATGACTTCCATTATAATTATATAAAAAATAAATTTGGATCTAAAGCAAAACTTTTATATACAGATACTGATTCTTTAATATATCACTTCTTTGTTAATGATATCTATCAACATATTAAAGAAGATATTAATTTATTTGATACATCAGATTATTCTTATAATAATATATATAACATACCATTAAAAAATAAAAAGGTTTTAGGATTAATGAAAGATGAGCTCAATGGAACAATTATGTTAGAATTTATAGGTATCAAATCTAAAATGTATTCCATCAAAGTATATAAAACACAAACAGAATTAGAAAACGATATTAAAAAATTAAAAAATCAGGGAGTAGATTCAAAAGAAATCAATACATTTATTCAAAATTATAATATTATTAAAAAAGCAAAAGGAATTAATAGAACAGCGCTTAAAAGAATTACTTTTGATGACTATTATCAATGTATTTTTAACAATATTAGTAATGAAGTAAATCAAAAAACAATTGTATCAAAATTACATAAAGTTTATACAATTAATCAGAAAAAAACTGCTTTAAACCCTTACGATGATAAAAGAATCGTTAATTATAAACTTACAGACACTTTACCATGGGGATTTTCTTAAAAATATTCATCTTTTCGTTTTTTTTTTTAATTAATTTGTTGAAAGCCTGTTTCAAAGCACCCTTAAAAATTGGAATAATATTGGAAAGAAAAAAGGTAACTAATTCCTGATTTAAAACTTTACATATAAAATTACTAAATTTTTTTGTTTTCTTATGTTTTCAGATTAATTTTCTTGAAATGTCTACCCCACAACAGCAACCACAAACACAAACACCAGTAGACGAAAGTTGGGATACAGATGAACCAACCGACACCTATAATCCTGAACTATATGCTTCAACCCACGAAGTTTTGAGAATGGGACCAATAAATGCACCAAAAAGCGTCAAAAGAAAATTTCGGGAAGAAGAAAGGTTAAGACACGGAAAATTTTCTCAAGAAAGAAGTTACAAAACTACCATAACCAAATCCTCAACTTTAATGGAACCAGCAAATCCACCAAAGGCACGTCGCCAATAAAAAACATATATATATATTGTAATTTAAAAATACATTTGTTTAAATAAATCTATAAATATTATACTTATTATAATTATTATAAATATATAACATAATTAAATTCTTATGTCTTTTTTTAGATTAAATTTAAAAAATCTCACGCAGAAGCTCAGGAACCTAAAAAATATACTCCTGAAGCAGCTGGATTTGACATATTCAGCGTAGAAGATTGTGTTATTGAACCATCATCAAGAGCTAAAGTTAATACAGGAATTCAAATCGAATTACCACAAGGATACTACGCTGAAATACATTCCAGATCGGGACTAAGCTATAAGTTTGGAATCGAAGTCGGAGCCGGTATTATTGATCAAGATTATAGAGGCAATATATTAGTTGTATTATTTAATCATTCAAATATACCATTTATTATTTCAAAAGGAAATAAAATAGCACAACTTATCATTAAAAAAAATGTAAATTGCACTTTCATATTAGATGAAAATTTAACTAAAACATTAAGGGGAAACAAGGGATTTGGATCATCTGACAATATTAAATAAAAAGTAATACTAAAATAATTTTATCGTTTTATTTATAACCTCTACATATAGCACCATCTACACAGTAATTTTAAAAAAAATAGATTTCTATAATAAAAACAAAGTAAAAGCATTGATTTTAACTTGCTGTCAACAGATGGCACCAATCTCAAAATAAAGTAGAAATAACATCTAAGCCAAGCTTATTGCGTCACTTCTTCAAACATTTCTTGTGAAATTTTAACTCTTCAGCGAAAATTATGAATCACCCATTTCAAAGAAACCAAAATTACGTCTAACCAGTATAGTTGACCAAGGTCAACGCCGAAGACTGCTGAAGAAGCAAAGAAGTGGATGGAAAAAGGACACGCCCATTACTTCTTCCAAGGTCAACGCCGAAGAGTGCTGAAGAAGCGAGAAGTGGATGGAATATGCCATCGAGTGTCACAGTACCGCCCCTGCTCTACTACTCACCAAGTGCCAATAATTGTTTATTTATGACAGTCTTATATGTACAAAAATATATTAAGGAAATTGTAGTCAAGTGTTTTACATATTTGGTATCACGCTGACATAAAAACAAATTTGTACTTAATTATAACACAAAAAATCCCTAAAAAGGGCATTACACGCCTGAAGTGCATAAAAAAATGTATCACCTTAAGCTAAAAACATTTTTTATTGTGTTAAATTTTTGAGTTTAAAAGTAGTGTTCACAATCTGAGGCCAAAAAGTTTTAATTTTACGCCCTCAAATTGGAAAGTAAAATGTTATTTTACGTCCTATGGTGATAAGAAAAAAAAATATATTTACTTCGGCTAAGATAAATAATTTAGTTGTGTATTTAAATGTCCCTCTAATGTGTTTATATGCTATTGCAAATAACTAGCAAACCTAGTTTATATGTTTTGATAAGCTTTGAATACATACTTTTGTGTGCAACAAACAACCAAATACAGATCGTTGTAGAACTGTATAATGCAATATTCCATTAGTTACTTCAGGTAATCTCTGTTTTATTTAACTAATATTATATACAAATAAGTTGTTTCATAAAGGGTGTTAAGGGGGCGTTCACTCGGTCGAAATTAACCCATTTTTAGCGCTACGCTCTTTTCATTTATTTTGAATAAAGTTAAATGTATGGATGTGCATTAAGAAACCACTAAAAAATCACATTGCTTTCTATGGCTCTCGTGTAATTTTTTTTCAAATTTCTTTTTTATATTCGTTATCCACTCGAGTACATGTTCCCTAAAATTAAGGAATGTTACCATTTATTTTCTCCGAGAAATGACCCTATATCAAAAAACTATTACACGACAGTCATACTCTGATTGTTTATCTTTCAAACGGTATAAAGTGTTCATAGGTTTAATAAAAAATAGAAAAAATTCTATGGGGAATTCCATACCAGTGCGAGACAGTGACGGCTCGTACTAGTCGTACTCTAAAATTTAGGGTCGGCCGAGGCCAATCAAGGGCGGTTTTATGGTTAGGGGATAATGAGGTAATTACCCCCCTCCCCCCAGACTTGTCAAACATCTTGTGTAATTTACATATGTTTACGTGAACATTAGAATTAAAAACTTGGCTAGGAAACACTATGGCACAAGAGCGACCTGTTGGATTGGGTCTCTTGCATATCCATAGATAGAGTATTGATGTAAATATAAACAACGTAATTAATAAATTTGCTACAGGAAAAAAATTGGTCGATATTCTATAACTATTTATTAGAAGCTGTTTTTTTGTCACTTATGCCACAAATATGATAAGAAATATGGGTATTTATGTTCTTCTCATACCAGTTACAATAAAGTATATTAACAAACTATTTTTTTAAATTAACCCCCCCCCAGAAAGGTTTCCTAAAATCGCCCTTGAGGCCAATGTGGCGTTAATTGGTACCGCGTCCAAATAGAGTCAAATACTAGTCTTATTATTTTCCGTTTATTTCTTCAATGATAATTAGGTAGGCACCAACCTATACAGCAGATCTAGGCTAGATAAATTTAATAAATAAGAAAAAAATGTTAATAAAACGCTCTAGTCGGTCAATTTAATTTTCGGATATTTTATGTATCTTGCCTCAAGAGGAAAATAAAATAGATGCCAAAGTAAAAGCAACATACACAACCAAAAAAGTATATTGTCCAGCAAGAACCACGATGCGGCCGGCCGCAAACAAATTGCAAATAATATTTTAAAATATTCACTTTACATTTCGTCACCACATTTAAACTTGTAACATGGAGTGAACATTACTAATATAATATATTAACAATCATTAGTCATGACTAATGTAAAGAACTAACAAATTAATTTAAAAATAAGTAGTATCATTTTATAATGATATGCGATATGAGCTATGACGAACGTTATAGCATGATGTATGCGGACGTACTACGTAACGCGTGAATTAGTAGCTGAAGTCTAGCATGCGAGATGGCGGAAGTTATTTGTATGTTAGTCAAGCAACGATAATAGGATATATGCTATATGCCCAGGAAATAATAAACTACATTTTGGTTTTGTGCGTTTTTGGGATATTTGCAAAATTATTTTTGAAAAATATATACCTACTTTCTTAAAAAGAGAATTTTCACTGTATGTTTCCTGGTACGGCCCGGCCGACCCTGCCGCCCCTGAGGAGCCGTCACTGGTGCGAGAGCATCTGATGGAAATATTAAAACTTTACAACCACGAGCGTTTTTAAGGCGTGAGAATTGAACTTAACTTATTACGGAGAATTCAGTTGTTACTTTAAAGTGTCAATATGTTTAAATAAATTTGGCCCTATATGATAATATTACCACGCTTATTAGCTTCACTTCTCGGTGTGTCGGTTTTTTAGTTGTTGGGCTGGTTTAAATCAAATGTATTTTTCCTACTTGGACTTTTTGATTGGCTTCAAATTTAGCATTCGTATACAGTTCGAGTGAAAATGCCATTTCATAGTTTCGTATATAAAAGATTTAAGAGATCAAACAAGTGTTATATTGAAGTGCAAATTATGATTGTTGTAAAAATTTAAAGGTGCGGCGTCAAAATATATGTACTACGAATTTCGTAATTTGTGCAGATTAGACTGAAAATCTTTAGGTATGTAAAGTGCAAATTATTATTTTTGTTAACATTTTAACATTAAAAATGGTAACGTTAAGATGCCGTACGAAGGTTGGTATTTGTACAAATCGTATATATAGGGGTATTTAAAAGTGAATATTTGGACAACATTGAAATTTTGAAATAGTCCCCAAATAGAATAATTTTGTTATTTATGACGATTTTTCTGAAAGTTTGTATATGTGCTGTTGTGAATGTTTAAGAGCACAAATTATAAATTTTTAGTCAACATTAAGGCAATCAAAATGGTGTCTGTCATCAACATGCCGAGCGGTATTTGGTAAAACTGAAGAGAGACATTATGAATTTTGAGTTTATATTTCAAAATGCAAAATGTCGTCGCGAACATAGAGAATGAATTTTGGTTTTTGTCCCGATTCGACAGAAAATCGGTGGTGGTTTTTAAGAGTGCAAAATATGAACTAGTAATGACCGTTTAAAAATTTAAAATGTCGAAGTTAAATAGTGGGTGAATTTAAAAGTAAAAATTAGGCACTTTTAGTCAACATTTAAGAATCAAACCGCACACACGGTATGCGACCTTTGTCGTTTATATAAATTCGAGTGAAATTGGGTATTAAGAATTTTAGTTAACCTTTAAAAATTCAGAATGGTGACAACAACATGGAGGGCGAACTGATTAAAAGATTTCCGAGACTAGAAAATGGGAAATCATTAACATATCAAACATTTGAAAACTACGCTTTTATAAAGTAAACTAAAAGGTAAAAAATAACATTTGAATACATATATAAATAAATTTATTTATCAGCTATAGCTTCGTTTTCTTAAGACATATATTTAATAAAAATCTGAGAATTCGCATTTCATTTTCTTCATATTAAAAATAAATATAGCCTACTTATAAAATTAAATTATATTTGAAGGCCCGTCTATTGGCCTAAACCAGTTTGAGTATTTCATTACCATATAAAATGTTCCTCTATCTTGAATTCGTATCACAATTGTACCAGTACATCTATATGATCGCACTTAATTTTGGTACAAAATTTAGACTTATTCCAATAAATAGTTTTTCAGGCTTTTCAGGCGGTTAAGTTACCTATGCCCCGAACAGACCGACCTCGAAACGTGAAGATTTTAACAGATTGGAAAAAACCGGTTTTTTCCAAAAAAACATATATTTTGACGCCACACCTTTAAATTTTTACAAGTAGACTTAACATTCATAATTTGCACTTCAATATACCACTACCACTCCCTAATCTTTTATATACGAAACTATGAAATGGCATTTTCACTCGAACTGTATACGAATGCTAAATTTGAAGCGAATCAAAAAGTCCAAGTAGGAAAAATATATTTCATTTAAACCAGGCAAACAACTAAAAAACCGACACACCGAGAAGTGAAGCTAATAAGCGTGGTAATATTATCATATAGGGCCAAATTTATTTAAACATATTGACACTTTAAAGTAACAACTGAATTCTCCGTAATAAGTTAAGTTCAATTCTCACGCCCCTTACAAAACTAATTAAACGGATGTTATACTAAGCTAGGTACAGACTCCGGTCCTGTCCGAGTTAGCGACTCACTCCAGACTGGAAATATTAAAAACGCTCGTGGTTGTAAAGTTTTAATATTTCCATCAGATGCTCTCGCACCAGTGACGGCAGGGTCGGCCGTGCCGTACCAGGAAACATGCAGTGAAAATTCTCTTTTTAAGAAAGTAGGTATATATTTTTCTCGGAAGTCTCGGAGAATTAGTAAGAAATAGTGTTTTAACAGATTGGAAAAAACCGGTTTTTTCTAAAAAAACCCAAGTTTTTTTTGTTTTTTTTTCTGGAAGGTCCAGATGAGAACCAAAACATGGAAAAATCAAAAAATAAGAATTTTAAGAACATATTAATTATATCGTGATTAAACAAGTTAACAAAAAAAAAACAGTAAAAAACAAGTTGAAGTACAAAACTAGTCTTCGTCCTCAAAATCGGAGGTATAAAACTTCTGACGTTCGTCGCTCTCGTCCCAAGAAGTTTCATCTTCTGCCTCTACACCATCATCTTCATTATTGATATATTGCGCGATCAGTTGATCGTTTCTTTTTTTTTTTTCTACTCTCACCTCTTTTGTCCAGTTGTTGTTTTTCATCAGGTAAGTAGAGGTTGCTTCGAATGGCAACAAGTTTTTTCACCCTCTGATTTGTAACTCTTTTTTTTTAAGAATTTGTTCGAATGGTGACCAGTTTCTTTCTGACCCTAATGAAATATGGATTAAAAGCAGTAGTCGAGATGCCACTGGTTGCAAGGGTTGATTTGAACAAAGACCTTGCCACCATACTACTGGATTACCAGATGCGGAAAATTACCATCAAAATTTAAAAATCCAGGTACACTTTTAAGTTAGGAGTACCTGAACAACTTCAAATACAATACCTGTCCACTGATTTCTGGCCTGCTGGGTGTTATGTTGATCATTACAAGCCTAGTCCGGGGAGTAAGAACAAAATAAAATATAATGCTGAATCTACTCGAAATTTGTCTCATCATCACAGACCACATAACAGCATCGCAGTCTTCAGCAGTCGTTGATGGTTTGGGAATTGTTCACATTACTCCTTGGTCCATTTGCAACAAATGCTTAAATGAACATTTCATCCTATGCTCAAAATAACTTATTGTTGCTGTGTCGGAAACGGGGTTAAGTCCGGAGACCTCTTCAAATGCATACCAAGTAAGTAACTACAAACTTTTTAGGAACGATCGAAGTGGTAGAAGTGGAGGTGTGGCCTTGTAAATTTAAAGCTGACATAATACATCTTGACAGTATCACCACCAAAGCTGTTGGAGTGGATAACATATCTGTAAATACATTAAAGGCCGCGGTGAGGCCTATTAGTATCCTAAATAAATCTAATCTAAAAATAAAAAGTGATATAGCCTCAGCTTTTGATATATATGTATATTGACGATCTTCAAATGTACCTGCCATCTCCTGTTGCTAATTTGCCAGCTGCTGTAGGGCTATTGAACTTGGACCTTAAACATATTTCTATTTGGGCTTCTAATAATTCCCTTGTTATAAACCCTCATAATACAAGAAATGATAATGATACTAATAACTTTCATATCAAAATATGTAATACTAGCACAGCTTGGTCAGATGAGGTAAAAAAACTTAGATAAATCTTTATATTTTAATGAGCATATTAACTAAATTTGTCAAAGATATTCCTATTCTCTCAAATCGATCTATGAGTACAAGAATATGTTAAATGAAGAACTAAAGACAATTCTAACTAATATTCTTGTTCTTTCAATTCATTGGTATATAGACTCGCTTATCGCCCTTTTTTAATAATTTTACTAAATATAGGATTCAGAAAATCGCCTAATGAAATGACATACGAAACTATAAAATGATTTATCTAACAAATATTCTCTAATCCTAGTTTTGAACTGTCTGAACGGTAGTGCCCTAATTTCAACAGGCAATTTTTTTAGAAATATTTTATCAAAAGCAAAAATTGTGATACGAGCGCGGATCTAACCCGCACGTCTGGATCTCTAACCCATTGCTCTAACCAATTGTGCTATCGTACCACTGATAAGAAATTCGCTAAAACTTGTACATATTCAAACTCACCAGTATCAGAACCATTGTTGATCCTCCTGTCAAATATTCTAACCTTATGGCGCGGCGTTCCTGACTGGGTTCGATATATATTTGTTAAAAATAAACTGATAAAATACTTCTATTCAAAACATGCAGTTTGTTATAAAATTGGTCTGCCAAGTGCCTATATATATATATATATATATATATATATATATATATATATATATATATATATATATATATATATATATATATATATATATATATATATATATATATATATATATATATATATATATATATATATATTATATATATATATATATATATATATATATATATATATATATATATATATATATATATATATATATATATATATATATATATATATATATATATATATATATATATATATATATATATATATATAATGTATTTTCATTCCGGGTGTACATCCGTTCACTACTGTCGTTCGTGAGTCTCTATTCGGACGCGAGAAAGAAAGCTTTGAAAATGCCAAATGCGATTTTGGCGAAACGTCAGCAAAACTGTTCTTTTCAGAACGACAGTAGTGAACGGATGTACACCCGGAATGAAAATACATTGTATTTTTCCATCAGTGAAGGAGTAAAAATCAACATATATATATATATATATATATATATATATATATATATATATATATATAATAACTATCCCTGCCCCGGATATCATGAGAGTGAACATCACCATGCCTCCTGTAATCATTCTCGTTCGACTTAAGGTAAAGCAGGCTCTCCAGAATATAGACAGATGGTAAGGTTAATATCCAGAGACTCTGGATATTGACTGCCGTTGTAGTCTAAACAGTGTCTCAGAATGTGGCCCCATGTAAGAATTGCATAAGACATTACCGAGTGGAAGAGGCTATAGTAAGCGATCAGCAGTACACTCCGAGAAACACAACCCTTAAGGCCACACAGCAGAAACAGTGTATTCCCATGCCCCCTTGCAACCGCTTCACAGTGCACATCCCATCGCAGCCCCGGGTCAAGCTGCACACCTAGGAATCTGACCTGATCCACACAGTATTAAACTCGATCATGTTGTCTCATCACATCATCCTGTATCCAGTATCCAGACCAGGATTCTGCCCTATCCTGCAGATCCCTTAATGGCTACCTCAAGTGACGATGCAGCATGAGATATTGTGGTGTCTTCCGCAAAGAATATGAAACGTTCTTTTGTGGTCCCCATGGGCGAGTAATTTGTTCTTATACTTGTGATACTTAAAACATTTCCTTGTTGTATTTAGTTGTTACTTTATTTCTTGTGGTGGATATTTTTCACCTATGTATGTATGTGTATTTTTATTTCACATGCTATGAATTTTTATTTATTTATTTTACAGATCTTCACGTTTTAAGGTCCCTATAGATGACAAAAAACATGTTTCTTAATTCAGTCGGTCTGTGTAACAGTGTGTCGGGCGATCTGACTTCACGGCACAACTAAAAAACTACTAACCCCGATTTATTTCAAATTTTGGTAAAAAATATGGCGAAAGAAAATGGGCTAGTGAAAAAACTACATCTAATTTACCTCAAATTTTCCACACAAATCAAGTATTACCTAGGAATAAACTGGTAAAATTTTTGGTTCAAATCCAAGATGGCTAAATAAAATAGCGACTTAAATCAAATACTTAAAAAATAACCTGAAAAAACTATTTATTAGATGGATTTCAAATTTTGTGCAGGAATTAAGTGTGATATAAAGGTAAACTGGTAAAATTGTGGTACAAATTCAAGACATCGGACACAATGACGGGCAAATAAAATGTTAATAATCGTTAAAAAACACCATTCTAAGTTTGTACAGATCTTCACGATTTTGATTTTCTCAATTGTTGTCAGTTCTCGGCATACCTAAAAAACTACTTACCCGGTTGACTTAGTATGATCAAAAATTAAGGATCATATGGGGATGACCTGGTAAGATTTTGGTAAAAATCCAATATAGCGGAACAAAATGACGACCTAGTGAAATGATAAAAAAAATAATTATCCAATTTACCTCCAATTTTGCCCAAAAAGTAAGTGTTATATAGGAATGAACTAGTAAGATTTTGTTACGAATCCCTGATGGGAACCCTAATAAAATATTTTATCAGCCTAAAAAAATATTATTAGATTGATTTTAAATGTTGAGCAAGAATTAAATGTAATGAGATACTTTTGTAAAATTCTGGTACGAATTAAACATGGTAGAACAAAAAGGATAGGCAGGATAAAATTTTTAAAAAATCAACATAGTTTTCCGCTTTTTTTCAACTGACTTGACATTTTGCACAAAAATTAGATGTGCGGAACTACATTGAGTCACACTTCACTATTCCCAATAAAAGGAAGAATTCATAACGAGGGAAGTGAATATTTTTTTACTACAGTTATTTTAAGAACAATGATCACTTTTAATACTACACACCCAGCAGAGAAAGAAAATGCAATTTGTTTACCTAACATGTCAACAAAACTCCATATTATTAAACAGTTTTAACATTTGTCATAGTATTTTATTAGATTATCTTCATATTCAAATTTCATGTTTTAATGCCACTTCTTAACAAAATATACTCGTGCTGGGTGTATTACATTTTACTGTCAACACAATTTAAAAGTTATGCCTTTACTTTAGGTTTATATATTCTACAGTGCCAAAAGAGTGCTCATTATTATTGTGTCGCCAACATCTTGTATACCCTGTGCATGTGACTGTTATCTACCAGTGGCTTATATATAGACTTTGCTTCTGGGGAGTTTTTCTGAATATTAACAATCTAGGAGCAACGGTCCTCTGTTTCTGTTTTCTACATAAGTGGACGTTCTGAACTTTTAAACGTAAATTTAAAAAAAGTTATTACTTTATTTTAGTTATAAATAAAACTGGCTCTGGGGGTTTTAACCGCCAATCCCAAAAACAGGTCCTTACTTTATACTATTTCTATCATTTTAGCTTCAATAAAAGTGGCTCTGGGGGTTTTAAGTTATCTACATATTATTATGTAGTTCTTCACCAATCAATTATTATTATTATTGTTTTTGTTTTATATGTCTATTTTCTCAACTATTTTTATATACTTTTTTTATCATATTCATTTATTGCCGAAGGTAATGTTATACATTTTTATTTTTAAGATTGCTTTGCCGCTGAGACTTGTTTCTTTAATGGCAATAAAGCTTGTGTTTTGTATATTTACCACTTTTAGGTTCAAGAATTAAAGTATTATTGAATAATATTTATAATTGCAAAATTGACAAAACATATAAAGACATATACTTTAAACAAATTTTAGTTTTTGCTAATTCTATTCTAATTAAAATAAGATCATATAATGTTAAATTTATTTACTCTCATTTTTGACTAAAATATTTACCTTCATCTTCGATTATAAAGAATTGCTACTATAATGTCTACAGGTACCTATAGCTGGAATATTCCAAACAAAACTACTATTGAAATTCGACATTTGAAGCAGTGTTGGTAGCAGTTGCAGTATAACAAAAAAATAATAATTTTGATCGAGACATTAAAAGAGTTTAAGAAAAATACCAAATTTTTCTCGGCTTTTAAAATATGTTTTTTACTAATTTGACCTACGAGCATCAAAACTATGCATCTATAAAAAAAAAAAGTGAAATCTAAATGAACTTTTTTAAAATCCAAATATTCTTCTTAGTCACATATCGGAGTTTTTTTTTTAATTTATGATTTGTAAACTATACTGTATTTCTTAGAGCTATGTTGTTTTAAACAAGTTTAGAACTTACATGTGATTACACACAGTTTTGAATTGGTTTCTCGAAAATCATATTAAAAATACACTTGAATAGTTGGGGGAATAGTTGTTTTAAGTTATTTAAGGTTTTTAATTTATTAAAGAAAAAGTCAATAACAACTTAATATATTATATCGTTACAAATGTACCAAGACTAAAGCGCCCACATTTACTAATACTAAACAGAGAATTTCATTCTTGCAAATGTGATTTATGGTCATTACGTGTATCAAAATTTACTTCAATATTGCAATATTTTCTGTTTATTTAAAAACTCAGATTTCGAAAAAGCTTTTTTTTTTTAATTGTGCCTCTCTATTTTGTCAAAAAAAGTAATGCTATAAGTGTATTTACGCCTTGAAAAGGTATCTATTTATTTATTCTCACCTAAGGTCTCAACCATTGTTTGAAATTATCAAAAACGGCCTCATCCAAAGACCAGTTTCAATAATACCATCTAACGACCAGTTTCAATAATATATTAAACAGTTTAAAAAGCAAATTTCAAATGTAATTTTCTCCTATTTTTTTTATCATAAGTAACAAAAAAGTTATATGCGAATTACATTTATTTCACTATTTCTTCTTATAAAATATTTAAATATCCGCCTAAAAACACCCATGATAATTTTTAATCAAAAGACTTCCATCCTTAGATACCACTAACCATGTTGACTACGGCGCAATCTCTCGAGGAGAACACTTAAACAACAGAAGATCCCGACTCGGTCCAGTTGAACAGTTTTGAAATTGTTTCTTTGAAAGGCCGTTTTCGGCGCTGTCGCTCAATATATTCTTATTTCAATTTAATGTTGTCTCTCTCTTACACATTGGTTGTCTCCTTCAACAACGGTGAAACCAAAAACAAATCAATTATCAACTGGTATTAAATTAATATTAAAATATATTAAATACCCAACAAAACTGTTAACTATGATAAACTATAGTTTTATTACTTCACAACTAGGGCTATATTAACCATTCATTTTGCTTAGCCTCATCTATCAAAATACTCCAGATCCAGCAGTACTCACCCATAATTTATTCATTTCTGCAAAGTTCATTAGGACAAAATCTATAGAATCTTTTACTGTTCCCTCAGGTGAATTTGAATCAGTTTCAGTTGAATCAGGCAATACATTCCTTGTACACTGGAGAAGATAGTTACGTAAAAAAAGACCCCTTAATGGATGTTGAACTCCTAAAAACCCAAATATAAATGAATGAATGAATGAATATATATATATATATATATATATATATATATATATATATATATATATATATATATATATATATATATATATATATATATATAAAAATGCGCTCTCACACATCTTTATCAAAAGTTCTTGGCCGGAAAAGATATATGTATAATAGCAGAAATATATAATTTCTGCAGGTGCATTCTTCTTGTAGGCCGTTTTGCATCTGCAGAAATTATATATTTCTGCTATTATATATATATATATATATATATATATATATATATATATATATATATATATATATATATATATATATATATATATATATATATATATATATATATATATATATATATATATATATATATATATATATATATATATATATATATATATATATATATATATATATATATATATATATATATATATATATATATATATATATATATATATATATATATATATATATATATATATATATATATATATATATATATATATATATATATATATATATATATATATATATATATATATATATATATATATATATATATATATATATATATATATATATATATATATATATATATATATATATATATATATATATATATATATATATATATATATATATATATATATATATATATATATATATATATATATATATATATATATATATATATATATATATATATATATATATATGAACCAACAGAATATAATTTTCACAAAAAGCGAAAGATTCTATCCTCCAGGTTAGATGGGGATGCAGTCAGAGAAAAAAAAATTTTGAACGGCCTAGTGTGGAATACTCTATTGTATGGTCGAGCTTTCGAGAATGTTTATTCTCTTTTTCAGGACCCTTCTATAGAAAAATATATTTGTAGATAAGAAAAGAAGGGATTACAAAGTAAAAGAAACATCTTACCAAAGTGAGTTGAAATAAAACAGTCCCATTGCAACAGGCTTAATGTTAAAACTTGTACGTAACTAGAATATAGACGGTAACTAACACATATCAACAGTAAAATAAAATTTTTGGTTACATTTTCAAATTTTTAAAAAACTTTTTACAAACATGCAGCGAAACCACTCTCAATGCTGGCACGCCGCCATTACCGCAAAACGAAAAAATGCGTCGTAGTAGGTAAAGTAACAAGGGAGACAAAGGAAAGTACAATTCCCGCCTAATTCTATGTATATCGATTACTACGAACAAACTACGGCTTCTACCCCGGAGGGGGGAGTTGACAAGGACAAAGCAACGTCATTGTTACGCTGGCGCAGTACCACATTGAAAATTGGCTAGCGACACCTTTCTTATTACAGGAAAAAAAAAGGGGAAATCAAATTATAATTTATAGGCAAGAAAAGAAAAGATTTTTAACAGTTTTATATCAAATTATAATTTATAGGCAAGAAAAGAAAAGATTTTTAACAGTTTTATCATTGTTATTGTTAATATCTATAACTATATTGCATGGTTAATGTATGCTAAAACAAAAAAACAAAAAGAGAAAAGGGGCCAGTTATAATATGTACGAGTCTGGTAAAAAAATTTTTCTTGACAATTTTAATACTAATCACTAAGTTAGGATGGCGCTAAAACACATTTGTCCATATTTTGTTAGACAATTAGATTACAGAAAGTTAATGTTCCTATTGTTGTAATATAAGTA
This sequence comes from Kuschelorhynchus macadamiae, assembly GCA_030620095.1. Lineage (NCBI taxonomy): Eukaryota > Metazoa > Arthropoda > Insecta > Coleoptera > Curculionidae > Kuschelorhynchus > Kuschelorhynchus macadamiae. Next base: position 142,714 of record JAUTXW010001535.1, read on the forward strand.
AGCAGACGGTGTCGTACAATTATATAATGATGCTCAGAAACCCAAATGGACCAATTTTGTAAGCAAAAGAAAAACATGCTTTCTCTCATGTTAATGACTATAACAAATTAATATAAAATAATTATTGTTTATTGACATTCTGGCGGACGAAATAATTAAAAAACCAGAAAAAATGAACCACACTGCTTCCTTAAAACAAATTCCGAACAATACATTTAAATTTACTGAAAAATGATTGGAAAACTTGTGACACGAAAGATTTTATAAGGCATCCTCAGCGAGGTGAGACATCTGTTGGACTTTTAAAATATTATACTCATTTTTATCCAATTTAAGAATATAATTATATATAGAACTGAGATTTTGAATATCGCTACGTTTGTTCAAAGCATTCAAATCATTGTTAATGTGAACCATTTCGAGAAAAATTTTTTTGTGATAATCCTTCTCCTTGTCTAGAATAGAGGGTCTCCTAAAGTCCATCAAATGTCCTTCCCGGATAACATGTTCAGACAAGGCGCATGTAAGTTTCTGAGTGTTACAGTCACTTTTATGTGACGTAATACTACCTATTAGGTTCGTAGATGTTTGACCTATGTACATCTTATTACAGTTTAAACAAGGGATCTTATAAACTACATTCCAATTTTCATTGACTGATAAAGGAGTTTTAGTTTTAGTATATAATGTGGAAATAGTTTTTATTTGTTTAAAAGCAAATTTAATATCTGTATGAATTGTGAATATGCCTTTAATCTTATAGGTTAAGTCCTTAATAAATGGTAGTGACATAACTGTTTGAGATGGTAAAGTATGTAATATAGAAGGTTGACTTGTGACTTGGAAAATATTCTCATGTATATTATATTTAGTATTATAGAGGAATTTATTAATCATATTTAATGGATAAGAATTTTCTAGAAGGATATTTTTTAAAAGTTTAAGACTGCTCTCTCGAAAGTCATGGTGAGTCAACTTGACTGCCCTTCATACTTTCATACCCAAGATTAAATTAATCTTCATGTTAGTTGGATGGTAAGAGTGGAAATTAATGAATCTATTGGAGCACATAGGCTTCCTGTACCATTTAGTTTTTAAAACATTTTCATTGGTACGTGTAACTAGCATATCTAAAAAAGGAATGCTTTGTTCATTTTCATGTTCCACTGTAAATTGTATGTGTGAGTTATATGTATTGAACATTTCAAGCGTAATTTCTACTCTGTCCCTAGGGAGAGCTAAAATTAGATCATCAACGTAACGTTTAACAAAAGGCACATAAAAAGGTAAGTATTGTAAACAATCCTTCACTAAATCATCAAGTACATAATTCACTAAAATGGGGTAAATTTTAGATCCCATTGGTGTGCCAAAAATTTGTTTGTAATATTTATTTTATATATATATATATATATATATATATATATATATATATATATATATATATATATATATATAAATATATATATATATATATATATATATATATATATATATATATATATATATATATATATATATATATATATATATATATATATATATATATATATATATATATATATATATATATATATATATATATATATATATATATATATATATATATATATATATATATATATATATATATATATATATATATATATATATATATATATATATATATATATATATATATATATATATATATATATATATATATATATATATATATATATATATATATATATATATATATATATATATATATATATATATATATATATATATATATATATATATATATATATAATATATATATATATATATAATATATATATATATATATATATATATATATATATATATATATATATATATATATATATATATATATATATATATATATATATATATATATATATATATATATATATATATATATATATATATATATATATATATATATATATATATATATATATATATATATATATATATATATATATATATATATATATATATATATATATATATATATATATAATATATATATATATATATATATATATATATATATATGGGTGTTTTTTATTCAAAAAAAGATATATGTAAATACATTTTTAGCTGTTATATCGGATTTGTCGATGATTGCTTCAAGATTTTTTTTAATGCAATAATTTCGTGAATATCTCGTTTTTTCTTACGCAGTTCAGATTTTAAAATTCTGGAATTTCCAAAATCAAAACAATGTTTTTTAGAATGCTCGTGTTTTTTTTTAGCGCAGAAATATTTTTATTATCATTTTTGTGACCATTCAACCTGTTTTAAAAATACTGACTAGTTTGTTTGTACAATGTTACTTCTCTTATTGGGTGGTATTGTAGTTATATTATGACCTTTGTGACTTACTTTGATATCATGTTCTTTAAACACTTTTTGAAAATTTTTAGACAGGCGCGGGATGTATGGTAATGAGAGATAATTTTGGTTATCTTTATTGTATTTTTGAAGTATTTCCTTAAAAATAATGTCAACTAATTTTTGAGGGTAAAGGTTAAGAGAGAGTGCCTGTTTTGCTTTATTAATGGCATGTTGTCTATATTCAGAATTGTTTAATTTTATTGCTCTGTCGGCTAAATTGACTATTACCGACTTTTTTGGGAAATATGACGTTGCGAAAGATAATTTAAAGTAACGCCCGGACCACGTAGGCTATGTATACCACTCGATTGTAAATTTCAATTTCTCATGGTAGCTGTTGAACTTTTCCAGAATATAGTTTCCTTTGTCTCTTGGAATGGCACACAAACAATCGTCCACGTATCTAAAGAAAAAGGGTAAATTGAAGTCAAGTTAAGGTATTATTGTTTCTTCAAGGTCTTTTAGAACTAACTGTGCTATAACGCTAGAGATAGTGTTTATAAATCGAGTTTTGATATTTAGAGTATGTGGAGGTTTTTTCCAGAAATTCTTCCAAGGGAATATCAGTATATTTTTTATTTCAAGCCTTTAATTTTTTATTTTTTCCTTATAATATTTAGTGAGGTATTTATTGGCACGTTGGTGTACAGAGATACCAAATCCAAAGAAATCAACATGTAGTTATTTGGAATTTGGATATATTGTGTTGACTTTAAAACTACAAGAATCTTTTATATGGTACTTGTTTTTGCAAGCGATTTTACTAAGAATAGCTTTGAGAAATGTTGAAAGTTTATTAAACGGTGACTGGACACAGGATACAATATGTTTGAGGGGGATACCAGGTTTGTGCAGTTTAGGAAGGCTGTATATCCTGGCAGGTAAAGAGTATCGAGTGCTAAGCTCTTTGGCAGTGTTAGGCGAAATAAAATTTTGGTTTCCCACCTCACTTCCCAGTGCACGTTTGTATATTTTATGTCCAGTTGCAATGTCTCTGTGTGTTTTTTGTTTTCTAAAATATTTATATGTGAATGTGTTTTAAACTAATTATGACTTAGTGGATTTCTGTTGTTTGGGGTAAGTCAGTGTAAAATAAAAAATGTAGGAAAAAACATGTTCTCCCTTTGTTCTATTTATTTCAGCAATGGCAGAATTTCAGAACCATATAACCCAAGGAAAATTTGGCTTGACTATATGTATACATTTATTTTCTAATTTTCTTTTTAATCATGCCTGAGCAATCTAGGAAGAAACAGAAAAAATCAATTTGAATTCAATATTCGGTACATTCATTTATTAGGACTATAAAGAAAGGGCATTATCAATAATATGCAGTTTACCTCAAATATTAAATCCTAACTTGAGAACCTATAGGTAAAACAAAAGGATTTATAGGAACTAATGATCAAATATTAATCCGTTAGCATAAATAATGCTAAAATAATATACAAATTGAGCCAAATATTAGTAAATAGATAATATAATTTTTTTTGACATTGTCGAAAACGAACTTTTAAAAAGCATAATTCATTAAGTTTGATACAAATGTTTTGTAAAAATAATTTTTTGCCTATCTTAGTTTTTAATTAAATTTTATAGTACATTTATTTTTAGAAAAATTATATTATTTCTTTTATAAATACTTTTGTCGACCCACAGAATTAGTTACCTGTTGGAGAAAGCATTTTAGGCTAACTAATAATTAGAGTCACTAAACCAACTAAAATCACCATAGTATTTACAAAGTGTAAAGAGTTATTCACCTAAATTTTAATTTATTTTATACAGGGTGTCAGAATATTCGGAAAACCGTGCTGTTCAACTCGTAAAAATAAGAAAAGTTCGTAAAGTTGGACCCACCGTTCTACCTCTACGACGTCTGAGGCACAAGGGGCTATAATATCATGGAAATTGTGGGTGCGTAATTTGAAATCATATCCGTACGCAATAATTTTCAATATAAAATATATATTAAAATAAAAAGAATAAAATACAGTTCAATGTGTTAAAAAAACAAATATTTGAACAGATTTTATTGTGTTGGTGGCTGATTTCCAGTGTCAGTGTTGCCATTATCGTTTTCGCTATCGCTACTGTCATCGTCACCAGAAAGCGAAATAATTAGAGGCTCAACTGCTTCCATATTTTTCTCATTTTCCCAAAATTTGTTTTCAATATCAATAACATGTTTACAACATCTCTCCCAGTCCGCCTGTGTTATTGACTCGATACCACATGTAACTAATTCCTTCAAAAATTTAATTGTGAATTGACCTATAGTATTTTGGTTTCTAATATAATGTTTTAACTGAGCCCATATTAATTCAATTGGATTCAGTTCGTACATATAGGGAGGAGTTCTTAACGGAGTATGATTATGTGATCTAATAATTCTATCCACAATGTAATTTTTTGATCACCTACAGGCTTGTGCAATTGGACTATTTCGAATAATTCCCATTTTCTCAACTTTGGATCATGTTCTACGCCTAAAATAAAAACAGCTCTTTATATGTTATCACAGGTCCAGAATACCTGGTAGTGTGTATACAGATTTATTCACGCGCAATGGCCTATTAGTGATGTATCTTATTACATTTTTGTATTGTCCTGAAGATTATATACACATTCGTTGTTTATATTATGTTGTTTATAAATAGCCCCATAAAACTGACATTTTGACACTTTGAAGCTCTGTAACTCCCAAACGACTTAACTTGCATCGAAATGAATTTCACTTTCCTATCTTAGTTTTTAATTTTTCCCCACATCTATTTATGGTTTCACAGAAGGTGTAAATATTTGACATTTTCTGTCAAAATGGAAATTTGTTTCCGGAGATAGATAACTAAAAACTAAGACAGAAAAGTGAAATTAGTTTCGCTTCAAGTTAAGTCGTTTGGAAGTTACAGGACTTCAAACTCATTCATTTTCGTGAATACAGTAAAATTTCGGTATAGGAAACTTTATACGAAAGGACAGGACAATACAAAAATGCAATAATATTCAGGACATATTTAGAAAATGAATGTTACCACCGGTTTAAAGTAAATGCGGCGACACCAAAGTACATTTCAAAATATTCTAAAAAGAGAGTTTCTGTTTAACTATGACCAAATCCAAATTTTTAAAGGAATCTTTCAGTGGTTTTTCAGATACTTCTAATATGCCATTAAGCGCAAATAACTCTGTACATGCAAAAGTTATGACGTTTAAGCAAAATAAATCACAAGGCTGCCAGTCAAAAAAAGGATTAATATTAGTTTAGCGTAGAAAAATGAACCTTTTAAATTAACTACTAAGAACTACTTTAAATTACTAAAACAAATAAATGGTAGAATTTTAAAGGGTTGGTTAATTTAATTATTCATCAAAATTATGACCTAAAATAATCAATATAGTTTTTAAACGAGAAAAAAACTTAGGTCTTTCAATGTTCCAAATTTTTATTAGAGAGTTAATCTACAAAAAGATTTTAACTTTTATGCGCTATAGCTATCATATTTTTAAGCGTTGTATAATGCAAATAACTTTTATTGCCAACTGTTCAAAATGGGGATTTTTTACTTTTATATTATTAGTTCTTAAAGGGCTGTCTATTTGTGTAATTTGTCAAGTGTTGTTAGTCATTTCTTGTGAGCGGATTTGTTGATAATGATGTTTTTTTTCTCAAGTTCTAGGTAATATTTTTCGGGTAAAAAGCAATATTTTGAAATTAAATGGCTAGAGAAAAGACTTGAATATGACCGTACAATATAAATGTGTAAGATGTAACATAGGTACCACTATTTACCTTTTTTGATAGCCAGGAGATTATATCCGTTTTTAAGGATGATTTTGTTGGTTATGTTATCTTCCTGGACCGAATGATATGGGGCATTATAAAATACGATTACGGCATTTTTGGTAACAGCTTTTCTTGTAACCATTTCATAAAATTTTCTTTATTCATTTGACCGTGGTAATCTTCAGTACTTTGACCAGCTTTAAATACTAATGATGCATTTGGAATAAAACCCTGAACCGGCATGGACAACAATAAGACGCCCTAGAAAAGAACATATAGTGTAATGCTGAATACGGCCACGCTATCTTTATAAAAAATGTTATTTTGTTGAGGATAATTTTAAATTAAAGGTAATAGATATAAAACTTATCTGTTGAACTTATATTACTGATTACACCAAATATGTCATTGCTTTGCCAGCACTTTCTAAACGTCAAATCATTGTCGACCCATGTTTCGTCAATTTATATTATATTTCGGACTTCTTGTCGATATTCCTTTAACTCTCGCAAATATTTGTAGCGTCAATGAAGTATATTTGGTTTTTCCAATAAAAGCTTTCTTTTATTTTGGCATTTGCGAAAATAAAAGCCATGTCTTCTCACAATTTTTGCAACAGCTTTCTTGTTGTAGGTACAATTTTCGTTTTTAAATAAAACTTTTGTATGGTACGTCTAATAATTCCAAAATCCGCATTATCAACTTTGTGCTCAATCGAGGGTCGAGGTCTTTTTTTTCAGGAAATAAAAGCAATTGGTCTGGGTGTTTTCTTCTTCTTACCTCATTTTCCTTACGATTTTTTTACCGAGTCTGCACTAACTCCCGTATAAAGAGCAGCCCGCTCGATTTTGCGTTTTAGAGATTACCGCACAAAATTACTATTGCCTTCTTCTTCACAAATTACCTCCCTAGCCTGACCATGAAGAGTTTTCCCCTTGTATACGAATTCATTATAAACATTAAACAAATACTAATTACTCGCTTCGAAACAACGTTTACTAAAGATTAGAAAATTAATTTTTCAACCTTCTTAATAAGATTAACCTATGGCACCGACAACTTTTATTGTGCCAATGACATCTTGAAGTTGTTGATATTAAAGATTTCAATAACAATAACAATTTTATAAAATTCTTATTTTACAAGAAAGCGTTAAAACGTCTTGAATTGTTCAATATCTCATTGCTAAATGTTTTTGAACATTTTGCCGAGGTTATCAATATTGTAATCTTTGTTTGAGTAAAATATTTATATTCAGTTGTTTTAGTAATAAATCGTTGATTAATATTAAAAATTTACAAGATTTTTGATAAAATAAAATGAATAACGTCGACTTACGTTCTCAATTTAACAAATTAAATGAACTTTGCATAAAGGGTGTTAAGCTGCTGGAACCTCAATATAATAAAAATTAAAAAAAATTGTTCTATAATTATGTATATTTTATTTTTTAAATTTTTGACATATATTTACCATTATAGGCATTCTGTATTGTTTAAGTACACAACTTTTCCCTATAACTTTTCCTAAAACAATGATCACAAACCCAAATTTTAGCTGTTTTCAAAATATGTCAAATTGTCAAGTGACATTTTTTTAAATTTGATTTTGGTTATTTAGGCAAGCAGAAACGATCGCCGTAGTTAGAGTTACTATGAATTATTTAATTAAAAAAACAAATACGGTGCAGAGTTTTTGGTAAGCGCTGTATCGGGGAGCGTCACAAACACGTGAAAAACAAAATTATAATTTTTAAATTGACTACATTTTTGTAATAAATTTACTTGTTTTTAAGCTACATATATTTAAATATTAAACCGGTACTAGGAAAAAAAAACAAATATTAACTCACAGCCCAGGCAACGGCTGTACCCTTAGAGTAAGAATAAAAATAGAGTTCATTATTTACATATTTAGCCACTGCCAAGATTACCTCACAGTATAAGGTCGATCGTACGATGATGCCAAGCCTAGCTAGGAACTCCAATATACCAATTTATATTACGGTCAATATGTTTAAATATGATCCAATAAATTTTCATACAAAGAATAGTAATGTTTTTCCAGTATTAGTTTCTAAGCAGCATAAAGAAATTAATTTTATTGCAAAATAGTAAAATACAAACTAAAATACCCAAAGCCTCACTTCAGATTACACCAGGAACAAGAGTTCAATTAATTCAACTAAAATTTTCATTAGGTACAAAGCTTTTCTTAGCTTCACTACTGCATGTGTTTTAATGTATTATTGTGTAATTGTTGATATGGTTCAAATCTTCTAATTATATGTTGTCTTACTTCAAGAAGCAGCGTTCTAAAGGTGCGGTGACATCAGAAGAACATTGATTTTTTAAATATTTAATAAATAAGTTTTACTTAGTTTATCTTGGACATTGCGAAACTAGGAGCAGTTGACCTAACTATGGTGCGGCAATGTGAGTTTGTAAAGAAATGGCCGTTTAAGTTTGAAATTGTTTGTTTAATGACTAAGTAAACAGCTAGACTTCCTTTGCCAGGGGACTTGCTATGTCTAATGGAAGATACCGTATTCACTTATTTTGGGTCACATGACGTATCGACCAATCCGGTTCAGTATAATAGAAAGTTTATTTCGTCGGGGGTTATGTGAGAATACTCAGAAGCAAAATGATACAAGAAAGTCTCTGAGGTGATTTTTTGACGATTACAATAGTTTTTCCTATAAGAGAATTAAAATAATTATAGAATGTCTATACTATATTAAAATAGTCAAAGGGCGTCTCACGCTCAAAAAAACGTATTGCAATTTCGAAAATCACTAGATTTTGGATGAAATCTGGGAAAATAATAAAGTTTCGGATGATTTCGAACCTTTTTTTATTTTCACTTGAGTTGGGCCAATTGTTTATATAAGTGTTGTAAGGTAAAGGAATTTAAATGGTGATTCTTTGGGTAATTAAAAATAAAAATGTGTTCGTAAACATGTTCTAAACTGGTTAAAATTTAAGATTTAGGTTATTGAAAATTTAAAAAAATCTTTTATTTTTTAAATTTAGCTATTAACATGGAATAACAATTTGACAATTGGCTATTCTATTTTTATCTTATAACGCTCGCTTTTTTTACTTTCCTCGCAAGGGGAAAGTATTCTAAATGCAAAAAAACATGTTTTCTCAGTTCCGTCGGTTAGTCTGTATGTCTGTCCGCGACAAAGCTCAAGAACTTCTTGTCCTATTTACTTCAAGTTTTGGTTAAAAATTAAAGGTCATATGATGATGACGTGGCAACATTTTGGTAAAAATCCAATATGGCAGAACAAAATGGCGGCCTATTGAAATGTTAAAAAAAATATTACTAAAAAACTGCTTATCCATTTTAATCAAATTTTGCAATGATAAGTTTTACTACAAATCCAAAATAGCGGCCTAACAATATGTTATAAAAGTCAATGCAGAAAACTATTGCATCGATTATGTTCAAATTTTGCTCAAGAATCAAATATTATATAGGGATGAACTAATAAAAATGTTGAGACAAATTCAAAATGGGAAAACAAAACGGTGGCCTATTTAAATGTTTAAAAATATCTGAAAAAAGTACTTATCGGATCGATTGATTCATGACATCCCCATTTTGAATATTTATTACTAAAAATGTATGAATTGCTCACTTAATATCGATTTTTAATAAAATCTGTATAAATGTTAAAATTCGCTCGCAATCTAGGCATTCCTACTCTCATTTTTTAAATATTTATTAAAAATGTATGATATGTATTCTCAAATACCCCCTGATGCCTACTTTCTTTCAATGTTGAATTCATAATGTGCAGTTTTAAATACCCCTAAATGCCGAATTTTAATCAAATCTGCAAACATTTTAAAATTAATCTGCTATGTTGGTGCCGCCATTTTTAATTCTCAAATATTAACTAAAATTTCATAACTTTCATTCTTAAATACTTCTAGATACTGATATTTCAGCCGAATCTGTACAAATGACAAAATTCGTTCGCTATAGTGGCGCCACCATTTTGATTTTTATTGTGCATTCTTAAATAATCCCCACAAATGTTAAAATCATCTGTTGACATTGTCATTTTGACACCGCTATTTTGAACTTTTAAATGCTGACACTCTTAAATTTTCCTAGGCACCGATTTTCAGTTTAATTTACACAAGTAACAAAATTCGTCGGCCGTATTGGCTTTTGGCTTTTTGAATTTCTAAACGTTGACTAAAAAAATTCGGATTTTTTATATCCGAAAGTGTATGCATGTCAAATTTCAAAATAATATCGGCCATGGAAGTAGTGAAAAATCCATTACAATATCACCCGTATTCACTAAAGAGGTTTAAATTTAGACAAGGTCTAACTTGACAGTTACAGGTTTAATATGACATTTTTAACAAATATTTTTTCTAAATGTCACAATTACAAAATGACAATGATATAAGGCAAACATAACTAAAAACTAAAGTTTAATAATATACAAATAACTAATTTCCTTTTAAACTTACCTCACTTAATGGTTTGATTTTAGATAGTGAAGTAGGGAACGATTATTTCTTTGAAATTCGTAAAAATGTCTATTTGTCTCATTAAAGAATAGGTAAGAAACTTTCCTTTTGTCAATGATAATGAAGCATGGCCCATTTCTTCATTTTCGTCCATCAAATGTTTTAACAGGTCGTCATTTTATTTCGCCGTATTGAATTCATACCAATATTTGACCAGTTTTTTTTCTGTATCAGACGTAATTTTTATAGAAAATTAAATAAAATTAAAGTTAATTGAGTAAGTGGATTTTTTAGCTATACCGGAACAGACCGAGCGACCGACCGTAATGGAAAAACATGAAGATCTGTAAAAACCCGGAACGATGATTTTTTCACAATTAATGATATTTCCTTATGCAGGAAGTGAAAACTCGCCACTGGCATTCGTTAACCAATGGCCACGGCTTGGACATGGGCCATTCCCACTTCTTGTTTTATCGTAAACATTGGTCGATAGAATGTGAAAAATAGGGGAAACATGTTGGCACATACCCCTAACGTGATTTATGAATGAATTGTGATCTCTACTTTAATTCTTACTCTAAGGCTGTACCCAACCGTGGACCCATCGAGTTAAAGAAAATATAATTCTACAATAAATTTACAAATAGTTTACTTTTTTAAACTTTAATCATAAAAGAAAACGTTCTTTCTTTCAGACGCTTCACAGCTCTCTCCCGTTGGGTAGCAACGCGAAATACAACACAAAACTGCCTTGTACGGGGTTGCCGGTAATATTTACATTTCTTAACATAACCCTCCTTTCAGGGAAACCTTCAAAACAACAGCAGTTACAAAATATAGAACTAATATTAATTAAGGTAAGGCGCACAGAAACAGTGAATATCTGTTAGCTTAAAACCTTTAGTATTTCTACTTATGTTAAGAGAACTTAGACTTGCTAATTTTTCTAAACTGTTCCAACAATAATTAAATAATTAAAATTCCGACCAACCAAGGTCAGGTTTTTATTTATTGGAGAACTACAGCAACATGGGCCGAAATGATATTCCATCTGCTAGGACCAGCACGAGAAGCATAACCAATAGCCCCGACGGAAAACCAGCCGAGGATGAAACTGAAAAATTAATCAAAAAGGTACGTGAACTTAAAACAGGAATTGACCGAAAAAATTAATAGAATCGAATCCAAATTAAATGATATAAGTGTAGCATTAAAAGACATCAATTCAAAAATAATAAGTAATTTGAAAGATATTACCGAATTACAAGGTCGCGTGGAGAGTTTGGAGCAAAAACCAAAGCTAATTCTCTATTTATATTCGGAGTGGAGAAGTCCGAGAATGAAGATTTGTCAGATGTCTTAATTTATTTTCAGAAAACCTAAAAATTCACGTCTCTCAATCAAATATAGACTATGTTTTTTGCTTAAAACAGAAAAACGAAACGACCGAAAAACCGGCACCGATTATTATAAACTTCGTCACTAATTTACAGAGAAATAAAATTTATCAAGCGAAAAAATTGCTACGAAATACGCCAATCTCTATATTTGAAGACTTGACCCGGACCCGATACGGATTGCTTATGGCAACCAAAAAGAAATATGGGAACCATATGGTTTGGACAGAAGGAGGTAAAGTCTTTGCCTAGGTTTCATCAACCAAGAAAAATGATCTATATTAAATTAAACTAGCTGGTCCGGCAGACCTTGTTCTGTCTTTTGCGTTAGATGGCGTGATGAGTTTCCAGGGGAATTATAAGAATATGGGGCGCATTCACATCGTCCAGAAATGTTGTTAAAGAAAAACAAATTGGTTTTGAAGAAAAAATACGCAATAAAACAAAACAAAAAATTATGTTGAAAGGTCTCAGTAACCACACAATCATTTCAAAAAAAATCATGTAAATTGGTGCAGTACACGAACTTGATGAACAATCTGGCTTAGTGTTTTAAATATATAGATTATAATGATGTGTTGGCTGAGGCTCTCTAATATTCTCATATTAGTGCTGCATGATTTCACGACTGTAAATAATCTTTTGTTGGAATTTGGGTAGAATACCAACAATATAATTTGTTGGGAATATGTTTTAGGTTTTTCTCTTTTTATAGACAGCTATTTATTGTACAATTGTAGATTGCAGTTTTAACTTGATTCTAAAATATTGGTGGGATTATCGATACATTAACTTTGATAAATTATGTTTTTTTTTTAGAGATTTCTTATTTTTTATGTAATTTTGCTTTTTTTACATCCATCTGCGTGGAGTAACATATATTTTTTTGTTCGCAAAAGAAATACTAACATACTTATTCAGATTCCACTGCTTCACTCTGAAGTGCTATGGTTAAGTAGAGGACGAGTGTTAACAAGTTTTAATGAAGCCCTATCTGTCATAGTTCAATTTTTCAAGCAACGTGGCAAACCGATTCAGGAACTGGAGAATTCAATTTGGCTTAGAGATTTTGAGTTTACATTACAAACAAGATTAATGAACTCAATTTGCAACTTCATGGAAGATATAAAGAACTGGCGCAAAAGATTTTCGATATAAATGCATTCATAAAAAAACTTGAGTTTTGGGAACAAACCCTAATCAACCATGATGTCAAGCATTTTCCTGTTCTTTCAGAGAAGATATCTCAAAATCCCCATAGAACCCTATGACATTAAATCTCATGTAGAAATAAAGCCAAACACTAAAACTAAAGTTTAATAATATACCAATAACTAATTTCCTATAACTTGAAAGATACATTCAAAAAAACGGTTTAAGGACTTCAACAAAATGGCATTGGTGGCTCAATTTATTGTTTCACCCTTCATGGAAATTGATATCCAACAGTTTGCAACTTCTGTTATGCAGAACTTTGGCGAGGACACCGTTGCAACTGAAATGGAAGTGATTGTTAAAGTTAGTTTAGTAGTTAAAGTATTTATCTGGCCTATAGTAAGTACAGAGAAATAGTCAGTTCTATGTCGGGTTGCCTTAAAAATTAAAGCGTTTCAACCTATTTGTGCGAATCATCTTTATCTATTATGAAGTTTATTCAGACCAAATTCCTCAATCGCCTTACAGATGAACATATGGATAATTGTGTTCGAATGGCTGTATCAAATTACACTACAAACATGTTTTTGTTTAAAATGTTAATTATGATATTTAAGATGTTAAGTCGTATGTGACATGCCATTATGGCTATATGAAAATGTTGTTTATTTTTTAAACCCCTACGGTTGGTAGGTATGTATTAGTATTAGTTAAGTAATTATTAATTACATAAAAAATGTATGTCAAATACAACTGTGCATTATTTCGTTAGGCTGGCTTAAACGCTGGTTACAAGTAGGTAGTTCACAGTTTTGTTTACATAATCAAAGTAGCTCAACACCTTGAAAAGGTTGGCGACCACTGCATTATAGTACTGTTTTAGGTGTGCATGAATAATGAATACGATTGTATTTTATACAGAATTTCAAACATTCGCTAACATTGAAACTTAAATATTTATCCAACTTTTTTTTTGCTGAGGGTTTAAACTGCACTTTTCGTGTCATAATTTTGAGTGACACTTGGCAGGTTAACTGTTTGGGCACATTTAAGCTTACAAATTATAACACTTTTTAATTTTTTAATCAAACGGGAATTTCAACTAAAATGATGTGTCCTTGTTTCGGTCAGGAGGGTTATACATGTTGTTAGTTTTGAAAATATAAGGTATAACGATGTGAATTTTTCAATTTTAAACTTCAAATATAATGAAATTAATTATCAAATATTTGCGCTGTATAGACCACCATCATTGGATGTTACTACTTTTTTTCGTGATATAATAAACCGACGGTAAGGTATCGCGCTTGGCTCCACTACGTCATCGCGTGATTAACGCCGGCTGTCATTGACCTTTGGCCATATGATTTCGGTGCATTTTCAGTTTCATGTTTAAAAGTGTTTACGAATTTCTGTGTTCTTTTTTGTATTTATTTAATTAAACAACAATAAATATGAGGTGTGCTGTGCTTGGGTGTGACGTGGATAATCAAGCAAAGAGTTTTCATAGGAATATAAGGTTTTTTACTTTCCCTAAAGATAAAAAATGCTTACGTGAATGGACACGCTTATGTAAACGCAAAGCTAAATTTAATACAAATTTCAAATTTTGGCACGGATATGCTCAAGGCATTTTGTTAAAGATGACTATATGTCATTGATCTATATCAAAAAAGACAACAATGTAAATCTTGACGAAACATTCGACATCTTTAATAAAAAAGAACTTTTCAACTAGAATAAAGCTGATTTTATTTAAATTTTATTTGTTTATATAATTACATATAATATAGGAACAAACGGCAGCTTGTGCACAAAAAGGTTAAACTTGTTTCGTATGTGTTGTTTTATTCCTTCTCATACCTGCATTTTTTTTAATTAGACCTCCTCCCCTCGAATGGGACATAGTTACGTAAATATAAACTGTATAACGAAATAACAGTATAAAATTAAATACTGTCGGATTTTATACAACCTTAACTCTTTCCTTAGCGTGTTTTTTGTATTTTTATTAAATAAATATATAACTCCCATGTCATAAGTTTTTTATTTTAGTGAGTTATATGTCAATGTTTCATTAGAAACACATTTTTAATGAAAAAAATGGTAATATAATGTCTGAACCTTACAGTAAGAATTAAAGTAGAGGTGGCAATCCATTCATAAATCACGTTAGAGGTATGCGCCAACATGGTTCTTCCTACTTTTGACATTATATCGACCAACGTTTACAACAATAAATCAAGAGGTGAGGATGGCCCATATCCAAATACCTGGTATTTGGGGACGACTGCCAGTGGCGGCGCGAATTTTTATTTCCCGCGAAAGGAAGGAATCGTGAACAAATCATCGTTCCAGGTTTTTACAGATCTTCACGTTTTAGGGTCCCTAAATGCCGAAAAAACATGTTTTTCCGTTTCTGACGGTCGGTCTGGTCTCGGTATAGCTAAAAATTCTACTTTCTCTATTAACTTTAATTGTCCACAAAACTTACATCTGACACAAAAATAAACTGGTAAAATAGTGGTAAGAATTGAATATGACGGAACAGAATGACGGACTTTTAAAATATTTGATGTACGAAAATAAAGAAATAGTTCATGCTTCATTATCCTTCACAAAAGGAAGGAATCTTACTTTTTCTTTAATGAGGCAAAATCACGAAATCGCAACCGAAATAAAATTTTTTTTCACTTCATGAATTAATTACGTACAAATTTTAAAGAAATAATCGTTCCCCACTTCACTATCTAAAATTAAATCATTAAGCTAGATAAGTTTCAAAGGAAATTAGTTATTTATATATTATGGTTTTAAAGTTTTAAACTAAAAAATAATGTTTTTAACTCGCTTTTATTGGCCTCACTACTTGTCTGATTGTATGTTGGTATGTCGGTTTCAAATCTTGTAATGGATTTTTCATCACTTCCACATTACCTATTATTTTCAAATTTTACATGCATACACCTTCGGATATAAAGAATTCGAATTTTTTTGGTCAACATTTAGAAATTCAAAATGGCGGCGCCAATACGGTCGACCAATTTTTGTTACTTCTGTAGATTTAACTAAAAATTTAACGAGTATCAGCATTTAAAAATTCAAAATATTTGTGCGGATTACTTAAAAATGCGCAAAAAAATTCAAAATGGTAGCGCCAATATAGCGAACGAATTTTGTTATTTGTACAGATTCAGCTAGGAGTATTCAAAACTGAAACATACTAATTTTAAAATTTTTGCAGATTCATTAAAATTCGGCATTTGGGGGTATTTAAGACTGCACATCATAAATATTTGTCAACATTTAAAAATTCAAGAAGGTGATGCCAACATGGCGGCGGAATTTTAACAATTGTATAGACTTGATTGAAAGTCAGCATCTGGGGGTATTTGAGAATACATATCACACATTTTTAGTAAATATTTGAAAAATCTAAGTAGGAATGACAACATTGCCAGCGAATTTTAACATTTATATAGATTTGATTTCAAATCGATACTAAGAGTGCAAGTAATACATTTTTAGTAATAAATATTCAAAATGGAGATGTCAACAGTTGTATAGATTTGACTGAAAATTGAGATTTGGGTATTTAAGACTGCACATCATTTTGCTATTATAAGATTAAAATTATCATCATCTAAGCGTTTTTTGTAGATTTACCATTATTAAAATGAACACACACTAAACAGCGAAAGTTAAAATATACATGGTGTCAGAAGCTCTGTGATTATTTCTGTAATGCTTTTGCGATGTTTTGAAGCTCGGCATGTTGTCTACACAGCTTAAAAGGGATTTTTATGCTAAAACATTTGGATTTCCACTAAGGGAACGTATCTATTTTTATTATTTGTTGTAAAATGACGACAATTTTATAAGAACATTTTTTGCGATAAACAAGTAATTATATTTTTAAAAATTTCAAGGCATGTAATTTGTATTTTCACAGCCCAAAGGGCGTTCATTAAGACAGTCTGTTTTATTTACATATCTAACAATCGTTCAGATTTAAACAAACCTACATTTTTTACCTCGACACCTTTTTTGCCCAGATCTAACATACATACATACAAATATTCATTCATTTACTATATCTACTTAGATAAAAATGTTAGTTAGAGCTTCGATATTCCAGTATATTATTTTTGACATTTTGTTTTTGCTCTTTATTAACTTATTTTTAATTTAATATTTAAATATTTTTAATTTGTAAATTCAACA
Organism: Kuschelorhynchus macadamiae; assembly: GCA_030620095.1. Lineage (NCBI taxonomy): Eukaryota > Metazoa > Arthropoda > Insecta > Coleoptera > Curculionidae > Kuschelorhynchus > Kuschelorhynchus macadamiae. The sequence goes on from JAUTXW010001535.1 coordinate 160,185, forward strand.
ATCTCTAAAAAAATTATGTACGACTTTTATTAATTTTCTTCATAAAAAGGTTTTCTATTCGAGAAAATGGAAATTTACCGGCTCAGTAAACATTGAATTAGCCGCCATTTTGTTTTGCCACATATAATTGATAAAATTTTACAATTTCTTCTCTGTTTCGCACTGGATTTTTATGCAAAATTTCAACTTTAGATAAGTAGATACTGACTTAAACATTTTATTATATCGCCATTTTGTTGCACAATAATGGCTCCTCACCAAAATTTTAAACAAGATTTTTTAGCACCCTTGGTTTTTGTGTAAACTTTAAAATCAATTCAATAAGTAATTTTCTCAGACCGAATTTTTAAACATTTAATTAAGCGGCCATTTTGTTCCGCCATTTTGAATTTGTCCTAATATTTTTACCAGTTCATCCCTATATAATATTTGATTTTTGACCACAATTTGAACACAATAGATGAAGTAATTTTTTGCACTGACTTTTATAACATTTTATTAGGCCGCCATTTTGGATTTGTAGCAAAACTTACCAGTTGAAGGTCATGTCACACCTAATTTTTCTGCAAAATTTGGGGTAAACTGGATAAGTAGTTTTTTAGTAATAATTTTGTTAAAATTTCAATAGGCCTCCATTTTGTTCCACCATATAGGATTTTTACCAAAATGTTACCAAGTCATCGTCATAAACCTTTAATTTAGAGAAAATAGGATGAATAATTTTTGAGCTTTGTCGCGGACAAACAAACGGACAAACAGACCGACGGAATTGAGAAAACATGTTTTTTTTCGCGACTAGTATTCTAGTCCTTTTGCGAGGAAAGTAAAAAGAAGCGAGCGCTATTAGACAAAAATAGAATAGCTAAATTTCATATTGTTATTCCATGTTAATAGCTAAATAAAAAAAAAAGATTTTTTTTTAAATTATCAATATCCTCAATCTTAAATTCTAACCAGTTTAGAACATGTTTCCGAACACATTTTTACTTCTGATTACTCAAAGGATCACCATTTAAATTCCTTTACCTCACAACACAGTCCCCTGGAAAAGGAACTCTAGCTCTTTACTTAGTGATTAAAAAACAATTCCAAACATAAACGGGTATTTTTTGCAAGCTCACATTGCCGCACTATAGTTAGGCCAACTAAAGCTCCTACTTTCGCAATATCCAAGATAAAGTACATAAAACTTAAAAATACTTAAAAAGTAACTGTTCGCCTAATTTTACCGCACGTTTAGAACGCTGCTTCTTGAAGTAAGACATCATATAATTAAAAGATTTCAACCAGATCAACAATTACACAATGATACATTAAAACACGTGCAGTAGTGAAGCTAAGAAAAGCTGGGTATAGTCAAAAGCAGTGTTATCGTACGGGTCATACGATTTATCAACGACAAACTTTTTAAGTTTTTCTTTTATTACGTGTAATCATATCCTCCGCATAAAATCCGGAAGATGAATTAGATAGACCTATGATATTTTCATATGAAAAAAGAGGATAAACATATAAATACCGGCAGTTGCAAAAATCTTTGAGCGATGTCACTTCAAAGTCAGCTTGACAAGTCAGTGACAAAAGGAGTAATAGAAAACAATTTTCGGGTTTTTTGCATCCAAGCCAAAAAATGGTATTAAATCTAATAAAATATTACGAAAATGAAAATTCACCGGCCAAGATTCAGGAGACAGTAGCAAAAGCTCTGGGAATCGGTATAAGGAAGAAGATTAAGAAATGTACATGAAAAGAGCCAAAGACAGACGACTTAAGTGACAATGTAAAAATGGATGTTCGTAGTGCAATTTACGATTTATACACATCGAAAACTAATATAACCCTTCAAGTTTTAAAAGAAGCTTTAAAAAATCGAGGCATATTGGAAATCGGACTAAAATCGTTGTCAAAATTAATAAAAATGTTGGGTTTTCGATATAAAAAACACTGTAATAGAAGATTTTTATGCGAGTTGCCACATATAGCAAGTCAGCGCGTCCAGTTTTTAAAGAAATACACGGAAAATGTTAATTCAAAATTTAGAAAAGTGGTATTTTTAGACGAGACTTGGATATTTTCTAATGAAGTGGTTCGAAATCTTGGCAGGACGAGTCTCTAAAAAGTGTCAAGAGAAAAAAGGGATGTGGGACGGGAAAACGGTTCATCATTTTGCATGCAGGTTCTTCAACAAGATTTCTCCCAGGTGCAAGTTTACCGTTTTCTTTAACATCCAAAAGTATGGACTACCATGATAATATGAACTGTGAAACAAAATACTTTACCCAATATGCTGAAACTAGAACTTCTTTTAATGGCAAA
>JAUTXW010001535.1:167500-334653 GCA_030620095.1 Kuschelorhynchus macadamiae
TAAATTCTTTAATAGGCAAACTTACAGGTCAGGCTAAACTAGTTGTTAACATACAAAATGTAACAACGTGGGACGAACTTAAAGACGCATTAAGACGAAATTTTGCAGATCAAAGGGATGAAGCGTGTTTAAATCGTGATTTGGTTATGTTAAAACAAAACACCGGTGAAAAACCAAATGATTTTTACGATAGAGTTTTACATATTTTAAATCTGCTGTGTTCATTTATTGATGCGCATGAGCTAACTAATTCAGCTAAAATTCTAAAACGAGAACTATACAATGAATTAGCTTTAAAAACATTTTTAAGTGGATTACGTGAACCATTAGGGACAACAATAAGATGTATGAGGCCTGAAAATCTTATGCAAGCTTTACAATTTGTAACACAAGAATATAACGTGAATTATTTTCAAAACCAAAATAAATCCGGACCACTCTTAATAAAAAATAATACCAATAACAGTAGCCATAACGTTTTTAAGCCACATCAAAATTTCCAACCGAATTTTATTCAAAGACCAATTTTTAACGCAAATACGCCACACAATGCATTTAGGCCTAATTTTCCGTCACAGCCTATGAATATAAGACCCAATCCTAATAGGCCCCAACCGAGATTTTTTACAAATAATCAAGTTTTTGGTAAGCCTAGAACTAATGTGTTTAAGCCAAATAATCAAAACAGGTTTCCACCACCAAAACCAATGTCAGGCGTAGAAACAGCTATATTTAAACCATTCGCTAATAGACCACCACAAAACAACCAACAACAAAACTCTAATTTTAATTCTCAAAATCAAGGATTTAATCCACCTAAATTTGCTTTCGAAGAGCTTCATAATACTGAAACTCATAACATGCCCTATTATGAACAATATTCGTATGAAGAATGTCCACATTCTAGCACATACGACCCGTATCAGAATGTGTATTGTGATCAAAATTATTACGCCCAAAAGACCGAATTTTACGAATATGATTCAGAAAATAATCCTATTGTGACATTACCTGACTCTGACTTCCTAGAAAATACGAATTATTACGAAGAACAAACTGACCGCGAAAATTTTACCAAGGTTCCTCCAGACAACAAAAAACCTTAGAACCTCAATTAATATCATTCAATATGTCAAATTCTAGTGAGTTATCTTATATAATTTTCCCAGAAACAAACCTAAAATTTCTTATTGATTCAGGCTCAACAAGATCTTTTATCGATCCGAATCTTGCAAAAAAAATTTACCCAAATAATATAATAAATGATCCTTTTATAGTTTCGACCGTTTTCCAAAAATCAGCCCATCAATATAGTGCCTTAATTCCCTCATCAAACATTTTTAATTTGCCGGAACAAAAAGATTTGAAATTCTATCTATTTAAATTTCATAATATATTTGACGGACTTATCGGACTTGACAATTTAAAAATACTTCAAGCTAACCTCGACTTTGATAAAGGCTTATTAGTTACACCTTATACTAGAATTAAATTACGTTTTCACAAAACGCAAAATGAGTTAAATTTTATTACAATCGCCCCACGTGTCGAACAAGTAATACAAGTAAAAACATCGGTAAGGAACGGTGATATCATAATACCACACCAAAGGTATCACAATTGCGAGATACCGGAATGTCTAACTGTTGCAAAAAATGGTTTTGCGATAACAACAATTCTCAACAATACTTGTGAAGAAGTAACCTTAGACTTCTCACAACCCATAAGCGTAGAACGTTTTTATGCGAGTGAATATGAAGAAATAAATTTAAATAATTTTAACGATTGTTCCGAATTAAAAAATTTGGATTTTTCAAAATTTAGAACAAACCATTTAAATTCAGAAGAACAAGCAAAGCTTTTAAAATTAATTCATGAGTATTCAGACATTTTTTATAACGAAGACGAACCTTTAACATTTACAAATGAAATTAAAACACCGCATAAGAACCACAGACGAAATCCCGGTTTATTCTAAATCGTATCGCTACCCCTTTATTTATAAGCAAGAGGTAGATAAACAAATAAAGAAAATGCTAGATCAAAAAATAATACGACCGAGTAGCTCTCCGTGGAGTTCACCCATTTGGGTGGTACCCAAGAAGCTAGCCAAGATACAGGGTAGTAGTCGATCTAAGGGGTGTAAACTGTGTAAAGAGTTTAGATGATAAGTATCCTCTCCCGAATATAACCGATCTATTAGATAAGTTGGGAAAATGTCAGTACTTTAGTACCCTAGACTTAGCCAGTGGATTTCACCAGATCCAAATGCACGAAGATGACATCGAGAAAACGGCATTCAACACAGAAAATGGACATTACGAATTTCTTCGAATGCCCTTCGGGTTGAAAAACGCACCCGCGACATTTCAACGTGTCATGGATAATATCCTGAGAGGAATTCAAAATGAAAAATGCCTTGTATATCTTGACGATATAATTGTATTCTCAACATCATTACAGGAACATTTAGAACGGCTAAAATGCGTTTTTCAAAGGTTAAGAGATTCTAACTTTAAAATCCAGTTAGATAAATCGGAATTTTTAAGAAAAGAAGTGGCATATTTAGGCCATGTCGTCACGGCAGATGGCGTTAAACCAAACCCTGACAAAATAAAAGCAATCAAAGAATTTCCAATACCAAAAACAACAAAACAGATAAAAGGCTTTCTAGGTTTACTTGGATACTATAGACGGTTCATAAAAGACTTTGCTAGAGTTACGAAACCACTCACAAAGTGTCTTAAAAAGGGTGCAAAAATCGAACATGACAAAGAATTTATTGAATGCTTTGAATTATGTAAAAATCTGCTAATAAACGAACCAATACTTCAATACCCTGATTTTACCAAGACATTTAATTTAACGACGGATGCCAGCAATGTGGCAGTTGGTGCTGTGTTATCACAAGGACCAATAGGACAAGACTTACCGATCGCGTATGCTTCGCGAACTTTGAATGATTCAGAAAGGAACTATAGTACCACCGAAAAAGAACTTTTGGCAATTGTGTGGGCCACAAAGTATTTTCGCCCATATATTTTTGGAAGAAAAATAAATTTAATTACAGATCATAAACCCCTACAATGGCTAATGAACCAAAAGGATCCCAGTTCTAAATTACTACGCTGGAGAATAAAAATTGATGAGTTCGACTACAACATTATCTACAAACGGGGTAAATTGAATACCAACGCGGACGCACTTTCTAGAATCGAGTTGCATACCAAAGAAACTAAAGACATTTTTTCACTAAAATCATACGTAGAAAATTTTAATAAACCTTTAGAGGAAACAACCTCAAATGAAAATTTAGACCAAATATCGACCATTGCACAAGCAGATGACAATAAACCCGCGCGTGAGGTCGGTCACATCACAAATAATCAAACAGCTGATGACGAACCACCCGACGACAACATGACAGTACATACAAACCAGAGTGAAGACCCTATAGTAGGAATTCCCATTTACGATATTCCAGTAAACTACGGATCAAATCAGATAATACTTTCCTCTGTATTTCATTCACCTGCACGACCTAAGACGACAATACTATTCGAGAAAAAACGGAGAATCTCTGTTCAAATTTCTGAAAATAATTTTGAAAATGATATCCTAACCTTTATTAAAGAATTAATCATACCTGATAAACAATATCATTTATATTTTGAGAATGCAGAAATGTACGAGCCTTTCTGCGAAGTAATTAGAAAAACATTCAAATGGCCTTCGCTAAAATTTAAGCGCTGCCTGACAAAACTTATTGACGCTACAGACAAACGAGACATACCAGAAATAATTAAAAATTACCACGAGTCAAAAACAAACCATCGCGGTATTGATGAGACTTTGAGCAAAATAAAGGAACCCTATTATTGGCCGAACTTAAAAAATTCTGTTCAAACTTACATTAATGATTGTGAGACATGTCAATTAAGTAAATATGAACGACATCCTATCAATATAAAAATGAACGTAACACCAACTGCTTTAAAACCCTTCGAGATAATACATTTAGATACTTATACACTCGAACGAACCAAATTTTTGACAATAATAGATAGTTTTTCAAAATATGCTCAAGCATATTCTTTGCAATCCATCGCTGCTACAGAAATCGTAGACAAACTTTTAATATTTTTCTCACATCATAGTATTCCCAAACAAATAATTGTTGACAATGGCACAGAGTTCAAGAACACAATAGTGACAGAACTTTTGAATTTACATAAAATAAAGGTACACTTTTGCTCTCCTAGTCATGCGCAATCAAACGGGCCCGTTGAACGGCTCCACTCTACTTTAGCAGAGCATATAAGGTTACTAAATAACCAAACCTTTAGTAAAACACCAATAAGTCAAAAAATGATTTATGCCATTATTGCATATAACCATTCAATTCATTCTTCCACTAATTTTAAGCCAATTGATGTTATAAATGGTCATACTACAAATAATGATCCCTTTGATATTAAAATAAACCAATTACTTTTAACAGATTATGTCAATAACCATAAAGAAAAATCACAACTTATGTATGCCAATATAAATCAAAAATTAATACAAAAGAAAGAAAAGGTAATATCTAAAATAAATGAAAACCGAGACGACACTGAACTATTTGAACCAAATCAAGACGTTTACGTTAAGAAGCATGTTAGACAAAAACTTGCTGACAAATTCGAAAAACCGACCAAAGTTAAATCTGTAAATAAAAACCGTAAGACAATACAGACGCAACTTCGTACTAAAATTCACATGGACAACTTAAAACGACCTTTAAGGAGAACTTACAGCTTTGACTAAAACAAACGTATTATATTTCAGCCTGGTCGCCGCCGTTATCGGAGACAGAGAAAAAATTATTATCAGACAACTAGACGACAACCCAGGAATCGTGCCGATTAAGCTAGGACAAGCTAAACTTACAGAATACACGTATACCTTAATTCACTACTATGACTTAAATCCAATAATATCTGAAATTAATAAATTAAACGCAAAATCAAAAAACATTACAAATTCATTAATTATACATAAAGAATACTATGCCGAATCATCTAATTACTTAAAAATTCTTGCAATTTCTCAAGAACGCGTAGAAAATAAAATTAAAGAAATTTTACCCCATCCATTAAGAAATAAAAGAGGATTAATTAATGCTGCAGGGTCTGTTTTTAAGGCTGTAACGGGAAACTTAGATGCGGAAGATGGCGCTCGCTATGAAAACCTAATAAAAAACTTACAAGGAAACCAAAAATTATTAAGTAATAACATACGTAACCTAAATCAGATTTCAACAAGCGTCATTACGAGTTTTAACACAACAATTCAAAAAATAAGCCAAAATGAAAAACTTCTCGAGGGTAAAATAAAACAAATAAGTTATATTGTACAAAAAACAACGTACAAAGAGAACATGTATTTTATTAAAGACACTCTTGATCAAATTATTAACTTGTACGAAATAATCGATTCCATTTTACAAGATGTTGAAAACTCCGTTACATTCGCAAAGCTTAAAATATTTCACCCGAGCATAATTCAAACCAAAGATCTTTTAAATGAACTCAAAAAACTCGAAAAAATGGTAGGTTCAAAACATTTAATTTTGCCCACTAACCTAGAAAATATATTTTTATTCGAAAATATTATAGACGTCGACTGTTTTACCCTAAATAACCGTGTAACATATTTATTACGAATTCCAGTAACCAATCCAAATAGTTTTTCTTATTATCACTTGTACTCTATACCAATTGAGCATCAGAGTCTGTTTAAGGTTGTTATACCGCGGAACAAATATTTACTTAAAAATCAATTGTACTTTACTCATCGTCCGGACCCTTGCCAAGAAATTGTGCCCAACCTATTTCTTTGCAAAAAAGAAGACCTCACAGAGATCACTTCAAAAAGTCCTTGCGAAGTACAGCTCTTACAGACCACAAAAAGCACTTCTACCTGCCAACAAATCGACGTTACAATAAGTCGACCTGTAATAAGTCAATTGGATAATTCCAATCAATGGATTGTAGTTTTGCCAAATACCGAACTAGTAGAACTGCAATGTGACTCCCAAGAAGAACGCCAAAAACTACATGGAAGTTATATGTTGACCCTTCCAACAGGATGCCAAGCAAAAATCAACGATATGTCGATTATCAATAATCAAAACGACGTCGATACTAATAAGCAACCCATCCTGTTCCCGGACTTCCAAGATACACCTGAACAAGACTTTCCCGTCCTGAATTTGAGCTTCCATTTACAAGAAATCAAATTAGACGAACTTCACAAAATCAAAAACAAAATTGAAGAAAATCATGTCCCAGAACTTTTCGACCGAATTTCGAAATTTCCAAGCCTATGGACAATTTTTATATACACCCTTTTTCTAACTATTTTTGGATATTTTTTGTTTAGATATTTTATCCGAAATAGATGTTTGAAAAAGATGACCGCAACCACAACCACAACAGAACCGAATCCGAGCCAACTCATTGAACTACCCCCTATCAGGGTTAGTTAAATCTAAGAAGGGAGGAGTTATCTGACCATCCAACCAAGGAACCTGCTGACACTGCATATTAGATGACCGCTAATATATGCGAATTTCTGCGACGCGAGGGCAGTCAGTTGAAAGCATCGACGTAAAACATTTTTTTTTGTTTCTAAATAACTTGTATTTTTGAAATAAACATTTTTTAAAAAGGCGATTCCGTAGTCTCGTTTTGTAATTCACGTAGAAAAACATAACATTCTTTCTCCGAGTCTATTTGGATTTCGTTAACGGAAGATGCACTTTATTTATATTGCTATTAATAGAAGTAAAAAACCCCTTGCAATTTTCTTGGATTTAGCCAAAGCCTTCGATACTGTACTACCTGAGATTCTTCTAAACAAGCTAAGCAACCCAGGAATAAGAAGATTATGCCATAACTTACCAAGGAGTTATAGGGTCCAAAATGATTATAGTGGTTTTGAAATAGTATAATGTGGTGTAACCGTAAGTGGACCACTCCTATTTTCGTTATATATTAATGACCTCCTTTGTCCCACTACGTCCGGCAAACTGGTCTTGTATGTGGAGGACACTGTTCATATTGTAAAGGGGGATACCTATGCTACATTAGAGCACACCACATCCGTATTTGCACAGGTACGTCAATGGTTGGGTGAAAACCGATTTACAATTAATATGGAAAAAACAAAATCAATGTATTTCAGTATTCTTGACTCCCCACCACCAAACCACTAATACGATAAAAATGTATGCGCTCCAGTGTTTACACCATGCTACTGCACTGATTTTCTGAGTAAAAGTGAATGTATCAGATATCTCGGCATTGTAATTGATCAGAATATTATGTGGGATAAACACAAAGAAAGTACAAATTCGAAACTTCGTAAACTAATGTATAAATTCTATCAAATCAGAAAATTATTATATATCACACTAGGTGAATCAGTTATTAGATACGGTCTGTCGATATGGGGAGGGGCATTTAATACAACACTAAATATCTTAAATGTAACTCAAAGATATCTTCTTAAAGAAATTTACAAAAAAGATGCTAGATACTCTACCCAACAAGAAGACCATGCAACAATTGTATGTAAGATCAGTACTTCTGATGTTTACAAACATCCCGAACTAAAACAGCAACCTATTTTAAATAATTATCATAGCAGAAGCAGATCGGTGGAGTCCGTATGTGTTCCTTTTGCTACCCAGAACAAGAAACCAAAGATATCTGACATACTTTGGTCCTACATATTATAACTTGCTGCCGGTTAATATCCGACGTATACATCTTTTTAGTAAAAAAAATTGAATTTTCTTGAAACGAAACTTCGAGGTATTTACTGACACCTTCAATAGATAGCAAGTTCTTGGTTCAAATAAGTCTTTTTTAAATTCTATTATCTTTAAATTTATTCTGTCGCTTATGCTGATGTGGAATTATATGATTTTAGGTTAGGCACATACTTAGATTGTACGCAGTATCATTTATCTAGTATATGTTATAATTTAAGAATTTAGCAAGAGGTACTTACAACAAAAATTTTAGTTCTACACACATATATTATACATCTAGGTGTGCAATTATCTTTCAAGTAATATTGTAAACATTTTCTGCGTAATATATTTGATTTGATTTCAAAATGAGAAATGCCTGTTCCAAGGCAGCTGGAATCAAGTCATTCCAGGGAATATTAAGAGACCATGAACGCTGAATAATAATTTTGGAAATAATTATAAGAGAACTCAAAAGACCTAGAGGGTCATGAATTTGAACTATCTTGGATAACATGTATCGTTTCATAATTAGATCATTGTAGGGTGAATAATGTTTAATAGTATAATTTAAACTATCAGAACTAGACTCCATTGTATGCCTAACGTCTTACAACTTTCATTTTTACCAAAGGTTTAAGAGAACTGGAAATATTTTATTTGACTTAGACACAGTAAAATTTGTTCATAATTGTCAAGAGCTAGTTTTCTCAGACATTTAATGGTAAATAGGGTGCCGAACTAGTGTCACAGGAGAGAGTATTTAATTGATAAACTGAAAATTCATCATTGGGGTTTTCTCGCCACACTATCTGTTAAAGGGATCTATGTTCGGGTGCATAAGCATGCAACCATACATTTTTTATTATCATCTGATAATGCATAAACATATGTTCTGATAGCAATAACATATTTTGAACTTTTGATCCAATATAAGGAATGTCATTAAGTGATTATCCTTTAGATGCACTACATCTACCATCAAAAACTGTTCTAAGTTTTGTGGTAAGACTGTCCTTCAAAACACCAAGATGAGGAAGAAAATAGGAAACAATGTTTGAATTAATAGCATTATCCGATAATTTGGACATAAGCCTCAAAACTTTCATATTTATGAATAAAATTAAAATAGAGGTTTTTAGATCTAGAAGTTCTAAATTTGTTTTCTAAAGTTAAAATTGTTGTATTCTTAGAATTACCTAGTACATTAACAGGATGTTTTAGTGGAAACTTCACTACAAATTGACCACATTCGTTCCTAAATTGTGTCATTTTCAAATAATTTTTCACACTAGCAAGGTGAGACTAGAATTTCTTCCAATTTGCAAAATTTCTTTAATTGATCATGTTCTGGTACATGAATCTTGGAAAAAATGCAAATTGAATTAAGGTTGCAAGGTAGGTAAGATATCACCCGTCTTTATTTTATTATTTAAAATTGGATCCCAAAAGAGCTGAGTTCCTATCAGAAGGTTACCGTCGTTAGACTTAAACAACTGTAGATCCGCTAACTGCACTTATTTAGAGGTGTTTAATTGGTTAATGTCAACTGAATACATACGAATGGAAGTGATTACTGAAGCTACGAAGCAAGAAATGGAGTAATTGAAGCTTGAATTATTTGCAGATATAGATAAATTACATTTTATAGTAAGATTAGAAATAGCCTAGTTAATGCCAATTTTTCTAATATAAGGTTAGATTGAACACCACAATCAAGCAATGCTCGACATGGATGAAAGTTTCCTTTAACTTTACACGCGATCGTTGATAAGAGAACTTGAGACTTAGTAAAATGGTTTGGTTTAACCAGCATACTTATATTGGTTGCTACATTAGTAGGGGAGATAAGTTGATTCGTATTAGAGAAAAGCAATAAAATATTATGTGTAATATCTTTATTTTTAGACTTGCAAACTTTACATGGTTGATGTAAACAAACATTATAACCATGTCTTGTACGCAGGCAATTTTCACATAACTTGAGCCTTTAACAGTATCTATCTTATCCTACACTGTTAACTCTATAAACTTTGGAAACTTGTAAACTGTAATTTACTCTTTGCAACAGTTACATTGCATATGTGATATTCCTCTACTATTATTGACTGACAATGACTGCAAAACCTTAACTTTATTTTTAATAAAATTAAAATAATCATCTCAAGTAGGTAACTCATTATTGTATTCTAATTCTTTCTATGCTACCAAACTTTTTTTTATTACTTAGCAGCCAAAATGAATCAATAGAGATTCATATAAAGTCAACACCCTCAACAAGCCTTGAAGCATAGCCCTCTAAAGAAGCTTTTAGGAAATTAAACTGGAATTCCTTTAAATTACTGTTGCTAGAAAAAGTAGATGTAAAATTAAGTTTAAAATAAAGCCGCAGCTTGAAATTCAGTTTGATTTAGGTAACAAAACATTCTGTAAAACATCATGATTTTGAGTAAATACAAATGTATGTAACTGATTAATAGGTTCGACATTAGATGGCGTACGGTTATGCTCCAAAAACTGAGTTAAAAAATCCTGTACTGCATAAAACCTATTTTAAAAATATTTCTCTTTCTTTAAACTGACCCCCGGTTGCACAAAACTTAATTGCTGTTTAGAATATTTAACCGAGCTTTCGGATTTGACAAGCTGCTTATAGAAATCTACGAACTCGCTGTCAAATTTGACATTCCGTTAAACATTCTAAACTTTAATTGAGCTTTCTGCAACCGGCCATTTGTCTCTAAATTATCGGCGTGTGGTTATGCTCCAAAAACTAAGTTAAAAAATTCTGGACTGCATAAAACCTATTTTGAAAATCTTCTTTCTTTAAACTGAGTCTCTGAATTATCATCTTCTCAAATAGCCTCTATTGTCGATTGCACATTATCAAATACTGGCAAGAACAAAGAACCATCCTTAAACCTAAGGGCAAATTTGCTTAGGGATGACTTTTTGTCTGGGAATGAAACTTTTTAAAAAATGTGTTAATTTTTCTAGGATCGTTAGCTTTTGATTAAGTGGACTTCGATTTTTAATTAACTGTTTTAATTCAACAACTGGATCGACCATTTTCAAAATATAGTACTAGTATAAAAAGAATACAAGAAAATGAACGCAGAGCTTCCCTACTTACCTATAAACCAAATATAATAAGCAAAAAATACCTCTTATTCAACAGTTACATAGCATAGTTAATCTGGCAAAATTCTCCGTAAGCTTGCCAATAGGCCTGAAAATACTGGAATTACCTCAAAAATAGTCGCAAAATTAATTAATAAATAGCTCAAAAATAACTTCCAGGTTAGAATAATTGATAAAAATTTACTTTTAAAATAGTAAATAGGTTAATAGCGATACCTGCTTTTACTTATTTTCTAATCGTTTTTTTTTGCTAAATCTACAATAATTGCGAATTCATAAACAGATAATAAAGATAAAGCATCTCAGTAACTGCACAGGTAAATTGTACTTAGAAGGCTGACGTCGGCTTTTCTCCATTAAAGTTTATTTGACATTTGTACATTTGTTGTAAACTTTCGAGTCCTATTCCAAATACATCGGACTGGAACGATCAAAAACTGTACACACTTTTGCTGGTTCAATACTAGCTTTTAAAATAATAGACTGAACTTTTTTACACTTTAATCATACAAGAAAACATTCATTCTTTCAGCCACTTAATCGCTCTCTCCCGTTGCGTAGCAACGTGAATTACAAAAAAACCGTGGACGGAGTTGCCGCTAATATTTGCATCTCTTAACAGAGACTCCATCGTTTTGGTCATCGTCAAAACGTACTTTTTACCTTTTGGTCGCTACGATATCAAACAGATTTTCATATCACTTTCGGACATTTCAGAGCATCATTTGATACACGAGGACGGTCGAAAAAATTGAAATGTTAATTTGAAATTCTTAGAAAACGTTCCGCTCTGCGGTTTTCCGAACACTTGTAAAATGAGCGGGATCGAAATTTGGGAAGTTTTTTTTATTATTAAAACTCTTTTATGTCAAAAGCAAGGGTTAATTGAACGCCCTCTGGTTCAAGTTTTCGACAAAAGCAAAAAGGATTCTGAAAGAGCAAAGATACGAGAAAGGGTTCTTTAACGTTTTATCTTTAAAAAGTCAGTTGCCGGTTGCAGAGAGCTCAATTAAAGTTTAGAATGGTTAACAGAAAATCTAATTTGACAGCGAGTTCCTAGATTCCAGTAAGCAGCTTGTCCGAAAGCTTGGTTAAATATTCTAAACAACAATTCAGTTTTGTGCAACGGGTGGTAAGTGAGTTACGATTATCGCAGAGTGTTAAGGAAAATTTTTTTTTCTGATTTTTTTTAGTTTTATGGAAAAATACCATAAGACACAAATATAAGGATGCAAAAAGTCCAAAACTGCATTTAAAGTTTGAAGCTTAATGTTTCACGAAAAAACAATTATCTCGGCCTGATACTGAAAAATGCATCTACCCTGAACCTCATTACGCCAATCCAAAAAATGTACCTGTACCACCTGATTCAGTATCGACATTTACCATATAAGCGAAATAACCAATTTTCTTAAAGAGATCTTACTAAATTCGGAAAAGTATTGCCCCCAAATTGCTGCTACCGCCCTAAAAACATCCATATTTCAATCTCAAAAATACCCAAGGAATCGTTTTTAAGGCCCTAAAATTAAATTAAACTTATTTAAACATATAAACTTTTACTTCTGACAGCGGCTGGCAATTGGATACTTTTAAAATTTTTGATTTTGGCAAAAAAATGGCAGTTTAGTGCACATTTTTTTCAAATTAGATTTTAACCGATTTTCCTACATCGTAAATTGGAAAGTTGTAGAGAACACATTAAAGTTTTTAAATCTGCTTTGCTTTTGTGTCAAAAAAAAAATTATAAAAAGCTATATTCGGATTTAAAGTAATGGTATCGTTTGGTTTTTAGTTGTTTTAAAAAAATCGTAACTTCTTTATTTCTATCCGATAGGATCACTTTTTTGGCAGGACCTGAAGGAATCGATGTACTTTTCAAAAAAAAAGGTAATTTCAAAAGATACAGCTAAATGATAACAGAATTCAATGTTGGTCAATGGCGGACAAAATCTCCAACCGGGAGAAAAGATAAAATTTTTGGACGTAGTCGTTTTTTCGAGAAATATTTAGCTTAGCTTCAAATTCTGAACGCAGTTTTGTACTTTTTTACTTTTATACTTTAATGGCATTTTTCAATAAAAATAACTTTTACCAAACAACAGCATACAAATCAGAAAAAAAATATAAAAATTTAATTTTTTTTTAAACACCCTGCGATAATCGCAATTTGTTTAGACAATACCTTGTAAGACTTTTTCTCCTATCTATATCCTTTCAGAGTCTTATTTGCTTTTATCGAAAACTTGAAACATGTAGACACAATAGGGCGTTCAATTGACACTTGCTTGTGACCTAAAAAATTTGAAAAATTAAAAATTCGTAACGATGTAACATCCGAACAAGCTACTGTGTAG
Source organism: Kuschelorhynchus macadamiae (assembly GCA_030620095.1). NCBI lineage: Eukaryota > Metazoa > Arthropoda > Insecta > Coleoptera > Curculionidae > Kuschelorhynchus > Kuschelorhynchus macadamiae. The sequence goes on from JAUTXW010001535.1 coordinate 180,800, forward strand.
CGAAATATGTTACATGTTGTTAAACAAATATAGTGTGTTTGAAAAAAAAGTTGTGTTTTTGCATTTTACATGATATTAAAACAAATACTTCCAAAACTTCGATTCTAAGTAATGTTTGGAAGACCGTAGAGAGGAACGTTTTCTGAGAATTTCAAATTATTATTTTAGGTTTTTCGACAGTTATCATGTATCGAACCAGGTTTTGAAAAATCCTATTTTTTTTTAATAGACGAAAAAACGAAAATGATTGGAAACCTTTTTAGAACCCTAAGTGTGCCCTAAAGGCGTACCAAATTTCAAATGTTTATCTGAAACCGTTCCTGAGATACAGCGAAAAGTAAAAAGTACGTTTTGACACTACGACCACCACGCCAACGAAGTCAACCCCCTACACAAATCCACCAGGACATTTGGCGTTTATTATTATTAAATTATTACTAAATACATTTTCTTTAACTCCATGGATCCACGGTTGGGTACATTGGCTGCCCGATCTAACATTGTCCTTCATCAAAAAGAAAATGCATCACAAAATATGGTTTAATAATTCTTAGGTATAACATTAGTCGCCCATTATATTATCCCCTCATCCTGGAGGCATTCTTCATAATAAACCTCCAATTTTGCAATTACATTTTCTACAAAGTGATAATTTCTTTGGTGTGCATGTCCATTTCATTCCTAATAAGACTATTTATTAATTTACATTAACATTTTCTTGTATATCATTACTAATTCTTTTACATGCAGAAATACAGTTGTCAATTGGGGGGGGTCCAGCTCAGATCTTCTGCTGGGCATGGAATAATTCTGCTCCAGCCAATCCATTATCCATAATTTTCATCCAATAAGTTTTTCTTACTTGCCAAACAACATGAGGTGTAGCACCGCCCCGTTGGAAAACTATTCTCTATACTATACTGCTTTAGACATATACTTTTAACACTTTATCTATCTGGTTTCCTGCCATAATGAAAATGCACTTGCCAAAGAAAATTTGGATTTCCTACCACCCAATGCCTGATATTTTGTCTGTTAGATTTGGTTTTTAAAGAACATAAATAAACAAATTGGTGTTGTCGCACTTTTCAAACATTTTAAATAAATTATTCAATTTCGCCAAAATCGATATTGGTTTAAACCTAATATTGCTAAATTAAAAAATTAACTCAAACCCAAGCAAAATTATAAAATATTCAAATTTTGACATGTTAAATAAACCATTATTTAAAAATTTTAAAATCTCAGGCCTGGAATAGCGAATTAATGTACCTATGAGTACCAACAAAAAATTCACCCTTTATAAAATTTAATCCAAATTTGAAAAAAACAAAATTCCACATAAGGCCAGCTAAAAGTGACAAGAATATTTTGGATAGAGTAGCTAATAGAAATAAACTAGTAGGTCCACTCTTGGGCAAATACTTTGATCTATTTCTGCCACACTTTTTTCGCGTCACGAGATCGCTTGTACCTACCGGATATGGCCGAATTATTGCGGAAGTTTCCGAACGCCGCCACCGGCAAAGGGAACTCGGCCACTAGCCAGAGATGTATTTAGGAAAATATGGACACACAGTAAAATTAAAAATATCGTTTGATCATTGATAAAAAATTGCGTGAAAACGGAATATTGTAAAATTTGATGTAAGCAATAATAGTTCTGCACCTGCAAGATGAGAACAAATACGGCAAAAATATTTTTTTTTTAAATAAATAGTCTTAAATGTCACAAGTTTCTCACAAAGTGTAAAAACCAATTTTTTTTTAGAGAATATCTCGATATATATTTCTATTAGCTCACGAGTTAACAGGACTGATTTTGGGCATAATCAATGTAAATAAAGGGTTTAAAAAGAACATGAAATGAAAAAAAAATTTAGGGTAAAATCATGTAGTATTTTCTTATTACGGACTTTTGGGTATACACACTTTTAATTCTAAAGTTAGTGTTTTTTTCTGGAAACAATTTATTGTGTTACGTTTTTAAATGCTTCTGGCGAACATACAATTATCGTTTCAGATATTTTAGAAATACAAATTCGTTAACTCTGATTTAAATAAGCATATAAAATTAATTATATTACGAATTTTGGGCACCCAAAAACAAATTTAAAATTTGAAAGGTTAAATTTTTCATTTAAATAAAAATAGGTTGTACAATAAAATGTATTTAAGATTTCAATTCAGAAATTGGTAGGAGTCTAAAACGCGGAGGAATAAATTAGAATATCCTAATTTCCCTCGTTATGATTTTTTTCCATTTGTTAGGAATAGTGAAGCGTGACCCAGTTTAGTTCAGTACATTGAATTGTCGACGTTTCGCAACTTTATTGTTGCATCCTCAGGACACATAGATTTTATATCCTGCATGAAACCGATATTATCAGTCTTCACCTACTCCGTTGGTCCACAGATATTTCCTAACCCCGAATAAAACACTACTCTAACAACAACAAGAAGATCGTTAACGAAAGCCATTTAGAAACTTAATATTTGGAAAATACCTGCTAACCAACGGAGTAGGTAAAGACTGATAATATGGGTTTCATATAGGATATAAAATCTATGTGTCCTGAGGAGGCAACCATATAGTTGCGAAACGTCACCGATTTAAAGAAAGACTTGTTTTTTTTTTACTGGATCCTAACCCCAAATAATACACCACTCTAACATAAAAACAAGAGGATCGTTAACAAAACCATTTAGAAACTTAATATCTGCAGATCAGCGTAGTAGGTAAAGACTAATAATATGGGTTTCATGCAGGATATAAAATCCTGAGGATACAACAATAAAATTGCGAAACGAATTAATACACCACTCCAAGATAACAATAAGAAGACCGTTAACGAAAACCTAAAGAAACTAAATATATGCGGACTAACGGAGTACGCAAAAACTGATAATATGGGTTTAATGCAGGATATAGGATCTATATGTGTCCTGAGGATGCAACAAAAAAGTTGCGAAGCATCGACAATTTAAATAAACACTTCATTTTTTTTACTGGATCTTAACCCCAAATAATACACTGCCCTAACAAATTTGTTAAACTAAGTTCCACCACATTGGATTTTTACCAAAATATTACCAGGTCATCCCTATATGACTCTTAATTTTTGGTCAAAATTTGAAGTCAATCGGGTAACTAGTATTGAAGCTATGTCGCGAACTGACAGACAAACCGACGTAATTGATAAAACATGTTTTTTGGCATCTATGGACACTAAAACGTGAAGATATGTAAAACCTGAGAGGGATTTTTTCACCATTACAAAAATGTTATTTGGTTGCCGTTTTAAATTAGCAACGCAGTTTCAGTAATTGATCCCTAAACCACAATTAATTTGGCACACAATCATCATTAAGTAGTTTTCTAGGCTGAATTTTGAAATATTTTATTACACCACCATTTTGTTCCGCCATCTTGGATTCGTACCAAAATTTTACCAGTTGATTCCAATATAATACTGGATGTTTATGCAAAATTTGAGATAAGTTTTTTTAACTTTTTTTTAACATTTGTTTAAATTTTTTTTTACATTTAACTAGGCCGCCATTTTGCTTTGATAAAAAGTTGAAGTCAATCGGATAAGTAGTCTTTAAACTATGAAACATATTTTTTTGGCATATAGGGACGCTAAAACGTATTTTTTCACGATTACAAACATTTTATTTAGCCGCCATTTTGTTCGGCTATCTTGAATTAGTACCACAATTTTACTGGTTGATCCCTATACCACAATTAGTTATGGCACACAATTTGAAATAAAACCATTAAGCAGTTTTTTTAGCCTGATTTTTTAAATATTTTATATTTTTATATTAATATTTATTACCAAAATGTTACCAGTTGATTCCAACATAAGACTTGATATTTTTGCAAAAATTGAGATAAATTGGCTGAGTAGTTTTTTTAATAATAATTTTTTTAACATTTCACTAGGCCGCCATTTTTTTCGCCAAATTGGTTTTTTGCCAAAATGTTACTAGGTCATCCCCATATCAACTTTAACTTTTGACCAAAAGTTGAAGTCAATCGGGTAAGTAAATTTTTAGCTACGCCGCGAACAGACAGATAGACGGACAGACAGACAGACCGACGGAATTGAGAAAACATGTTTTTCGTCATCTAGAGACCCTACAACGTGAAGATCTGAAAAATCTCGGAGGGTGATTTTTTCACTTTCAAAATAGTTTATTTAAAATGTTCGAATAGTGCGACAAAATTGTTGTTTATTTATTTATTTATGTTACCTCAAAACTGTATCGACACAAGGTAAAAAAAAAAAACGAACACCCGTTTAGGCAAATTTAAAAGAAAGGTTAGGAAATTAAAAAATTATTATTTAGCCGTACCTAACCTTATTTTTAAAATTCAAAAACTAAAGTAATGATAGAATATTTGGAAATAAAATAATAACTATTAATACTTTCAAAATTACGATAATAAATCTAATACACAGAACATACCTTGTAAAAATTAAATGGAACCTTGCAAATACAAATTTTAGTCTTTTTACTGCAATAGACAAAACAAAAGCATTTATCGTTCCTGTCTCCCATCCCGCGTCATGATTTTTCGTGTATAAATTCTGACTGGTGAGGGGGGGTAAGACTGCCAAACGCCTTACCTGTGCGAGACGTTGTTGCCATATCAGTCGAATATTATTCATACATCGAAAAATTATCACAATACATATCTATCAGATTTTCCGTTTAATAATTTATTGTTAAAAATATTAGAAGCAAAATAATTTTCAATGTTAGATATTGGGTGTCTGGGGGGATGGGGTAATTACCCCCTCTACCCCCCCTTGGAAGCGCCCTTGCGCTTCTAAACATTTAAAAAATATCTGTAACAATGAATCTAGTAGATATGGCACCATCGGGATGTCGACCAATAAATACATAATTTGTTCACAATAAAAAATATATCGTCTTTATTTCAATTACTGGGTTCCATATAAACTTTTAAATACCTATAGCTCCACAAAAAAGCAAATTTGGGAATATGACAAATAAAAAAAAAGTAGAATTTTAAGTAGAGTCAAATATATGATATTCGATTTAAAAAACTTAACTTTGGTTTCACACGTATTCATGATAAGTACGCCATATATTATATATACATATATAACGCTAAAATCTGAAAGTTATCACCTAAAACTTTTAAATGAAAGTTTATGCTATGGAAAACTAAAAAAAAAGTTTTGTGTTTGAAATAGTACACCCTGTTATATGTTAGCGCGTTTAAGGAGTTCAATGATATATATGAGTATGAGCCTTGTTTATATACAGATAGTTGTTCAACACTGAGTACTGGACGTCACTATTAGATGGCGAGTTCACGAAGTGCGCTCATTCATAAATTTTTACTACTGAAATTGTGGTGGGGATATGGTAACGTACCCCTGATTATATAACTGCTTTTAAGATTTTGTTTATTTTTTAAAGTCTATTATCCCTGTTTATATATCCCCATCTACAAATAAGTTTGCTATCTTTCTTTGATTATGTAAGCGCCTTGATGAAATGTCATAGTAACTGATAACTCCTTTTTTTGACAGCTAACTGGAGATTGTTTTTATCGATTTGGCAAGACAGTGGATCAAACAAGCATGACAAAATTATCACAAAAAATGGACCGACTAATGATAAAACTAGACAGAAAGGCCATACAATTCGTCTTTCTTCCAGTTAAAAGTTAAAAAGTTGATTTTGTTTGTAGTGAAATAGATTTACCAATATCAAGATTACAAGGAAATTCTGAATCTTACTTTGGAGGACACGGGGATACCTACTAAATTAAGGGATTACTCGATAAATTTGATTTTGTCAATTGCTGTTACTCATTTATGTCTAATGTAGAGCTGATTGAAAAAATTCTAACGTTTTCTAAAGAAATCAACGATCTATGTCCTCTCAGCTGTCCGCAATAGGAAATAAATGCTTTTATAAAATGATGTGTGGAAACTGTATGAACCGGAAATCTAAATTATATTGATCACCGAGGGTAAAATCTACCCCAGATATTGAAGATCGTTTGCACAGCGCTCTCTGATTCTCAGTACCGGCAAAGTTAACAGAATTAAATATTAGTTAAGTCACTCCGGTCCGCCGTCAAAATACACCTCTCGACACCTCGTCTTCCCGATAGACTGGTGCCAGTCTAAATTCTTTGCTCTACGTTTACTCAGTATCTCTGATTCTAGTTTAAATTCGTTTGCAGTCCAACGTATAGCATGAGTTATCAAAAATTGTGACTTGAATTTTGTGTAAATACAATAAAATGTCTAGTCAAAATATTAATTCAGTTTTGTCACGATTACAAACATTTTATTTAGCCGCTATTTTATTCCGATATCTTGAATTACTACTACAATTTTATTGGTTCATCTCTATTCCACAACTAGTTGCGACCCACAATTTCAAATCAATCCATTACTTACGTAGTTTTTCAGGCCTTTAAACCGTGAAAATTCGACAGTATGTCAAAACTGTCAAAATGACAGATGACTTTTTTTTCGTCGTGTGGGATGTTCCACAGTAATGTTTTGCCGTATTGTGAAACATAAGAAATATTTTGCTTTTAGTTTTTTATTTGTAGGTTTGCTGAAGACGGGTGGTAGACTTTCCCCCGAAACGTCCAAAAAACAAACATTTTTCAGTGTCGTTCCTCGGGTACCTTCATAGTGGACCCAGAACTTAAGACTATCTATTGATTTTATAAGGTAAATATTTTTTATTTTTTTATTTTCCAATTTTATAATTTTATAAGGCGAAAAACAAAAAAAATAGTTTTAAACCATGAATCCGCCACTACAATTTCGTAATTATTTACCTCAGTTTTAATTTTGTTTGCCGTTTCAGTTCAAAATGGCGGCTAATTATATTGAGAAAAGAAAGTCCGCCCTTCCCCCTTTTATTTTTCGAACCATGAGGAATAACAAAACGAAAGTTGGGAGTGTAGAAGGCATAAAATACTACTTTTTGAACAAAAACAGAAATGTCACATTTTCAAAATGGTGGCTTAGCGCCATTTTAAATGGAATAAGGTGTATTCCGATATATCATTTGATAGGATTTTAGCTTCTTTATTAAATATCCATGTTTTAATTTTTTTTTGAGGATTCAGTTCAAAATTGCGGCTAGTTATATTAAGGACAAAAAGAATTATATAGAAAATATTTTTCGACTTGTTCGGCATATCAAGATGAAATTTGAAGGGCGTGTACAAGGCGCAAAATACGACTTTTTAAACGAAAATAGAAATGTCAAAATTTTAAAATAGCGATTTTGAATACCTTTTTAAATGGAATAGAGGTCTTACGATACATCGTTTAAAATGTTCTATTTGTTATTTTGGGAGGTTTTATTATTTGACACCGCCTTAACTTCTTTATTCATTGCCTAAGTTTTAATTTTTTTACGGAATGAGTTTAAAATGGCGGATCGTCATATTGACAACAAAAAGCCCACCCTCTCCTATTTCATTATCCGAACCGTTCGGAATTTCAAGGGATTATGATGTAAGGCATAAAATACAATTTTTTTAATAAAAAATGAAATGTCAAATTTTCACAATATCGGGTTAGTGCCATTTTATATCTTTTTTTTTTAAATAAAATGAGTGTTACGATACACAATTTTAAAACACTCCAAATTCTCTATCCATTTCCCTAATTTTGAGATTTTTTTACACACTTATTTCAACATAGCGGCTAGTGAATTATGATATTTTACATATAAAGGAACAGGAAAAAACACTAATTAATTAAAAATGTGTTAAATATTATTACAATAAAATCATAAAATTGTCCGACTGAGACGAGTCTTTTATTTCGCGCAACAATGTAAATCAAGTCAAGTTAACATGTTTTGACGTGTCACTGACGCTGTCTTTTTGACGTAGTATTTGCTTATAACTGTCTGTAATAGTCTAACTGTTAAATGTGAAGCAGTTATTATTTTTGGTGAGGCCAATCGAAATGTTCACGCGGCAAAAATGCCCCAAAAACTGAAAACTGTTGAACAACAAATCCACGCCCTGGGTGCAATGGTAATAAGTCTACAACAACCCACCAAGCTAGTAGCAGAAACATGCAATATTTCTAGTTCTTCAGTTAAACAGATTCTAAAAAGAAATTTCATTCATATAAAATGAAAAGGAGGGTTGACCCAGGAAGAATGCGGTTTTGCGAGATAATTTCTGAAAAAATTACAAATTCCTTTAGCGATGAAAGCACATTTTTGTAGATATTGGAGTGATATAAATCTCCGGCTATTTCGAGAAGGGCATACGCAGTACCCAGAAAAAATAATGTGTGGGCTGCAATTATGGGAAACCATATTATAGGCCCAATAGGAAAATTTAAACGGTCCACTTTATCTTAATATGCTCCAAAATACCATCCAACCTTTAATTGCTGAAGTGACTGAGCAAAATCCCAATGAATTTAATGGAGATATTGTTTTTCAACAAGATGGTGCCCCTCCACTTTATTTTCGCGATGTTAGAAATTACTTAGATAGTAATAGACAATGCTTATCCCGATCGTTGGGTTGGCCGTTGCGGTCCAATAGAATGACCGGCGCGATCTCCGGAAATAACCCCTCTAGATTTCTTCTTTTGGGGTTATATTAAACCTGTTATTTATAAAACACAACTTCCATACTTGAGCTTCGTCGTAGAATCGTGACCGTATGTATTGGAATAACTCCTCAGACGTTTCAAAATGTGAGGAAACAATTTGTGAATCGAATTCTTATTTGCCATGAAGTCCAAGGGGCACATTTTCGAAATTTAGTAAAGTTTTATTTATTAGTTCCGGATTTAGCTATTTTACACACAGTTTTTGTTAATAATTATATTATTTCTTAATGACTGATTAATTTCTTATTATATATTTTTATTTGCAACAACGCATTCATATTAAATGACAGCTATTTTAATAATAATTCTTAAACTAACACTAATATTATAGGCTATGTAAGTCAGATTATGTAAAGAAAGTTATACCTAAAGATTCCTTTTTATAGAATGTTAGGGCAGATATACAAGTGCCTATAAACTTAGGTATGACGCAAGTAAATATTAATAAACATTACAAGTTTAGTAGATACTAAATATCTAATTAGAAACTTGTCAATTTAATATAGTTTTTCTGCAAAACTAAAATAAATTTTAATTAAAATAGATTAGTCAAATAATTTAACTCAAGTTTTAAATTATTTAGGAAATTTAGGAATTATTAAATAGGAAATTTAAATGTTTCAAATGGTATATCATAAGACACTCCATTGTATTTAAAAAAATAATTCAAAAATGTTAAGTCGCTCGGATTTAACTCCAACTGGACACATGTTGGGACATAATCGGTAGAAGAGTACTAAACTTACATCCCCTTAAACGTCGATATGAAGTAACAGTAGCTTAGAATGATATACCCCAGGAGGATATTAATCACTTAATCAGAACAATTCCTAGACGCATTAATAAATGCATAACACACCGTGGCGTATCAATACATTATCAACGGTACGAACGATTAAAGTTATCTTTATCAGTTTAGATTGAAATTTTAATCACTTGCTTAACATGACCTAAATATTTGCACAAAATATTTTTGAAAAAAATAATTTTACTGGGTATTCAGATTTCTATCACTGATAATCATGTCGAGAGCCTGAGGAGATGCCACAACATCCGCTCGCCGGAGAGTCCTTAAGCGAGCGGACGCTCAGAGAACCGTCGAAGTGTATGCAGTTGTGTGTTCAGCTACGGCTATTTCTTTAATAATTGCCACAGAAAAAATATTTTTGTTTTTAAAGGGCTGTTCGATCCCCCTAGGCCTACCCTAAAAAAATGTTTTACTTACAAGTAAATAACTTAAAAAATACCGCAATGATGTTCAATAATAAATTTAACGTGTTTCGCCGTTTTTTAACTACTTCCTTTGGGGGGATGTTTCATATCGCTAGGGCTATTCTATACTGTGGGAAAAATAGATCTATATATAAAAAAAATAAAATAAATTTGACGTGTTGAGCCGCAAAAATTCTGTTTCAAAATCGGACGCTCGCTGAATGACTCACGGTTGCTTTGATCGTATTTACAAACAACCCCATGGATTCTGGCACTGCAATCAGATACATACTCTCGAAGAATCGCTGTGTTTAAAAAGTAAGTAGTGACAATGGAAGATATTATAATTTTATGCAATTAAACGCAGAAATGGATGAAGCTGACATGAATATTAGAATCCGTACGAATGCCTAAAAGATATATTAAGGATATTGAAAACCCTGCGAAATTCAATTTAGACGACGATACAGATTTGACAACACTTTTTTCATTTCTGTAACTATTAAACCTTTTTTAGCGTTATAAAATAGAAATTACATATTTTTAATGCTCGAAAAAGCTCTAGAGAAAAAATAAGTTCTATTCTAGACAAAAGAAAATCACTCCCTCGTCTCGTCTTTCGTGAAGAGAGAAAAATTCGTTCTTGTCCAGAGCAGGCGATAGACGAGAATGTCTAGTCTCGGCGGCATCATTATTGCATGCACTGCATGAATAGTGCCAGCAGATAATTCAGGGTGTGATTCTTTGGCTTATTTTAAGAATAGACGTTTATATAAAGATATAAAGATTTTTCTCAAAGTTTTTAAGATATTCTAGATTAAAAAAATAATTAACTAAACACTGGAATACCTTTTGTAGTACCTCAGTATTATTGAAATTTGGAAAAATCTATTGGTATTTTTTAGGGTTACGACCCCTTTTACCGCAACAAATGCAAGACACCTTTCTAATTGCCATCACAAAAAAGTTTGGGGCGGTAAAACTGTGACCCATTTTTTTATGTAAAATATTTTTTCCTTTATACAGGGTGAAAACAAGATTTTTTGGCGCTCGACTATAAAATATCAGTGTAGGACTTCCTGTATAGTCGAAAAAACTGTTTTTATACATAATAGAGAAAAAAAAACGTCTTATACCATTTATTAAAACAGATAAAAGCTTTTGAAATAAAAAATATTCTTATTTTAAGAGATAGTCATTCTAGGGCTAACTTGTATATTAAAAAAATGATCTACAAAAAGATAAAAGACATTTGACGTACTTCACCGTTTTCTTTTTTAGAAAAAACTTGAAATAAAACGGACTGGTTTACCTCCTTTGTTCACCCTGTATAACGGAAAAAATATTTTGAATACACAAACAAATCTGAGGTCACCAACCGTTTTACCGCACCAAACTTATTTTTGGTAGGTACTGTTTAAATGTATAAGAAAATAATCTTCCGTAAATATTGTCACGCTGATCGTCTCTCTGTAAGGCCTCCGAAGGGTGCGTAGCTTACATTAAAACACTTCTGTACAAAAATATGGTAGAGCTGTATATTGGCTTTACTTCTGATGAAGTTAATTACAAAGATTAGGCTTGCATCATCTCTTTGGGGCCTTTTCGAATAACAATTACTCATGAGATGTTAATAATAACAGTGTTTATAAGAATAACAAATACTTATGGGGCTTTAACTATTTGAGTATTTACTTTAGGTTATAGACATGTTTAGGTTAGAATAGGCCGTACTACTCGACCAATCAGAGATCAGACAACTATAGGGCACTCCAACGATCTGTCAGTTGAACGTCACCGATCAGCTGTTTTTAACGGGCATAGGACAAACAAATCGAATTTTTACATGGGAGTATGTGGGACTTTTGTCATATATTTTTATTTTTTTACCTTAAAATGCATTCTTTTAGTTGCATTGCAAATTGTGGATATAGAGGTATAAGAGACAATATTACTTTTATTTGTAAGTTTCAAACATTTTCAATTTTAGATATGAAAAACGATTGAATGAACTTTCGTCGATGTGGCTGAAGTGGATACTGCAATAAGAAGAGGATTTACGTACTACTAAATTAAATTAGGCCCAAGTGTTTGCAAAATATTTCATATTAATCATTTATTAAAAAACTAAAATCATTCTAGCTAGTTAATAATTATTATGATTCTCAATCGAGACTGATCAAAGATCTAATCGTTGTTTGATAAAGTTATATTACATTTTGTACCGTGACATATTTCAATGCTGTATTATTTTTTTGATGTTTTAGGGGACTTAAATAATTATCAGTATTGGTATGTACGATCTTGAAAGAGATTTGTTTAATAATTTTAACCTTTATGCAAGTTCGTAATTATTTTTTTGTTTAAGAAAGCGAGGCAATCCTACTTAAAAGACTCATGGTTCTTAAATTCATTATACGAGTAATAAATATTTTTTTCATTCTATTATTTAGGAATTCATTGTATGTGGAAGCTGGAAGTTTATTACATACTTTAGGAACTAAATAACATATGCTTTTTATATTGATATTATCCTAGCATGCTATGGTAGCTGTAGTCTACAGCTAATCATATACAGGGTTATTACTTGGTTAATACTAAGATTTGCCAAAAGTGTCTCTCGGCAAAACCTATGACTGAATAAAGAATCTTGTTATGCATCCAGGACGGAAGTTCTTAAATTATGAAGGGTGGAAATTTCAGACTCATAATTACAAGTACACTAAAGGCATGGACACTTTACAAAATTTTGAGTTTCTCGATAACCTCTGAAAAAATAAGACGGGAACAAAATGTAACTATTTTTCTTAGAGACTCCACGATATAATCCTGTGCTAGAATAATTAAATTTTTTCTAGACAAAACTAAGTTCAAGTCTAGTAAAGAGTAAAGGTTTCATTATGCTGAAAAAAATTGAGTTCCTGTACACTCGTCATCAGGTTTATTTTAAAGACAACTTTTTATTCTTATTATATTCACTCTGAAAATGTTATATATTGTTTCACTCTGACACACATGACAATTTATTTAAATAAAAACATGATATTTATAAAAAAAATATATGTACTGGATGCAGTACAAAATATTAAACACACAGATTGAACTAAGTTTAACTTAGATATACATAATTTAAATTGAACAACTAAGTAAATAGCAATGTTCATATTTGTCACTTATGGAAAGTCTTTTGGATCGACACTACAAATTTAATTAAAAAAATATTCTGTTTGCACCTCTCGGCGTTCTTATTTCGAAGCTTCAAAAAGTATTCACTTATCATAACTAAGTTTAAAGCAAACACAAAATTGTAAAAAATGGCCCTGTACAAAAAAATGCACTAAATATATATAAAAATACTTAAAATTTGCTTTTAAATTATCACAGACTCATATGGAAGAAAACAATGTTTGTCCTACGCCAGCCATATTGACAGCAGTCAGCTGTTTTGTTTATTATATACAAGCGCCATCTATAAATGTTCACCGAAAATCAGCAATACAAACTGTCAAACATTAAAATAATTAGTAAAATGAAACACTGCATTCCTAAAAATATACGAAACACTAAAAAATATATTAATTGATGTTCAGCCTATATACTTATTTCTGATTCTTTCTTTTTCTTATATATAATGTATTTTTTAACTGCAAGTCAACTTCAATATCTATACTGGTGGATATTAATTTTATAAATACTATTTGTAAAACATTACTTTAGTGTCCTAAAAATGGATTTATCTGTTAGGCATGATTTACTAAAATAAATAAATACAAAGCAAAGATCCAAACCTCTACACATTTCTACTAGGTCTTTCAGCAAGTCTCTTCTCAAGGATGTATTTGTCTTTATATAAACCAACCCTACAGTTATTAGTAGGTAAAGCCTTGGTACAATATTACTAGCATACTGAACCAATTCATATAAATCTGGAATTTTTCGCCCTTTCTGAAATTCATCTACAAGATATAGTTCCAGGTGTCGGAGTTCATCAGTGATGGCCATATCTATCAAAAACATAAAAGAAATACCTTTATTACTAACGAAATGCCAAAGAACAAATAATTTTTTGGTGAAAAAACCAATTTCCCAATCGGGTTTCTTTTTTAAATAACTGAATGTAGAATGAATATATATCAAACCTATCAAAGCCAATTTCCAATAATCTAAGTAAGGATGCACTACTAGGGAAGTTCGCTGTATAAAATAAATAACTGTAACTAGGGTAATGATTGCTGTAACTAGGGTAGTGATTAAATCTTAAACAGTTACGTAGCCTGAAGAAGATGCAATAAAGGCATCGAAACGTTGCTTGGTAATAAATAAGATTTAAGCAGAACTACTGTCTTTTATTCCCGAAAAATTTTTCAACCTAACTACTAAGATAGGACGCAAATAGCACAAAATAAATAATTTTGTCAGGTATCGGTCGGTGAAAACAGTAATTAAAACTCTGTTTCCTTTTTTATATACTCAATATTTCGCCAATTTTTTATTAGCTTCTTCAGGAGTAATAACTACAAAATTAAAAGAGGACTAGCAAACATAATTTATAAGAGATTTATGATTATTATTTTTTTTTTATAAAACCGATACCTGACAATTGGTTTTTCTCTGTTTGATATATATATATATATATATATATATATATATATATATATATATATATATATATATATATATATATATATATATATATATAGATAGATTATTGAGTTTTACGGCTGTCGGATATTCAATGACCAAAGAGAGTAGCAGGGTGGCTGCCAATTAATTTTGTTTGTTGTTACTGGGACATTTAATTGATTACTCTATTTACTTTGAAAAAGCTTTCGGATTTATTTATTTAATGTAAATAGAGTACCGTAAAGTGGGGCGACATTGATTTCTGGAGGCGAGATTGATACTAACTTCACCGACATGCTGTTGGTGATTTTCCGCTGCGCCTAGTTATTTCAATAATCCCTGTTTTATGGCAAAACTGTGACCTGTATAACTTCTAGACGTCCACGGTAAGTGTTAACAAAACAGTAATTTTGAGTTGTTTACACTAAAACATCGTTATTTGTGCTTCTTAAATTGTTTAAAAAGTGAGGTTACACGTACAGGTTCTTTTTAAAATTCCGTTTGTTTGAAGAGGGGCGAGTTTGATACAGTTGGTGGGGCGTGATTGATATTTATCAAACTCGCCCCGCCAGACGTAATCCAGACTTTTTTGTTTATTGGGTGGCTTTGCTCTTAAAATTTTTATCTTGCTAGTAAATCTGTTTTTTTTTTCAGATGGTGAGAAAATATGTGCGTACACCAGGCGCACGATCCTATAAAGATTACACGGAAGACCAACTGAACGAGGCAGAAAAAAAAATAGCAGACGCAGAACTTTCAATAAAAGCAGCTTCCGAACAATACAAAATTCCCTATGGAACTTTGCACAATAAATTCCATGGAAAACACATACAAAAAACCGGTGGCCAGCCAGTTTTTACAAACTTAGAAGAAAAAGCTATTCTTGGAGCAGCCTTAAAGTGCGCAGATTGGGGATTTCCTCTTGATCTCCTGGAGATTAGAATGCTCGCAAAAAAGTACCTGGATGGGAAAGGTCGAAAAATAGACAAATTTCAAAACAATCTGCCTGGAAAAGACTGGGCCTTGAGTTTACTAGATCGTCACAAAGATGAGGTTTCCCAACGAGTTGCTGGAAATATAAAAATTGCCAGAGCTAAAATTTCTAGAGAAGCCTTGACAACATATTTTAGCAATTTAGAGGAAACTTTAAGGGATGTTCCCTCAAGTAACATATTTAACTATGACGAAACAAATGTTGGTGATGATCCAGGAAGTAGAAAACTGGTTTATAGACGCGGTGTTAAATATCCAGAGAACATCGTTAATCACTCAAAGAGCTGTACATCAATAATGATATGTGGCCTTGCCGACGGGACTCTGCTACCACCTTATGTCATTTACAAAAGCGAACACTTATACAATACATGGAAAGAAGGCGGAATTAATAGATATCCTTGCTGTGCCAAGCCTTGCTGTTCGCAGGGTTGCCGTTTTAATAGAACTTCGCATGGATGGATGGACGCTGTTACGTTTGAAGATTGGTTCAGTACATCATTTCTTCCGCACACCAAGCGGTTGGAAGGTAAAAAAGTCCTTATTGGCGACAATCTAGCTTCTCACTTCAATGAACGAGTTCTTGCCCAATGTGAAGAAAACGACATATCATTTGTGTGCCTTGTACCACACTCTACGCATATTTGCCAACCCCTCGATGTGGCATTTTTTAAACCGTTCAAGGTAGCATGGCGCAACATTTTAACCACCTACAAATTAAAGAACAAATCTTCTGGAATTGCAAAGCATGTTTTTCCGTCATTATTAAAATCGGCAATAGAAAAAATGGATACAGTTCAGGCTCAAAGTAAGGATAAGCCAGGAGATCAAGAAGCTGGTGTGAAAAGGAACATCATAAATGGCTTTTACGCCACTGGAATATTTCCTTTTAACCCACACAAAGTTTTAAACAAAGTTCCAGATATTAATCACAACCCCGAGCAGGAAATGAATGATTCATTGAGTGAGTTATTACGAGAGAAAAGGTATGGAACTGAAAATAATGAAAGAGTAAGACGCAAGAAACAAAGACTTACCGTTATTCCAGGAAAAAGCGTTGGAACCAGAAGCACTTCTGATTCCGAGGAAGAAGAGAGTGTTTTAGAGAAACGTGTTGAGTTTGCGGCAGACGATAGTGAGAGTGAACATGAAGAAAATGAAATTGACTATATAGCACCTAGTATACAATTATTATTAGAGCCTGAAACATTCGTCCTAGCAAAATTTACATCCGGGCGAAGAAAATGTGCAATTTTTAAATATGTTTGCAAAATTTTAACCCGCTTTGCTGATAACGAGTTCAACACAGTTGGTCTAAAATCAACTAATCCAGAAAAAACAATATTTGCACTTGTTGAGAAAGATCAAAGCACAATACCTTATTCTGATATAATAGCTATTCTCCCAGCCCCTGTTGAGCTTGAAGATAAGGTATACAAATTTTCTGGAAAAGTAGATGTTAAGGAACTATAAATGTGTTCATTTTTTTTTTTTTTTTGAAATATTGTTTTATAAGGTTTATGTTAAGAGGGTTAGTTTCGCTTATTGTAAAACGTCCAGTTAGCCTAACATGTTTTCGTTTATAAATATTTGTTTTTTATGTTTATAAATAAATAATAGCCAAATCCAAAATCAGTGTTTTATTATCCTTATTTTATCAATCTGGCCCCGCCTATCAAAGTCACCCTACCTTATAAAATATAGGATATTAAAAAATCGGCCTAGTAAAATTTAAAACGGGGCGAGATTAATATTAGAGAACCCAATACACGTAAATTAGCACAGTAACATAGGGGGTATCAAAGTCGCCCCATCTAGAGTATGAGTTTGATAGAGACCTTTTTATTTTTTTGTACTGTCATTTTTTATTTTTTTTTATTAGTGAGGCCACCAAAGAGTTCCTATTATACAGCCACATAGCTTTTCCATTTTTGCACATTTTTAAAATATTCGAAAATTATTGTATCTAAAAAAGTATTTTGAAAACTATCAATTTCGCCCCATTTTATGGTAATCAATTAAATGTCCCAGTAATAACAAACAAAATTATTTGGCTGCAACCCCGCAACTCTCTTTGGTCATATATATATATATATATATATATATATATATATATATATATATATATATACACATATATATATATATATATATATATATATATATATATATATATATATATATATATATATATATATATATATATAGATATATATATATGATATTCTTCCAAAAAAAAAAGCTACACTTTATGAATCTACCTAAAGTTCACCGCTTACGAGATATTTGCGGTTTTATCATTTGATGCAACCCCATGTATTCAAATTTAGGATTGCCGGAGTTTTATCTTTTTTTATAAAGTAGGCGTCTCTCAAAAAAGAAACAATTGAAGTTAACCCATCTGTCACAAAGAAACAGAAACTTTATTTCTCAATAATTTATTAAAAGCTTTTCTTGAACTTCAGTTATATGTTAGTTACCACGTTCGGGTCAAACCGTGCAAGTATATACAGGGTGTATAAAAAACAAGATAAAAAAAGTACAAAATACGATAAACGTAAACAACAATTATCGTTATTGAAATTGACTGATTCTTACATAAACCCGATGACAATACAATATTATAGTGTCAACTCGTGATTGTCTCTTACAGGGTTCGTAAAAATAACGCTAATACAAAACTTTTTTCGTTGTCGGGATTAACTGACATTTGCTGTACATCCATAAACCCGATGTGAGTTTACAATATTATGGTGTTCAATCGTCAATATCCTATACAGCTTAAATAACAAATAATGCTAAAAGTACAAAATAAAATAAATGTAAAAAACATTTTTTAAAAAGCATTTACAAACTATTGAACTGAAAATTCAAAAATAACTTAACTTAGATACAAAAACACAAAAGCCTCAAGCTTTTAAGAAAATAAGAGCTTGAGGCTTGAGACGACACTACATTGAAAATAAAGCCTCAATCTCTTAGTTACTTAAAAGCTTGAGGCTTTACTTCAACTCAGATGTTGTCTCACGTCTTAAAATTTTAAGAAAATATTCAAACGTTTATAGGTTTTGTGTTAATGTAGGTAAGTTAAATTATTTTTTAATTTTGTTCCATAGTTTATAAATGAAAGCTTCTTTAAAGAAATGTTCTTTTATATTTATTTTTTTTAATACAGGGTGTTAAACAACTAATTTATAACACTAACCTAATCCGAAAATGTCATTGATTAAACCAAAATTATTATCAGGTAAAAAATAATTTCAATCTGAGACCTTTTTGAATGTATTCTCCCCATACAGCTATACAGTTTCTTAATTTATCAAGGTTTGCCCTTTGAACTTGAAAAAATACAGTATGATTATTCTTTATTGTCCTACTATGAGTAATAATTCTTTCTAGTAACTCTTCTTTGGATTCAACAGGAGTAGAGTACACAAGACCTTTCAGATGATCCTATAAAAAAATCTAAGGGATTGAGGTCAGGAGACCGAGATGGCCATGAAAATGAGCCACCTCTAACTATCCACCATCATGCATATACCACATTTTCAATCGGATGTCCAAAGGTACTTCTTTCAGTAGGTCGTCTAGATTGTCTTGCAAAATATTTCATATTAATAAAGAAACTGCAAATAACCTTGGACTGGACGGTGCAATCTATTTTTAAGTAGAAATGGTCCAAATACTTTTGGATTCTTCCCGTCCAAACGTTAATTAAAAACTTATTTTGAATTATAGCGCGAGGATTTTCTTCGGCCCAAACTGCATGTTAGGGAATTTATAAGCCCGTGCCTAGTAAATGCTGCCTCATTAGTAAACAAAATTCTGCTAATAAATCTAAGATTTTCCAGGTGCTTCTGTAAAAATCAGCTAGCATATTCCACTCGTGGAGGATAATCTTCAGATGTCATGGCATGTACCTTTTGAATATGGTAGGGATAGAGTAATTGCTCTTGAATTACTCTATATACTGAAGTCTTTGAACACAGTACTTGTTGAGATATTTTTCTGGCACTACTATTTGAATCATCAGCCACCAAATCTAAAATATCTTCTTTCATCTCAAGGGTACAAGACCTCTTTCCAGTTTTTCAAATATAAAATTGGTGTATAGCAATAAATTGGTATTGATTGATTTTTCCTTTATAAAGCCATGCTGATTAGATATGATAAAGGTTTTAAAACTTTTTTCTAAATGGTCCGCAATTAAAGCCCCCATTACTTTGGGAATTTGTGAGATTTTTGAGATTGGTCGATGGTTTAAAACATAATTTTTGTTGCCAGAGTTTTTATATATTGGGGTTATGTAAGTCGTCTTGCAAACAGAAGGAAAAATTTCATTTGATATTGAATTATTAAATATCAACCATAAAGGTCTTGAAAGGGAAAAAGAGCATTTCTTTAAAAAACAAGGAAGGAGGTTATCTGGACCGGGTCCCTTATTTATATTTATATTTCTAGTTTTTTCCAGATATCTGATATTTTGAAGTTATATGAGTTAATGTTAATATCATTTGTAGGTACGGCAAATTATTTGTGTTTTCATTTTCAATGTATACAGATGAAAAATGTGCGAAAGTATTTGCAATATCTAAGGAATTGGAAAATTCTTTGTTTTGATACTTAATTAGTTTAAGGATATTGCTCTGATATTTTTTTGTGTTTAAGTCCAGAAAGATTTAACATCACTTTTAATGCTTTGTTCTATTTTTAAGATGTAATTACTATAACACTGATTTGATACATTTTTGCAGATTTTACGTAGCTCACAGAATTCATAATAATTGTTTATAGTAGGATGTGACTTGTATAACTTGTGGGCATGTTTTTTCTTAATAGTAAGATCTTTCAGATCTTGACTGAACCAAATAGGAAACTTGAACTCACCTTTAATTGCAATTTTCAGTACAAATTCGTTTAAGCATTGATCTATAATAAGATAAAAATTATCTACTGCATCATTAACATCACAGTTTAGAATATCATCCCAATTAATATTTAATATAAAATCATTAATTCTAATATAATCACAGTTTTTAAAATCAAATCGATATTCGTCCTGGTTATTGGGAACACTAATTATATCACTTACACTAAAATCGTACATCAAAGCTGGATGATGACTATCACATTTTACTAAATTATCACATGCAGTTTCTATCCTTACATTATAATTATTAGTAAATATTAGATCTAGAAATACACTATTAGCATTAGGAACTTTATGCATTTGACTAAGATTTGAATAACACATTTTGGAAGTCAAACATTCGTTAGCTAGACAATTTTTTACTTGAGAGTAAGTATAAAAAAATGTTTAAAGAAATTTAGATTAGGTACGTTATAATCTCCTATTATACAAAAAAATCTATTATGAAGCTCATATTCTCTAACATTGGATACTGGAGGAAAGTATACTGCACACATAATTATTTCTTTTTCAACCTGAAGCTTCAGCCACAGTAGATTTATGGGGAGCCTCTTGGATACTAGCCTTCAAATTCTTCGTAACGCCAATCCGCCTCCTCGACTTTTTCCTGTTGCAGTAAAATCATCAAATCAAATGAAAATCATTATTTAACCACGTCTCTGAAAGAATTATTATATCATAGTTCACTGTTGCCACATTATTACAAAATTCTTTGGCTTTAGTTCTAAGATCTCGTACATTCTGGTAATATAGTGAAATAGTATTATGCTGTGGTGTACATTTGGTGTATAGAGACCCTTCATCAGGATCTAATAAGATTGTCTGTGATATTTCCCTTGATAAAAATTTTAGGTCTAAAATTATTCTATCGAAACACAAAGGGCTTTATAATTGCGGTTTGAGGCCATAGTTGACTATTATATATCTTTTCTTCATCCTCTGGTTTAATAAGAGATTTTGAAAATTGAAAATTTTGATATTGTGAGCTTATTTTATCACAAGTTGTTATGTTAACCGCGTTTTCTTTGAGATAATCAGTTAGAGTCTGGTTTGTTATGTTTAAATCTAAACCACTTATATAAATCCATTTCCTTTCTCCTGCTTTTAGGACATTTATTTGGCTATTGGTACCTCTTACCCTAGAAGATGAGCCAGAGGTTCTAGTAGAAATGTTATCTATTTCTAGTGTAATTAAAGGGCTTAAGGGTGAACATACGCCTAAAATTTAACACGACTTTGGTCGATTTTCTGGAACAAAATATGGCCGCACATGTTTTTTTTTTCTAAGAAAATCCCAAACCAGTCCACAGTCATGTTCCTAAACTAGTCAATTATTATATTTTTTCCTTTTTAAAAAACATACAAAACGTATTTCGAAATAATAAAGGAACGTCAAAACTTCATAAAAATGTGAAGTTTTAATCCACTTTTTTTATTTATAAATATACTACACGTCAATAATCAACATTTTTCTAGGTGATTTCCAAAACCATTTCCTAATTGGTTTAAAAATAAACTCAGGATTTCTTCTACAAAATGATCCTACATCCTATACAAATTCCATCTTATTTTCTGAACAGCCAATAACGCATCTCGGTCTTGTGGTACTGCTATCCTTGTTGCGAGCAGGGGTGGCTTCAAAGATTTGGTGACGTTTTGCAAGTCAAATAGTAGTTCTTTTCTTTTCAACTTTTAGAGGTTATATAGTTACAGTATTTGGTTTTAAAAATTAATTAACATTTTAACTATAGGAAAATATAGTATTTTTTACTTCCCTCGTAAATGGGAAGTATTGTAATCGTGAAAAAATCACTCTCCGAAATTCTTTCAGATCTTCACGTTTCAGGGTCCCTAGATGACGAAAAACATGTTTTCTCAATTCCGTCGGTCTGTCTGTCTTTTCGCGGCGTAGCTAAAAAACTACTTACCCGATTGACTTTCAATTTCGGTAAAAAATTAAGGGTCATCTGAGATGACCTGGTAACATTTTGGTAAAAATATTTTATTATTCCACCATTTTGTTCCGCCATCTTAGATTCGTACCAAAACTTTACCAGTTATTTCCAACATAATATTTGTTGTTTATGCAAAATTTTAAGTAAATTGAATAAGCAGTTTTTTCATAATAATTTTTTTAACATTTCATTACCATTTTGTTTTGCCATTTTGGATTTTTACCAAAATATTACCTGGTCATTCCGATATGACCGTTAATTTTTGATAAAAATTTTAAGTCAATCGGGTAAGTAGTCTTTAAGCTATGCCTTGAACCGACAGACAGACTGACCGACGGATTTGATAAAACATATTTTTTGGCATCTAGGGACGCTAAAACATAAAGATGTGTAAAACCTGAGAGGGTGATTTTTTATTTGGCCGCCATTTTGTTCGGCCATCTAGAGCTAGGACCACAATTTTACTAGTCGATCCCTATACCACAATTAGTTATGACACACAATTTGAAATCGAACCATTAAGCAGTTTTTCAGGCTGAATTGTTAAATATTTTATAAAGCCGCCATTTTGTTTCGCCATCTTGGATTCTTACCAAAATGTTACCAGTTGGTTTCAACATAATACTTGATGTTTTTTGCAAAATTTGAGATAAATTGGATGAGTAGTTTTTTAATTTTTTTTTTACATTTTACTAGGTTGCCATTTTGTTTCGCCATATTGGATTTTACCAAAATGTTAACAGGTCATCCCCATATGATTTTGACCAAAATCTGAAGTCAATCGGGTAAGTAGTCTTTAAGCTATGCTGCGAACTGACAGACAGACAGACCGATAGAGGGTCGGACGGAATTGATAAAACTTATTTTTTGGCATCTAGGGAGGCTAAAACGTAAAGATGTGTAAAACCTAAGAGGGTGATTTTTCGCGATTACAAACATTTTATTTGGCAGCCATTTTGTTCGGCCATCTTGAATTAATACCACTATTTTACTAGTTGATACCCATGCCACAATTAGTTATGGCACACAATTTAAAATCAAACCATTAAGTAGAATTTTCAGGCTGATTTTTAAATATTTTAATGAACTGCCATTTTGTTCCGCCATCTTGGAATTGTACCAAAATGCTACCAGTTGATTCCAACATAATACTTGACGTGTTTACAAAATTTGAGATAAATTGGATAAGTAGTTTTTTAATAATAATTTTTTAACATTTTACTAGGCCGCCATTTGGTTTCGCCATATTGTATTTTTACCAGTTAGGTCATCGCCATATAACCCTTAATTTTTGACCAAAATTTGAAGTCAATGGGATAAATAGTCTTTATGCTAATCCGCGAAATGTTAGACAGCCAAACAGACAGACAGACAGACAGACGGATAGGCGAGATTGATAAAACATATTTTTTGCATGTAGCGGCGCTAAAACGCAAAGATGTATGAACCCCCAGAGGGTGATTTATCACAATTACAAAAATTTTATTTGACCGCCATTTTGTTCGGCCATCTTGAACTTGTACCACTATTTTACTAGTTGATCCCTTTACCACAGTTAGTTATGGTACCACAGTTAGTTAGGCACACAATTTTGAAATCAAACCATTAAGCAGTTTTTCAGGCTGAATTTTTAAATAATTTATTAAGCCAACATTTTATTCTGCCATCTTGGATTCGTACCAAAATGTTACCAGTTGATTCCAACATACTATTAGATGTTTTTGCAAAAATTGAGATAAATTGGATAAGTAGTTTTTTAATAATAAATGTTTTAACATTTTATTAGGCCGCCATTTTGTTTCGCCATATTGGACTTTTACCAATTGTTACCAGGTCATCCCCATATGACCTTAATTGTTGACTAAAATTTTAACTCAATCGGGTACGTAGTTTTTTAGTTACGCCGCGAACAGACAGACAGACAGACAGAATTGAGAAAACATGTTTTTCGTCATCTAGTGCCCATGAAACGTGAAGATCTAAAAAGATCTCGGAGGGAGATTTTTTCACGATGACAATACTTCCCTTTTATGAGGGAAGTAAAAAGGTAACTATGTCAATGAATTCAATAAAAATATCCGTAACCCCAACCCTGTATATTTGCTAATAATGTCAACGAAAACTGGGCACCCTGTAGAATGTAATTATTATAAAACTTTGTAGCCCTGTTTACCAGGTAATATAATACATGTGTGGTAAACACATTTCAAGATTGGCCATTAAATACCTAATCTAATTTATTTTGAAAATATTTAATTTTGGGTTTTGATTAAAAATTTGCATGGTCCACTTAAAATCTGAGTTTTGACAATTCAGATATAAAAAACAAAAAAAAATGTCAATAGAAGATTTGTACTCAACAATGCCGGTCGTGCCTAGCTGCTTCGAAATAAAAGAAATTACATTGCGTTTCGCCGTTTAGCAGCAGCCGCATGTCTGATTCTCTAGATTATTTATATTTTCTGTAGCAGTTGTTCATTCTTAAAGTTGTCTTTGTTTTTGCATTTTCCATCAATAAGTGTACGTGCGAGGATTTGGTTTGGTTTTAAGCTTGCATTATCTTCAATGCTCTTTGTGATGCAAGCACTTTTATTTAGTAACTCAATTATTTTTGTTTTTTCGTCGATTATATGTTGTTTATCGGCAATCGTGCTTTTTAGCAGCTATCTTACAGTTCAGGCAGCAGATAAACAACACCCTTTTCTTCAGAGGAATCACTCTTAATTCAGATGAACTAAGCGGAAAGCAATCCAAACAGTAGGTCATGCTGCATATATCGCAGATTATCTAAGATAACCCATCAGCAATTTCCTTCGAAATTTCGCAAGAAATATATGTGTTCTAAAGGGTAATATCAGTGTAGAGAAATATCTTCTTTAAGGCGACAAAGACAATCGCGAAAATATTTGATTTGCACTGTTTGTGGGTTATTTTAACACTAAATTTCTAATAGTTGGAAAGCACTATTTCATAAGAGAAATGTCTTAAGATGTACATAAAGGTTCAAGCCTTGATAGTAACCAGTTTTTTCGTTTAAAAATGCGGAAGTTTTTCCGATGTTAGACGATTTTCGGCAAGAACAATTTTCACTTCTTTTGTAAACAAAACAACATAACCCTAAATAATAAAATTTAAAAAAATATATATATATATATATCGTCGGTTAAGAGTGTTAAACTGCTAACTCAATAAAAGAAAATTGTCCAGGAAACAAAAAAACTACTTATTTTTTATTAAAACTATTTTAGACACGAATCGAATTTGCAGTTCTTTGAAACTTGTATATAAACATATTTTCGTAATATTTATTAGCTAAAATATACCCTACATTAAATTGTATAGCCCAAAAAGGGAGATAGCAGTTATTCGACTTTTATATATTGGAGTTAGCAGGTTTTTTTGGTATGTTTCTGCAAGTATAAATGAATTAATAAAGCGAACAATCAAAAGTAAACTGTTTATTATATAAATTAATTAACATTTAGGTTTTCAAAAAATCTTAAAAATTAATCATGTGGTAAATTATCATAAAACTCGTGGTAATCAATCGGTATTGTTATTTTAAGTTCCTGAAGATCGTTAAACTTTCTTCCACTTATTTTTAACCTTTCTGAGTGTAATTGATCTAACTGATTCCAAGGGCAAGGCTGAACTGTTCCTCTTTTTCTCTGGGGCAAAGAATCCCATTCATCACTAAATTTTAATTTATAAAATATTTCTCCATTTGGAGTATACTTTAATACGCGAACATCAGTGACCTAAAAATAAACGCTGTCCTAAAGATCAATCTTTTTGCAATTCCAATTAATCTATACCTACAATGTAGAGAAAAACATCTCTCTAAATTCGAAATGCTTACCTTAGGATCTCCTTTAATTTTTCCAGGTCTGATACTACTAAAAAATTCAACTTTCCGAAATGACTTGAAAAACGTGTGGTCCAAATACTTAACAATGAATGGGCGAGGTTTTCTTCTAGCTATTGAACAAATATTGACATAGTCTGCCGGTACATTAATGTTTCGGTTCTTCATACACCTCTCTATTGTAGAATGTACAGAATCAACCTCCATTTGTGTATGTCCAACTTCAAGATATTTTTGTTCAATTATTATATCGTGTGTCATGGCCAAATTAATTGCTGCATTGGATATCACGCTATTTCTGTTCTGATACGGACATCCATCACTATACAAAATTATATTAGGGGTCCCCTTGCTTCGATCAACTATTGGTGGTACGTATGTATCAATAAAGTGTGAAAAACATGATGCAAACTCTTCAGCAGTTAGTCCGCCTTCGGTTTCATTCCAAATATAACAATAGGCATCTTTAGTGTGCAAATTATAAAAACAAAGATTGTGCACACATAGCTTTGTTTTATAATACAAACTGCTTATATTAGATTTTGGTGCCATTAATACCGCTTGTAGATCAACCGCATAAACATTCGATTCCTTAAGAACATCTGTTTGTTTTTCTAATCTCGCTTCATTTTTTTTAGATATGTGTAACTGATAGTCAGCTTCCAAAAGTTGACCAACTTTGTATGCAGAGCACTTTTGACATGCGTCTTTTTTAGGTCGAAATAAACCTATATTGCGTAAGTCCAGGGCGTTATTAAATGTAGAAATTGAAAGAGTAGTATTTTTTGCCTTACACCAATCAGCTACATAAACTCTATAAAGGTTTTGCTTAGAAGTCCATTCCGGTAAAAAATATTTTTTACTTGTTGTAGCTCTGCAATAATGTGATTCCATAGAAGGCAAAGAATCAATAAAATTCATTAAATGCTGATTTGACACTTCATATTGGTTAACACGGACTGGATTACTTATTCTGTATGTGCTAGGTGCTCGCCCAGAAGGCATGTTTTTTTTCCACTGTAGTACAGTCACTCTGCCAATCCCAATAGTATTTAGGTACATACATAGAACGGCACACTCGGATATACTTTTCATTAATTTTCAAAAAATAAAAAAACGATTGCGTCGTCTTTGAAATAGCTGGATTTCTATCTCTTGGTTTATTTGTAGGAGCAGCCTTAATTGTATTATCGATATATATATTTTTTTCACACCAGGTCCAACTCCAAAACTGTTTAAATATATTTTTTCTCTCTGAGTCAGAAATATCTGCATATTTTAATAGTCCATTTTCTTTTTTTCTACATAAACATCTCTGTTTCATTTCACGGGTTGCCTTTTCAATATCATAAATCCATTTTCCATCTTGCTTAGCTCGACCTAAATAATTTCGACCCAATTCTCTGCGGCGCTTATTTCTTTTCCGCAAACCATGTACTTGCCTTAACCTGAAACCGCTTTTTTCGTTTTTTACTTTTATTTGGGAAATCAGACTCCAATTCAGACTCAAAGGAGCTTGAATGTTCAGAATATGGTACCAATTGTATGTTACTATTATTTTCATTAGATATATTATCTTCCGTTGGCGGATATTGCCGGGTGGCTAAGGTTTGGATGTCATCATTTTCCATTACAGAATTTTCAATTGTGGGATTAGTTGCAACAGAATCCTCATTTGATAAACTATTAAATATTACGTCGTCCATATTATTTGCAAATGAATCTGGCACATAGTCAATAATATCAATTTCCACATTTTCAGTGATAGTGAACACTTTATCTGTAATTATTATGTCTTCCATGTTGATGTTAGATGTGTTACTATCAATGGAAATCGTGGCACAAGAACTACATTTGCTTTGAGGTACTAACTTTAGGGTATCTGCATTTTCCATTTCGTAAAATCTAGTATCTTCATCTATGTCGGGTTCTACATGATCAGAGCTAGTAAACTCACTATTTGCCGATATTATCCCTACAGCTGTTCTGTTGGTTATATTATTATCAGAAGATATCGTGGCAGAAGAACTAAATTCACATGGTATAGTTCCATTTTCTAAACAGCTTGAAGTTTCTTGTTCATTATTTTCATCTGTATTGTGAAGCTTTAATGCTAAATCAAGAATTGTTCTAGACCGGCCCTTTGTATTATTCTTGAAAGACATCTGAAAAAAAAAATGAATACATTACCAAGAACCAACCGTCAGTACCACTTACACAAAGAAATTTTAAAGAATCAGTTTCAAACGCCCTTTATATTACAAACAAGAGCACACTTGCTCTCTTTCTATTGAAATTATGTTCTTTTTGCGGATATAAGTTAAATTTGAGAAAAATACATTTTGATTAAATGTGTAATTTTTGATGAGACCCCGTACACTAAAACAAACATTACATACAAAAATTCGTATATCAAAGTCGCGTTAAATAAAAGATAAAAATTGAGCAAAATATGTAATGCAGTTACATACTATCATGTGAAAAATTTAGAATTTAAAAACCAAACAGATGATGTTTAATTCTAAAATTTGTTAAATAGTTTTAAATTTAGATAATATTTAATAAATAAGAATAAATTTAAGAGTAATACTGTTTAAAAAACAAAGCAGAAAATCTGCTATCTCCAATATTTTTGAATAAATTTTAACAAGAAAACATGATAACTCCAATAAAATATATCAACGCAAGTTTTTATAAAATAATAGGCACTCTTATAAAATTGTAATTATAGTATGTGAAAGTATACTTACCTTTTACTTAATAAGCAAAAACACCCGTACTTAACGAAAATTAATCACAGAAAATCTGCACTTTTCTTTTCACCGGCAAACATGTGTAAGCTAATGCATTACATCTGACGGAGATAGCAACATTTCGGTAGTACATATTTAATACTGGAGATGGCAGATTTACGTATCATGGCATTTTAACCGTTTCACGTTGAGTTTGGAGTAGGCAACTTTGTACACTGGTGTAACGAAATAGCTATTAACGAATGGTACAAAAAACCCCATTTCGACCAAAAGTGGAGTTAGCAGGTTTACACTCTTAACTGACGATATATATATATATATACATATATATCAAATTCGCTTTATTGTCATACATTTTGGAATTCTTGCAAAGCCTTGTGAATAAAATAATTGATATGAATTAAACTATAGCTACCCTTCTATGGTATTAAACTAAAGAAATTATTTTTCAATTTAAAATAATACAAAGAAATATATTTCATGAATATATATATATATATATATATATATATATATATATATATATATATATATATATATATATACCTATATATCAAATTCGCTTTATTGTCACAAATTTTGCAATTCTTGCAAAACCTTGTGAATAAAATAATTGATATGAATTAAACTATAGCTACCCTTCTATGGTATTAAACTAAAGAAATTATTTTTCAATTTAAAATAATACAAAGAAATATATTTCATGAGTATAACATTAAATTCTTTGGAAGAACTCGCTGTCAAATTTGACATTCCGTTAAACATTCTAAACTTTAATTGAGCTTTCTGCAACCGGCCGTATGTGTGTTTTTCAAATTTAAAGACATGAATTGCGAAAATTGTAAAAAAAAAGAAAAATCTACAAGAAAATCTCATATTGTGACAGATGCAGAAGACCAATATGTAAGGCTTGTGGAGGGTTTACTTCATCTGAGGTTAAGGTCTTGCAATTTACAGGACACCTGAAATTTTTTTTTCATCGTGATGCATCTGTCGCGGGAAAAACTAACAAACAAACAAACAAAAGTATGCTTTATTGCCGCAGAAAAATTTTACAATTTTATGGACAAAGCAAAATATACCTAAAATAAGACATTTATTTACGTAGTATTATCTTACAAGCAGATAAACCACCCAATTACAAGACAATTTAACTAATTAATTTAAATAGAGTATTGCAAAACTTACGACACTAAATTTAAAAGGACATAAAAAAGTATAGTATTATAATAGTAAATTCTAATTATAGTAAATTCGAATTATTCTAAATACAACACAACGAAACCTTTACAAATATCCAACCACTTAATATGGGAATAACAGACAAATACAGCAAATGCCAAAAACATCATCACAGAGTAAGATGTAATACTGTCTTTCTAAATTCCCTGTAACTAAAACTGAAAATATCCAGGTTAGTATTATGAGCGTTGAAGTTGTTGTAGTTGTTACAGATTTGGTATAAGGAAACTTTTTTCCCGGTATTAGTATATGAAGCATTTATGTAGAAAAAATTGGGATTTCTAGAGTTATATATTGGAACGTGGAAGTTTAATTGTTGAAGTAATTCCGGGCAGATTATTAAGTTGTTTGTTAGTTTAAACAAAAATATAAGAAATAAGCATTTTCTGTGATTTTCCAGTGTGGCAACACTGAACTGGTTTAGTACCACATCATGGTTGAAGCCCCTTTCTGGGTAATGACCCTCGACCCTAAAGAACAAGAACTTAAGAAATCTCCTCTGCACATATTCTAGCCTGTCGATATGAATTTTATAAATTGGCGACCAAATTAGTGATGCATAATTGAGTTTGGATTTTACAAGAGAATTAAAAAGTATTTTGAGACAGGAAATATTATTAAAAGATTGTGCAGAGCGTATAAGAAATTCCAGTGCTCTCAGCGCCGATTGTGTCGTCTCCTGAATATGCTGTGAGAAGGACATTTTTTTGTCCATGTATACACCCAAGTCCTTAACGCTCTCACATTTCTCAAGGGGCGCCTCATTTATCTTATAGGAAAAGTCAATATCAGATGGCTTTAGCGAGAAAGATACTTGTTTGCACTTACTGATATTTAAAGGTAATTTATTGTTAGCACACCACTTTACGATTATGTTTAAGTCGTTCTGGAGGGCAATGCAGTCTTTGGGTCCTGAAATTTCACGAAAGATTTTGAAGTCTGCGAAAAGCAACTTCCTGCTAGTAATACCTGTTGTGATATCATTGACAAATATTGAAAAAATAAGTGGGGCAAAATTACTACCTTGGGGTGCTCCGCTTGTAGCGATGAATTTATCAGACCTATATCCAGAGTATTCAACGAATTGCTCACGATTTGACAAGTAAGATGTAAAAAACAAAAATTAAGTTTTCATCAAAACCTATGGCTCGCATTTTTGTAAGTGTCATGCTGTGGTCCAACCTGTCGAAGGCTTTGGAGAAGTCTGTAAAGATTGTATCTACTTGGTTTTTATTTTGAAATGCTTGATATATAAATTGGGAAAAACAAGCCAAGTTTGTTACTGTAGATCTTTGTTTGTAAAAACCATGTTGTTCAGTTAGAATTACATTTTTTACTTGGTGGAAAATGCGTTCACATAAAGCCATCTCCAGAGCCTTCGCAAAGTTGGAAAGTATTGCAATAGGTCTGTAGTTTGTTCCTATACTCGGTTTACCTGTTTTCAAAATGGGGCACACACGTGCCACTTTCCATAGTTCGGGAAACACGCATGTTTTAAGAGAAAGGTTGAAAATGAAGCAAAGAGGCGTGACCAAAGCATGGGCACAGTCCTTTATGATAAAAGAAGGTATCTGATCCGTGCCAGCGGTCATTTTGGGTTTTAGTTTTTTAAGAGCTAAAAGAACCTCATTCTCGTCAACTGCTTTGAGTGATATATTCTGACTCATATGACAAACAGTGGGATCTTGATAATTATTATTATTGTTGGGAGTTGAAAATGCGCTTTTGAAGAAATTTGCGAACGAATCTACAATTTGTTGTGGCGAATCCAATTCTTTTTCACCATCAAGCATGGAGCAGGGGATTCTGGTTTTCCTTTTTTTGTCTTGAATGTATTTCCAGAATTTTTTTGGTTCGGCTTTAATGGAGTTTTGTACCGAGCTTATGTAATTTTGATAAGTATTTCTAGTGAGACGTTTTGTAGTTAATCTAGCTGAGGTAAATTTGTCATGATAGTATTGGGTCTGAGTCGCCTTCCATTTTCTATGCCACATTGATTTATCTTTTATGCTTTTAATGAGATCTTTCGTATACCAAGAAGGATACGAATATTTAGACTTTTTTGATCTAAGTAACGGGGTAGTCTGATCAAATGCCTCGCGCAAACGCTCATAAAAATAGTTTACTGCTACATTAACATCATTTAACAAGAAAAGATTTTCCCAGTTGAAGTCATAAATCATGTTGTAGAGGAGTACAAAGTTTGTTTTACGAAAATTATACCTTTTGCTAGAATCATCAATAGGAAAATTTTTCTGAGGCGATTCTGTTTTTATATTTAGTGATATCAGGAGGGTTGGATGGTATGCATCCTCCGGAACAAGGGGCGGTGTCTCCCTGGAGACAATACAAGACAGATCAGATATTTTTTTTATTATTATTGTAAGGACGTAGCCGATGCACGCATCGGACAAGTGGCCCTTCTGAAACGTACACTACAGAATGCTAAACATTCCAAATGGTACGAATTCCCATGCAAGGTCAAATAAATAAAGTAAAAAAAGTAAAATAGCCCTAAGAGGCATGTCGAATAGAAATAAAGAAAAAAAAAAAAAGAACACACAATAGTTCGTCAAAAAAGCAACACAATACATAAATAATTAAAATACAAATGAAGTGACGATTGTAATTGCGTACCAGTCGATCGACAAATGCGCTAAGCCCATAATTTGTACGATGGTATCCTTCAAAAAAGAGTTGAGATTGCCTTGTTCTCCTAATAGGAACCAGAAATGCGACCGACTCAAGCAACATCGGACAGTCAATATCTCCACTGAGCAGTTTGTGAAGAAAAACTAGAAGTGCCTTCTTTCTTCGAAACTCAAGTGTTTGAAGGCCACACAGAAAAGCCCTGGTATTATGTGATAAACCCCGGTACGGAAAATTAAACTTATACAAAAGGTATTTGGCAAATCTATTTTGGACTTTTTCGGTTTTATCGATATGGCACTGATACGATGGACTCCAAACTGTAGAACAATACTCCAGAACGCTGCGAACAAGTGAGTTATAAAGACATCCAATTGCTTTAGTATCTGTGACATGTTTTGTTTGCCGCTTTATAAAGTCCAACAGCCTGAAACCCTTCAGCACAATACTATCAATGTGCAGACCAAAAGTTAAATTCTCATCAAAAATAACGCCCAGGTCTGTAAAGGAACTAACAACTTCAAGACTCACGTTATCTATGAAGTAGGAGGAGAGTATGGGTTTAATGCGTTTATGAAAATGGAGCACTTTACATTTAGAGACATTAAGAAGAAGATGGTTAATGTTGCACCATTTGATAAGCTTTTCCAAGTCCGATTGCAGTGGATTAGATTCAGAGGAAACTGGTGAAAAGAATTTTAAATCGTCTGCGTATAAGAGACACTTAGACACTTTAAAGCATGATACTATATCATTTATAAATAGTAGAAAGAGAATTGGACCAATATGAGAGCCCTGTGGGACACCAGATGTCACAACAACCTCTCTAGAAATTGAACCACATACGCTAACTCGCTGACGACGATTGAATAAGTACGAATCTATCCATTGCAGGTAGGTTCCAGAAAAACCAATTCGCTGCAATTTGAATATCAGAAGCTGATGGCAAACCCTGTCAAAAGCCTTCGATATGTCAGTATATATAACATAGATCTGTTGACCAGCCTCAACCGATGTTGTTAAGTAATTCTGGAAAATTGCAAGATTTGTAGTTGTTGAGCGACCACTAAAAAAACCGTGTTGCATACTAGTGATGTAGTGCTTCAGAGACTCAAAGATATGATCCGTGATAATTACCTCAAACAGCTTTGGTATATGCGAAAGCAAGGAAATACCTCTGTAGTTTTTAATATCGCTCTTATCCCCAGATTTAAAGATCGGCATGAGAGTGGAAAACTTCCAAATTTCGGGAAAGGAACCCAGATTAAAAGATTTCTGAAAAATTTTACAAAGGGGCCGAGACAACGACTCGCAGCAACGTTCCAATAAAATAGTGGGAACTCCATCTGGACCAGCCTTTTTAGAAAGATCAAGGGTTTTTATTTTATTGCAGATTTCTGCCTCTGTAATACAATAGGTTGATAGTAATTTTCCCGAACAGCTTATAGGGCCAATCTTGCTAAAATCTAAACTACGGTGACGTGAATAGCAAGACTCAAAGTGAGTGGCGAAGGCATTAGCGATGTTATTCGAACCGGTAATTTCCTCTCTGTCATAATTCATGACACTGGGCAGCCCAGAGTCTCTTCTCAAATTACGTACAAAAGACCAAAAATGCCTGATATTCTCTGGGATAAGCAATTCAGTTTGTGTGACATATGCAAGATAGCACATATCAGTCCGAAGCTTAACCTCACGTCGTATGTCGCAGTAATCAAAATAGTCAACATCTTTATTGGACCTTTTATATTTTTTGTATAGACGATTCTTTTGTCCAATAAGTTTTCTCAGAGGAAGGTCGAACCATTTCGGATATTTACAGTCGACTACCGTTTTCTTGGGGACACAATTATTGATACCTCCAAACAAGACCTCA
The DNA here is from genome assembly GCA_030620095.1 of Kuschelorhynchus macadamiae. NCBI lineage: Eukaryota > Metazoa > Arthropoda > Insecta > Coleoptera > Curculionidae > Kuschelorhynchus > Kuschelorhynchus macadamiae. The sequence continues at coordinate 215,557 of JAUTXW010001535.1, forward strand.
TAAAAGAGTTCAACCATTTTGTTTATATCAGATTCTACTGATAAAAAAGACCAGTCGGATTGATTGTAAAAAATGTTTAGATTGTGGAAATTCGCTTGATGAAACTGATAAACGCTAACTTCATTAGAATTTTTCATTGGAGAAACATATTTAATTTTAAAATTTATCTCAATTGCTGGATGGTAGGGATCAATGTTTACGAGGGGAAAACCAGATTTTAAAATGGAGGCATTGACAAAGTCACTGGCAAATATTAAATCAAGAATTCTGCCCATGTGATTGCACAATGAGTTCATTTGCTGCAATTCAAAAAAGCTCATTGAAACAATAAGAGTTTCAGAAGCTGGAGATGGCAGAGATTTTGGAACAAGTGTGTTATCCTCATAAACCCATTCCACCGAAGAAAGATTAAAGTCCCCGAAAACAAAAAATGTGTGACTATCGTATCTGTTTCTCAACGACTCGCAGGTATCACAAAAAGACTGATAGCACTCCTGGCTAGAATTAGGTGGAAAATAAACGCAGCCCAAAATCAAACTTGCATTGCCCGCGCGCACCAGGACCCAAACATCATCAAAGTCCATATAAGTAGGAGTAGTAACCAGAGTTACATGAAAAGCACAAGAAACGGCAATCAACACTCCACCGCCGCGATGACACCCTAGTTCCTCATAACTCCTATCTCTACGAAAAACTACATATTTGTTATTAAAAATTTCGTTGTTTGAAATATCCGCGTTAAGCCACGTCTCAGTGAGACATATCAAGTCATAGTCGCAAGACAAAACTGCAAGAGAAATCTCACCAATCTTTGTGCGAAGCCCTCTGACATTCTGGTAGAACATGACAAGACTGTTCAGTTGTGGCGAAGCATTTGTAATTGGTGTCAGAGTTGTTGCTGACTTGTGGGTGAAATGAGAAAAGTTGATTCGACGTTGGTTGTGTTTGAAGATTTCTCAGGTTGGACTGGAAAACCACGGCACAAGAGACTGACCAGCTCTGCCCTTTCATCATAGTACATAAGGTGTTCGTGAGTAGTCAAGGTAAGAGGAATAAAGCTGACGAGCTCCTGGACAAGTTGTTTTTCCAAAAATATGTTTTGATCACGGATAAAACTGTTCAAAACCGGTCTATTTCTATAACAAGGGGTGCTCACTATCACGAGATTTGTATTACTACAGGCTCTAAGTAGACACTGAACCTGTTCTGCTTTAATTGGAGTCCCCCTAATAGCATTCTTCGGTCCACAGAAAAACACAATACAATCATCCTTTGTGAATTTGGCGCAGTAGGATATGCATTCAGAGACCAGTTCCTCAAACAGAAACTTAAAACGCCATTGACAATTCAAGTCAAATGTTCCTCGTGTAAACCTCCTAAATAATGACATACAGCCTCTAGCCATCTCGTTGCCGATAATCAAAAGCTGACGCCTTCTCTGACCAGAGCCCCTAACAGAATTTGCACTGACTGATTCGTTATGTGGTTTACTATTGAGCGAGAAAATTTGCTGATTGAGAAGCTTGATGTCCTTTGCATAGCATTCGTTCTCCTTCTCCAGCGTCTCAATGGTAATGGTCATACTACTGCTAAGCTTAGTTAATTCCGATACTTCATTTCTGAGCTTGTCTTCGGATTCACTGCAGTTTTTTATTTCTGTTGTTAGATCCCTGTTTTTATCTTCTAACCTTCTTATTTCAGTTCTGAGTCCCTCTAACAGCTTATTCTGTTTATCAAGTTCGGCAGTAAACTTTCTCTCTGCTTCTGCAACTTCATCCTCGAATGCATCGCTGCTGCTTTTTACCCGACGAATATGGCAGTCCCTCTCTTTTAATTCCTGTTTTAAATTGAGAATTTCTGTTAAAAACCGCTGACATTCATTTTCTTTCTCTAAAGCATGCTCCTGACATTCTAGGGAACAGTAGATCCTATGCCCTCCAATCACAACTGCTTTAGGCAGACGCTCAAAACAACTAGGATGAAAAACACCGAAACACACTATGCAGCAGTAATTAGCAAAGTCTTTACTTCGACAACATTTAAAATTTCGGAGCATTTTCCCTGAGTTAAAGAGACAAAAAAAACAATCAGTGAGGTAACTATAACGAAGGAAAGGGTGTAATATATACTTAAAATGTGTACTTAATATCTAATATAAAATTTAAAAAGCCCATACAATAATAATAATTACAGTGATAACATAACAAAGACGGGGACACTCGCTTCACGCCCAGGGGTCTGTCTGGACGACTTAAAAGGCACAAACAAAAAAGACCACTATAAAAAGGAACAACAGGAAGGAAAAATAAGGACTAATTATTATTATTATTGTTTTATAAATTCAAAATTTAAGGTTGTTCTTGCTAACAGACACTAATAATGTGCATTGCTAAAACTCTACTAAAAACTGAATAATATAAATTAGATTCGCCTGACCCAAGTAAATTAAAATTACAATTTGGGATCTTCTTATCAGTAAATTTGCATATTCTGTTGTATTGGAATGTTCATGGAGTGATAAATTTTAAATTTTTTATTGTTCCATTCAGCAAGTGAACATAAATTAGCATTCTATTTCTTTAGATAATAAGATTGTTTATGAGCTACTGGATTTGAATAATATGAGAATACATACAGTTTTTTTCAAGCAACAAATCAATACCAGACACATATATCTTTTCAAATTTAAAACCACTAAAAACAACACCTCTGTAAGAACACAATTTAATCACAATTCTACGGCAAGTCTTGCGTCTATGAAATTACAAGGTCAAGTATGTTATTGTAATTGTTTCCTATGAGATTGAGTTGAGTAAGGCTGAAAAGGGCTAGAAATTCGTGCAATGTACTAAGTTTTGCATTCATGTCATAATTTGTACCCACAGGATGAAAACGCGTATTGAAGACCCAATCATAATGGTGTTACCAGATTGTAGATAAGGTAGAGATTCGAAACACTCAAAAATTTGAGTGACATATCAAAACATTAATCAAAAAGAATTTCGATAGGTCAATGCTTTTTAAAAATGTAAATTATCAATTTACCAAATCGTAAAACACACGTTAGAATATAACATAACATTGCCGCAAAACAGTTAATGAATCCTAATAACCTTATAAAAGTAAACAAACACACATGTACGAGGTGAATAATTTACTCTTACTTACTCGCTGTAAAAATCATTAACGCTGTAAAATGGTCTCTCAATGAGGTATGCTTTGGTGTTTTTTCGAAATTGTGCAAGCATAGGGATAGATTTTAAATGTACTGGCAGATTGTTGTAAAGTTTTATGGCCTTGTAAATAATTGATTTTTTTATTAATTCTGAGGAAGGAATGGGAAGATATATATCATGCCTAGAGTTTCTGGTAGGGTATACATGTTGTGGCCTTTCTGGGAGGGTGTTTATATGTTTTATTTATTTATTTATTTATTTATTTATCAAATCATACACTACAGAGCAACAAACTCCAAATGGTATTACATGTCATAAAACGTCTGAACAGAAACTAAATATAAAACAAAAACATACAAAACAGTTCAGTTAGTCAATATACATATAAAATTAATATACTATAAATCTGGACGATGATGAACCAATATGCATAAACCAGTACAATGCATTAACATATATAAACGATACCGCATAGTTAATACCAATAATAAATTAATGAGAAAAAAAAAATTAAGTGTTTAAGATAATATTTTTAAAATTTGCAAAGGAACAGCCGAATATATCACAGTTAGTATAGAAATCATTGTAGGTTTTTACCAGGCGGTCAGTTACTCCTCTAAAACCATAATTTGTACGGTGTGGTCTTTCATAAAACAGATGTCTGTTACGAGTTATCCGGATCGGAGCTCTTAAATAAATGCGCGATAGAAGTTCACTACTTTCGATCATTCCATTTAACAGTTTAAAAAGGAAAAACATCATCGCGTTACGCCTTCTCCTTTCTAAAGTGGCCAAACCAACCAAGAGAGTTCTTGTTTGATAAGGAATATCTTTGTAAGGAAAATGCATCTTAAATAAAAGGAACTTACAGAACTTATTTTGTACGTTTTCAAGGCGTTTAATATGTAAGTTATAATAAGGAGACCACACTCTACAATTATACTCCAGAATACTACGAACTAAACAATTATATAAGGTTTTTAAGGCTTTGGTGTCATTAACATTATCACAGTTTCTTCTGATAAAACCTAACATTCTGTAGCTTTTAAGTATGATGTTATCTACGTGTGCATTAAAATTAAGTTCAGAGTCAAAAATTGCTCCCAAATCATTGAAGCTTCCTACTTCGGACAAAAAAACATCACTGAGTCGATAATGAAGTTTAAGTGGCTCTTTACGAAGGGAAAAACTCATAAATTTACATTTTGTCGTATTCAGAGTTAGAAAGTTATTGTGGCACCATGAGCAAAAATTATTATTGTCACTTTGTATAAGTTCGCAATCTTCAACAGTATTAACACGAAAAAATTTTAAGTCATCTGCATAAAGACACTCACAGTTCTCAAACGTGGAGACAACATCGTTCACAAACAACAAAAATAGTACTGTACCCAAGTGCGATCCTTGTGGTACACCAGAGGTAGCCTTAATTTCTTTTGAAGTGACACCACTCAACTTCACTCTTTGGGTTCGTCTGCTTAGGTATGATCTAATCCAACCAAGATAGGACCCATTCAATCCCAGTGCCTCTAACTTCATTAGAAGCAAATCATGTGATACACTGTCGAATGCTTTTGTTTTCTCAGCAAACATACCTTTCCAAAATAAATAATGCAGGAAGTGTTAATATTTCATGTTTTTTGAAATAGTATTGGCAGTGAGCTCTATTATTTAGACTAAACAAATAACGAATGGCTCTCTTTTGAAGCATAAAAATACTACGAAATTGCTCGGTGGTACAGCAGCCCCAAAAGGGAAGGCCATAGCGGAGGTGGGATTCAAATAAAGAGAAATAAGTAAGTCTGGCAGAAGGAACGTCTAGTTCTTTTGAAACTGATCGAATGGCGAAGCAGGCGGTAGAAAGTTTTTTAGTTAAGGTGTCAATATGATTAGACCATTTTAGGTTGTTATTTATATTTAAACCCAGGAATTTAACCGACTCTACGTATACAATATTGCTGTTATGTACCTGAAGTGGTTGTAAAGTTCCCTTATAAGATAACGCCACCGTTTTATCGACATTAAAACAAAACATATTGGAATCGGACCAAGCCTTAATTATAACCAAGTCTTTGGAGATACTAGAGTGTAAAGACGTATCAAAATCACTCCAAGTTATGCTTGTGTTGTCAGCAAAAAGGGAAATTCTTCCATTAATTTTAAGGTTCGTGATATCATTAATGTATAACAAAAAAAGAATAGGTCCCAAGACTGAACCTTGAGGGACTCCACTTGTAATCAACTTACAATCAGAATTGGAACCATTAGCCCTTACAAGTTGTTGCCTTTTCCCAAGTTGCCTTTTTAAAGAAGTACCACGAATTCCAAAAAAATTTAGTTTGTTTATCAGAATTTCATGACTAACACAATCAAAGGCTTTCGCATAGTCACAAAAAACTGAGGCAGTTGGGTGGTTGTTATTGAGAGATAAGTAGACGCCTCTGCAACGTGAACATAGCGTCGCTGGTGCACTTGTTGGGTAGAAATCCGAACTGCTCCGGAGATATTATCTGATGTTTCAGGAGAAATGGCATAAGACGATTCTTCAGTAGCCTTTCGATGATTTTTGATAGCACTGGTAGTAGTGCAATTGGGCAATAATTGCAAGAGTTAGTTTTTTCGCCGCCTTTATGAAGTGGAATAATTATAGCTGTTTTAAGGCAATCAGGGAATACACCTTTTATAATGTTGTAAAGGCCTCTATGACTGGGACTGGCAAGTTCAGGAATATTCTAATTGATAGGCCATCAGTGCTACAAGAAGATTTACTTTTGATATTATTTATTACCTTCAATAGTTCAGTGTTGCTAACGGGACTTAAGAAAAAGCTATCAGCTAAGTTTTTTGAAGGAGGGAGAAACGCAAGAGGGTCCAAACTTGGCGAGATACTAGAGGTAACATTTTTGCTTACATTAATAAAATAATCATTTAGATCATTAGCCCCTGGCAAGATCTGAGTCACAGGGTTTGATTTGTTTCTGAGGTTATTGATGACGGACCAGGTTTCTTTTGAAATGTTATTTGAGTTTGTTAGACGTTTTCGGTAGTGTAATTTTTTTGCTGACTTAATAAGAGTAGTATAGATCCTCCTATAGTTAGAGATATATATATTTTATTTATTTATTTTTATTTATTAATAGACGGGATCAACCCCATTACAAAAAAAAAATACAATTTTAGATAAACTAAACTAGTAATACCTAACCAACAACTGTCTTAAAATAAGTAAGGTATTTATAACAGCATCAAATAAACAGTATGCACCTACATTAACATAAAAACTAGACCAATTACATATTATACAAAATTATCAGATAATTTCCCTGATAAGATTTTTAAAGTGAGATAAGGGAATGCCCAAAATTTCGATATCTTTAGAATTAATTAATTTAGTGTTCTCTCGACAGGCGAATGCATAGCATAGTTGGTGCCATGATGAGGCAAAGAAAACAGTCGGTTAACCCTCAGATTACGCAATGAAACACTGAATGAAATCCTACCAATAAGTTCAGGACAAATTATGTGCCCATTTAAAAGTTTAAACACAAACAATAAATCACTCTGTGTCCGCCTATCACGCAAACTTTTAATATTTAATACATTCATTGCATCATCATATACATGATCATCAGGAATTCTTATATTAAGTTTATACAGACAAAATCGAATGAATTTATTCTGTACTCTTTCCAGAGCCAGAGACTTGTTCATATAATAGGGAGACCAGAATATTGATCCATAGTCCAATAAAGAGACAACCAGTGACATGTATAACCTTTTACAGGTTTCTAAAGACAGCTCCTTACAATTACGCAGAACAAAGCCAAGGACTCTAGAAGATTTGAGTACGATAGTATTAATTTGGTAATCAAAACTCAATTGCTCATCAAAGTAAATACCGAAATCTTTTATAACTTCAGTGTACTCAAGGTCAATGTTATCTATACTGTAAGACGAATCTAGTTTTTTATTTCTTTTGTAAAAACTAATGAAGTTACATTTTCCCACATTTAAGGATAATCCATTACTAACACACCACTCATTCAGCCTATTCAGGTCTTCCTGCAATAGAAGCATATCTTCTTTTGAACTAATTTCGCTGTAAAATTTTAAATCGTCTGCGAATAACAAGAATTTACTGTTTTTAAAACACATTTTAATGTCATTTATAAAAATACTAAATAGTAAAGATGAACAATGACCTCCCTAAGGTACATCAGAGGGAACACTAATACTCCTTGACCTTGAACTATTTAGACGCACCTGCTGAGTTCTTCCAGACAGGAAACTCATAAATCAGAATCAGAGAAGCCAAAGAGCCCCAATTTCCTTAGCAAAATACTCAGGATGACCCTGTCAAATGCCTTGGAGAAGTCCGTGTACACAACATCCACCTGTTGACCTCTCTCCATAGCATTCAACAAATCAGTCTGGAACACTAACAAGTTGGTCACAGTAGACTTACCAAGACTAAAACCATGCTGTTCACTTATTAACAATTCCTTACTATAAAAATAGATATGGTCATAAATAATGCTGTCTAAAAGTTTTGGAATTGCAGACTGTATACACACGCTCCTATAATTAGATATTATATTATTGTCCCCTGATTTAAATATAGGTAACACAAAGCTATGTTTCCATTGTGTCCGAAATATTGATAAATCCAAGGATCTCTTGAACAAAATAAAAAGAGGGTAGGTAAGTGTACACACACAGTTCTTCAAAAAATAGTTGGGTACACCATCAGGACCTGAACTAACCTTGGGTGGCAGTCGGGAGATTTTATCAAAAACCAGTTCAAGCGACAGCAGAGGATTAGGAATGGTCATATTCTCATTAGCCTGACGAAAAGGCATATTATTAAAGGAATTATTAACCTGACTATACACTGTCTCAAAAAACTGGGCAAACCCTTCTGCAATACTTTCACAGCCCAAAAACTCCTGTTCATCATGGTACATCAAATTGGGAATACTATGTATTGCTCTTTTATCATTGAACTTACACCAGAAGCTCTTAGGATTAGTAAAAAGTAAATGATCTAAATTTAAAATATAATTTTGATAGCAAATATCCGTAAGGGCCTTGCACCTAGCTCTGAGATTGGAAAAGAGCTCATAGTCGACTATACCATGACTGGACTGATAAGCTTTATGGGCAATTTTCTTTTGCTGAATTAAATATTTTAGTTCAGCTGAGAACCAACTGGGAAAATGTGAAGTTCTGAATCTTTTGAGAGGAACAAACAATGCTATGGCCATACTTATTATATGATAGAAAACAGAAACAGCTTCATTAATATCATTTGAATTTAAAGTCTGGTCCCAATTAATTTCACACAAATAATTATTGATGCCCAAATAATCGCCATTTTTAAAATCATAGAAAAATTCAACATAATTACAAGTTATTTCTTGTTCTATGTCCAAGACAATTTCAAAGTTGTATGCTTTGTGGTCCAGCGATTTACCAAAAATATAGACCACAGCTTCAGTTACTAATAAATTATTCCTAGTGGTGAATATAAGATCCAAATAAACTAGCCTATCATTTGGTATTAAAATTTGTTGAAAAAAGTTAAGGTAAGCATTAGATTGACCTAGAAATAAACCATTTGAGTTCGGAGGGCATCTAACAACCGCTCCAGAATCATCATTCTCGCAGTAAGTGCTAGGTACATTAAAGTCACCAAAAATATAAAAATTACAATCTTTATGGTGCTGCCTGAGAATCTCAACACTCTGACAGTGTTTTTCATAGGAAACCGTATTTGAACCTGGGGGAATATATACCCCGCCAACCACAAAGCTGTTACAACCTACTTTACACATTAAAAATAATTGTTCAATTGAGTCATATTCCACTTTAAGTTTTTTAGCGCTAATATAATTTTTAATATAAATTAGTACACCTCCTCCACGGGTCTTAATGCTTGTAGAATGGGATCTATCACACCGGAACAGGCTAAAAGATGGCACAGCCAATTCAACATTGGAGAAGTCATCACAGAGCCAACTCTCTACAAACACCAAAATATCATAGTTCGAACATAAAATTTTATTACGCAGATCCTTAATTTTTGTTCTCAAACCACCTACATTGAAACAAAAAACCTGTAATGGGGCTAGTTGACGTTTTTTCTCTGGTTACTAGAGTTGGGGGTATTTGAGATGTAGGGTACATTATTTTTAAATTTTAGTTTTAAGTTGACTTCACCTTCCTCCTTTCGTATATTAAGCTCATCAATAACTTTCTTCATATGCTTCCTTTGCAACAGTGTAAGGTCACTTTTAACCTTGTAAGCACAAACTGACGATATATTTCTTGTTCTTAAAACATCCATAGCAATTTTACCATTGGAAAACACTACCTTCATTGGTCGAGGTCTATCCGTATGTTTACCCAATCTGATGACTCTAACAATGTCCTCTGCTGCCTCTTCCCTTTTGATCGATCGTAACATCTCCACTACTTTCTTCTTGTCTTCCTCAATTCTATCTCGAATCAAGTCGGAGTCTGACTCAGAAACATTATGAACAATAATATTGTTGGCTCTCTCTGCTCTGTCGTTTATCTCCATCAGCATTGAATCCATATCACAGATTTCAGTCGAAAGATTACTTTGTTTTTGAGAAACTGATTCCCTGATTAAAGAAATATCTACTTTGAGCTCTTCAAATGAATTTTGAAAAGATTGCTTAAGAGATTTAATATCGTCACAAATAGATTTCATAGTGTTCATGAAGCTAACAACTTTTTTGGTCTCGGATTGTACCTCCTTAAATTGTTGCTCCAAAGAGGTAACTCTGGCTTCAAACTCGTAAACATTATTAAGTTTAGGGGCACAATCCTTACATATATAAGGGATAGAACGACTTGCAGTAGCAATGGCACGAACTTCGCTGGATCCAATGTTCGCACACTTTTTACATTTTATTACTTTGCACCAGTCGCAAGGATATAGTCGTCGAGAATAAGAAAGGAGTCGGTGAATTTTTTTATATATGAGAGCGAGCGCATATTTTTAGCAGAAATTCGTATTCCTTTCGTGGTCCACGGTTTATGCCGCTTAGGTTTGATATTCTTTCTTCAAGTTTCTGAGAGAGGTTATTGAAGGCACGGCACTTATAATCGAGGATAAAAATGAAATCATAAACCTTCTTAAAAACGAAATAGAGCAATTATAGAAAGAGAAGCAACAGCTAACAATACAATATTCAGAAAGTGATAATCAAAACAAGCACTGTGCAATGCAAAAGGAATTGTATAGTGAAAGATTAAAAAATAATCCCAAAAAAAATGTTTTAATTATTAAAGCAAAGAAAAACTTCGAAGAGGTTAAGAGTGACTTGGTGAACAGTGTTGTCCTGATGGCGTGGGATATGGATGTGCAGATTGGTAAAAGTCTGATAAACGATGGCCTTTTGCTTGCATATGACAAAACACAAGATTTAGAACAGATAAAGAAGAAAATTGAACATGATCTTGGAAAAGAGTATAAAGTATCAGTACCCAAGAGAATTAATCCTATAGTTAAAATTGTTAAATTACTGGAGTCAGTGCAAGGAGACAAACATTTTATCTTAGAAAAAATTGTACAACAGAATAAAATTAATTGTACAGGGAAAGTTTCAAGTTTTATATTTTCCATATTTTACAAGTGCGAAATAAAAAGTTTAATGTAATAGCAGACATAGACAGTAAAACATATGATACTTTCATGGAAAAAGTGGAAGTTAAATTAAGTTTGTACAGGTGTAAAGTATATGAATTCATCAGTCTAAAAAAGCGGTACGACTACTGCAGTTTTAAACATACAGCAAAAGAATGTTCTGGGCATGTCCAAGATGTAGTGAAAAAAACAACGAAGATGAGTGTAAAGTAAAAAAGTCAAGTGCATTAATTGTTTATTTTACTGACCGACAAAAAAAACTTCTATATTCCTTCAGCATCAAATCCTGACATATATTAAATGCACTGCAATGGAGCCTTTGAGAGACTGAGTGATCAGCAATTATCCATTACAAGACTAAAAATATGCCAACCTAAAATAATTGGTGTCCTTATCGATGGATACTCAGCATCAGCAGAACCACTCATCAAACATGCCTATTTCTGAACCTTGTACCAGATGAACAAAATACCAAACCACAGAAGTATATTTTTAGATTTAGTATTCTGTGATAACCAATATGATAATGTAATATAATGTGATAGGCATCACCCAGCTTAGATGATAAATGTATAATAGAGTAAAACCTATAAATTAACTCTAAATTAAAAAAAACAATTATATTGCTTTCTCACTCACTGGTGCAAATAGACCGTTATATAACAGCATTAAAATTAATAATGACTATATTATAGAAACATCATCAACAAAATACCTAGGTATTATTACTGATAATGAGTTAAAAAAATATATTTTTTTAATTATATAAATTTTAGGTTAATATTAAAATAGCACATACAGACGTTACAACATCTAGGTGCTGATAATAAAAAAACATAATTGTGAAAATTATATTTAACATAAAATATGTAAAATATTGTAATATTACTCTGTAATGTAAAATTTTTTGTAATATAATATAAAATATTAAAAAAAAAGAAGTTCTTGAATATGATGATGTTTCTCTAGATTTTAAAAAAATTGATTTTGAGAGAATGAATGAATTTTTGTTGTGTGCTAACTGAGATCTATATCATAACTCTACTCAAGTGTAAAGAGATATATGTCTGTTTTATGAAATTCTAAATCATGCTATCAGCTTGTTAATAGCCAAGATTAAGATTAAAACTAATTACAATTATTGATACAGAATTGAAAACCAATGTTCTTCAAAAGATAATTGCATATAAAAAATACAAGCAACCTGGTAGCATCGAAGGTGATTATTTGTTCTGTAGTCTTAGTTCAGTATGTAAAGTCAATAAAACTTTATCTCAGAATTTATTAACAGCCAAATTATCAGACTATGGCATAGGGGGTGCACTCTTGAACTGGCTAGTTTCATATCTAAATGATAGAAAAAAACCTTAAACTCAAAACTCTCTATCCTGACATTATTACTCTTAGTTCTAGACTACCTTAAGGAGGTCATCTTATACATCTTTTATTTAATATTTTTCAAAATTATGTTGTTAATTGCTTTCATCACAGTGTGCTGAAATATTCATAGTAATCAATTGTCCAGAAAAAGTAAATTATCTTGAAAGTGACCTGAAAAGTTTTGGAGAGTGGTGTAATATTAATGAAACTTAATTTAGGTAAATGTAAATACATACAATTCAACAGAAAAGTATCCTCATGTGTAACTAGATAAATTTTAAATGACAACGTGATATACGAGATCCGGAGATCTGAGTATATTTTGATTCTTGACTCACATTGGTTCAACATATTGATTACTGCTATAACAAGGCTTTAAAAATGTTAGGCTTTATTAAAAGGCAGACAAAGGATTTTAAAAATATACATGCTTTAAAAAACGTATATGTTTCTTTAGTCAGGTCCCAGTTAGAAAGTAGTACTTGTGTATGGCCACCCCATTTTATGTGTCATATCAACAGAACCAGCATAGATTCTTAGATATGTAGCTAGTAAGCTACATATTCCTGTTGATCAGGTTAATTACAATGAATTAATGACTTTACTAAGATTAAGCCCCTTAAGTAAAAAAAAAAATAATTTTGACAAGATTTTTATTTTCAAATAATCAACAATTATAAAGAGTGTGCTGATCTTTTGTCTCTGATTAATTTGGATGTTCTACCAAGAGCTTTTGAGAGAAGTGGATACGTATTATATTGTATGGAATCTCACTCTTTATGGACAGTCCTCATCAACAATGAGAATGATGTTCCACACCAACACCTTAGGGTTTGATGTTTTCAACTAATTTCTAACAAAAGCAAAATCATGCCTAACCTCAATGCAACCTTAATGTTATTATTATTATTATGGACTGCAATTTTTAATAAGTGTTTTTATTCTATTTATATTTTGATTAGTTTTAGGCTGGTGTTTTTTTTTGTACTTTTGTAGTGACACAGTTGTAATATTGGGCAACTGCCTGGTGACTTAATAAATAAGTAAATAAATTGATTAACTCAATCCCTTATTGCTCATGAATGAAAAATTCTACATTTTACTTATACAACGCTTTAACAACACTTTATCATGGAGTCTTGAAAATTAAGAAACAGGCGAATAATTTATTTCATCATGAAGTCATTAATATCTACTTTTTTCTAATTAAGTTAGCAAAAAAAAATGTTGAAAACGACAGAAGTACGAATTCGTGGTTATCACATTCATTGACATTTGACATGAATGTATAATGGTGCATCCCCTCTATCACGCTCTGGCGCTAACCCAATACCAGTCCACCTAATTTTTTTCCAATCTCTTATACCAAGCAATCTATATAAAAATAAATCAATTCCTACTCAATAAAGAAAATAACAATTCACTTCGGCTACAGCGCTTGCTGACTAATGAAATGACATTCAAATTAAAACAAAATGTCATATTATTATTATTAGACGTACCTATAATAGTACAGATTCACTCAGAATCACTCACATTTGTGATTTCAAAAAAAAAAACAATTTTAATTTCATAAATGTTAGTAAAAATAAAGAAATCTTTCAAAATACACACATTTTAACCTAAAACAATAATCATATGCAAAGACCTTTAATACAATTTCAAATAAAATGTGTTAATGGTGCAGTAGTGTAACTTGACAATGAATTACAACTTGCATTATTTTGTAAAAAATTGATATGTATCCACGATGTTTTTTGCTTAAATGTAAGGTAAGCTTCCTAACAAAACTAAAGAAACTCAAAAATCTAGATGTATTAAATTGTACCAGAACCTATAAAACATAATTTCTGTCGGCGGAGTTATAGGAAACAATTACTTAGGGATAATTGTTTCATTCAATTTTAAGGCCAAAATCAATCCATACTACTAAAAATTGTAAATCACACTGGATAAATCTAAGACAAATTATTAATTTAGGATCATTTCTAATTAGCAAAACAAGTTTTTTATGGACCCATATGAAGCAATTACCAATTAAATAAATTTGTTGGTAATATATAAATGAATTCACAAAATGACAAAGGAACTTAATCATAACAAGATATAAAATACCTACATAGTTCATAATAACTTTTCGGTGATAAAAGAGATGTTCGCAATTCTGTCAGCATAGCACTAGCATTTTTAAGAGCATCCATGAGTTTGTTTTTATCCAAAGCTCTCTTCATATGAAATGCCTGTGCCTTTACCACTCCTAAAGCATCATGAAGGTATTTCTCCTGTTCTTCCACAGGTGATATATGAGGAGGAGTTGTTGGCTAAAAATTATAAATGAGAATTATCATCGAATTAACCAAACAGGGTATCGGAAGATCCGAAAAACAAAAGCTTAATTTTTACCAAAAAAAATGTAAAAAAACGAAGCAAATTCTATCTTCCAAATATCTAGAACAGTTGGCGAACCCATTTTAAGTATACGCACTTAAAAAGACCATTCCTTACCATTTTAGCTAAACAAACCCGTTTTTTGTTTTTTGATATAATATAATATAAACTTCTAACTAAAAAAACGTCAGATCTGCCAATTGTCAATGTCACTCATTTTGCAATTCCAATCCAAGAACCATAAACACCAGGATTCTTGAATCCAATCCAATAAAAAAATTTGGCTAAATATTTTTTCGTCAAACCAGATTTATAAAATTTAAATTGAAGCTTGTTAAAATATGTCAATTCCGTGTGTGAGATGCTAGATTTCCAGTGTCTGATACAGTTGTAACAGCAAATGAAATCCTGTGATTTCATTAGTTGCTCTTAGCGGGAGGCAGTGTATAAAGTATAAATAACTTTTGTCGAACGTTTGACGTGTGCTTCCTAGGCCGTCGCGTCGGTAGGACACTCGGCTTTCTATTCGGTGATATGTGTTTGAATCTCTGTTCAGACGAATGATTTTTTTTTACAAAACTAATGTATAAAGATGTGGATACGCTTAGGTTAGGATTGGTTAGGTTCACTGTAAGAAAAGCGCGCGCTAGCGCACCAATCCGATTGCGAGTCTATATATGTGAGAGATTTCGGATTGTAGTGCACTTGTGAACTGATTCCTGAGCCTTTTTGGCACAGTGTTGTCAATAAGTCAAATTATCTTTCTAATAAAACTATACATTTATGACAGAGGATATAGCTTATATCTCACAAAAACGCCGTATGAAACCATGAAGTTATTCAATAGAAAGAGATCCGGAATTTGGCAAAGAACGCAGGGGGGAAGAACAGAAATGATATTTACATACTTGATAAATTATTTTGTAATTGACAATGACCGAAGAAATGTTAACATAGCATTTTTTACTATTTTATAGGCGTAAACTGGAACTAGAAAATAAGAGATATTTATAAAACATACATTTCAGTTTTTTTAACATATTATGTTGGACTCGAAGAAAATTTTAAGTACAATATTTAAACGCCTAAATTATTTATAAAAAAATACAGTGAAAACTAATTTAAAATTTGCACAATCATTCTTGTGTTTCATTTATGGACTGAAATTGAAAGTAAGTAGGAAAGAAAAGTGATATTTAAAAATTTGTAATATATTTTTTTGAAAATAACTTTTAATGTAATTTATTTTATGCACATTATGCTCAGTTGGTAGAAAGAGGAAATAAGTTTTTCATCCGTGAATTTTGAAGATTTCTTGTTCGTTACGTCTAAAGTAAGGATTTTTTTTGTTGGTAAATATAATAAATAAATAATTGACTTATTTTAAAAGGTCAATAATTAACAGACAAGAGTATGCTTTGTTGTCGCAGGAAAATTATTACAATTTTATGGGCAAAGCGGAATTTACCTTAAAACTAAAAAAAAAACAAAACAATGGAAAAACGAAATATTAATCGGAAAAAAAATCATATTTTTCGATAGGTCAATGCAATGTAACGTAACTCATTTATAAATTAATGTTAACGGACTATCAGACAGTTCATTCCTTATAAAATATTTTCAAATGCTATGCAGCAACATGACATCCAAAAAGATTTAAGTAAACAAGATAATAAAAAACATTTTAATGAGACTTATTTATTATAAAAATCATTGACGCAGTAAAAAGGTCTTTCAATGAGGTACGCTTTGGTTTTTTTTTCGGAAGAGTGTAAACATAGGGATTCTTTTTAAATGTTCTGGAAGATGATTGTAAAGTTTTAAGGCGTTGTAAATAATTGATTTTTTTATTAATTCTGTGGAACGAATTGAAAGGTATACGTCATGCCTAGAGTTTCTGGTAGGATATACGTGTTATGATCTTTCCTGGAATACTTATATATTTTCTTATCAAACAGACGGTTTCTAAAATATATAATGCAGGAAGTGTTAATATTTCATGTTTCTTGAAATAATATTAGCAGTAAGCTCTATTAATTAAACCAAACAGATAGCGGATTGTTTTGAAGCTTAAAAATACTAAGAAATTGCTTGGTGGTACAGAGAGAAATAAGTAAGTCTGGCAGAAGACACGTCCAGTTCTTTTGAAACTGATCGAATGTCAAAGCAGGAGGTAGAAAGTTTTTTAGTTAAGGTGTCAATATGCTTAGACTATTTTTTATTCAAACCCAGGAATTTAACCGACTCAACGTATTTAATATTACTGTTAGGTAAGTGAAGTGGTTGTAAAGTCCCCTTATAAGATAAGGCCACCGTTTTATTCATATTGAAGTAAAGCAAATTGGAATCGGACCAAGCCTTAATGTAAAGACGTTGTATCAAAATCACTTCATGTTATGCTTGTGTCGTCAACAAAGAGAGAGATTTTTCTGTTAATTTTTAGGTTGGTGATATCATTAATGTATAACAAAAAAAGAATAGGTCCCAAGACCGGACATTGAGGGACTACACTTGTAATCAATTTACGATAAAAATCAGGACCATTTGCCCTTACAAATGGTTGCCTTTTTAAAGAAATACCACGGATTCCATAAAAATTCAGCTTGCTTATCAAAATTTCATGACTAACATAGTCAAAGGCTTTTGCAAAGTCACAAAAACCTGAGGCGGTGGGGTGGTTGTTATTGAGGAATAATTAGAAGCCGCTAACCAACGAGAACATGGCGTCACTGCTACACTTGCTGGGTAAAAATCTAAACTGATCCAGGGATATTAACTGATGTTTAACAAGAAATGGCATAAGACGATTCTTCAGCAACCTTTCAATGATTTTTGATACTATTGGTAGTAGTGCAATTGGGCGATAATTGCAAAAGTTACTTTTTTCGCCCCCTTTATGAAGAGGAATAATTATAACTATTTTAAGGCATTCAGGGAATATACTTTTTATAAGGGTTCATTTATTATTGTTGTAAGGGCTCCATGACTAGGAGTGGCAGGTTTAGGAATATTTTAATTGGTCGACCAACAGTGCTACACGAACATTTGCTTGTGATGTTATTCATTTCTTTCAATAGTTTCATGCTGCTAACAGGGCTTAAGAAAAAGCTATCAGCGGCATTTTTCGATGGAGGCAGAAACGAAAGATAGTCCAAACTTGGCGAGATACCAGAGGTAACCTTTTTGCTTACATTAATAAAATATTCATTTAGGTCATTTGGCCTTGACAAGATCTGAGATACAGGGTTTGATTTGTTTTTGAGGTCATTGATAATGGACCAGGTTTCCGTTAAAACGTTTTTAGACTTTGTTAGACGTTTTTGATAGTATATTTTTTTGCTGACTTGATTAGTTAAATATAGATTCTCCTATAATTAAAGATATAGTCGAGAATAAGAATGGAGTCGATGCATTTTTTTTATATATAAAAGAGAACGCATATTTTTAGCAGAAAAGCGTAGTCCTTTCGTGGTCAACGATTTATGACGCTTAGGTTTGAACGTCTTAAGTGGGAAGGCTCTATTAAAATCACTTAAAATTTTATTTAAGAAAGCTCTAGAATTTAAGTTAACATTTTCAAATTCAAATTCCAGTCGTTGTTTAAGCAAATATTATGAAATTCTGAAAAATTAGCGTCCGAGAAAATGCTGCTCCTATGGCGAGGTCTCTGTAAGGGCCTAAGAGGAATACTAAATTTGGAAAATATTGCTTCGAGATCGGAAAGACCTGTGTTACAAACCTGAGATTGAACCTCTGATAGAGAAAAATCAGACGTTACGTAATCAATGACAGAAAAATAGTATTTTGAAATTCTAGTTGGAGACGATACATGCATTGCAAGGCCGGAAGAGTCGAATATAGAAATTGTATATTTCTGAGTAGCACAAATAGTAGCATAGTAAATATTAAGGTTCCCGCATAGAATTTTCCTGCCTTTTACTGGTAGACTATCTAGCAGATTTAGCAGGTAAAAAAAGAAAGATTGTACATCAGAATTTGGTGATCTATAAATTCAAATTACATAGAGATCAAAGTTTTGATTATATACTATAGAAAATTCAAAAAAGTTATCCGCAAACAAATGGTCATATTTAGTTAACGAGACGAAATCCCCATTTAGAGAAAGAATCAGTGTTCCTCCATGAGCTTAGTTATTTCTGTCATATCTAGCTATTGTGGAATATCTCTCCACATAAAAGGGTGCGTTTAGATTCAGCTTAGTAATTGCAACAAGTTGGGGGAACTCCAATTCTTTTAGAAATAGGTACAACTCGACAGTTTTATTTCTTAGAAACGCGGTATTAATTAGACTAAGACCCGTAACAACATGGAGTTTTGAGGAATCTAGTTCCTCAGGACACGCCAAGTTATCTAAAAATTGTTTTTCGAGGAATTGCTGGAAAAGTAGTTTTTGTGGCATTCTCTGGTCCTTTGAAGATGGATTGTTCTCTCCGAAGTTGGATCTGTAGGCAGCGAGGTCGGCTTCCACTCCTGCTGTAATGAATCCATAAGCATCATGGAAGTCGTGGTAAATCTTAGGCAGGGTTTTATCATCTATAGGAATGCCTTCAGAAGCCAAAAACAGCCTGGTGCTGGTATTTGTAAATCCTTCAAAGTGAACTGACGCAGGTTGATCATGTAGAAAGGCGAGATATAACTTGAAGGCCTTTAAAATGGCAGGCTCTCTTAGTCTTGACATGAGGAAATGGTTATCAGAACTTTTTTCGGCCAACGTAAGCGTTACTGCCATTGAATCAAAAGCGGGTTCTTGGACATGATGAGCCTTCTTGGAAAGACTGTAGCAGTGGTCGCTCAAAAAGGCATTTAATTTGCAGGCAGCAATAGCCTCTTTGTCTGAAGTTATTGTAATGCCCTTTTGAGTAACTGGAGAGGAGACATCCACTGAGTTGCCGGAGCTCGAGTTAGTGTGCAGTTTCGTCGTTATGGTGGGAGGAGGGTGGTTAGCTGCAAATTTTTTAGAAGTATCGGATTCAGCTAACCATTTTATTACAACGCCATGGGGCCATAGGTTGCTGCCTAAAAGCTTTTCATCGTAGTTTCTTGATTGGGTCCCAATTTTAAAATCAATATTTCAAATATGATTGATTAGATGGTAGCAGCGAATAAACTCTGTAATGCCCAACTTTTCCTTTACGTAGTGAACTATGTTGTTAGGTGTAAAGCCTGTAGGAAGATTTTTTACGATAACATAGTGCCAACGTTGCGTATTATTACAGGCTAGTGTGTTAGAACTAGAGTAGACTCAGTTTGTATAGAGGCGGTGAAGCAGTTAGTTTCCATAGTTTGTGTAGACAAAGATATGGTGGTAGGGTATGTCTTTCTGAGAGGCTTACACTTATTTTGGTTTTCAAATTTGGAGTCCTTTTTATGTTATCAATACTTGCTTTTACTTCAACAGAAAAGGAGTCCTGTACTTGAAGAGGATTTCAGAAATATTGAAAATATGCTGTTCCATCTTAGAGACTGTAACAGCATATCTGGCTTGTAAGTGGAAAACTCATCTGACAGTTTATGGATATCGTCAATCTTTTTCTCCAAGAAGTCCTACCTCAGTCACTCCTCAGCAAAATGTCATATATTTCAGAAAATGTCGGTACACTACTTGACAATTGGGCTACATGGTTGGCGACCGAGTCAAAAAGTTCATGTAGAATCAAATTTTGCGCTACCTTTGCGATTTTATCGTTGAAATGTTTCAAATTGGGGAGTCACACAGGACTCAAAAAAATCGGAGATGGGTTGATTTTTGTAACATCAGAAGTTTTGTGGTAGCTTTATCAAGGCCCGTGCATACACGTACATACGTCACAACCGAACGGTATGGCAGTCGAGCTACTACACTTAGCTATATTCTAATTTGTGTTTTATTTGTGGAATAATGAAAACTGTAAGTAAGGTTGAAGTAAGTAAGTGTTATTTACAAATTTCAAATATATTGTTTTGGTAATTTTTCGGATAAGATAACGGCCGCCTATTTTTATGATTTTTGGTAAATTTGTAGATTTTGGGCGGCCGATCACGAATCTGATTTTGTCGGCAACGTTTCGTTTTTGAGTTATCCACTGTCAAATTGCTGGCTAATACCACTACCGGCATTTTATTACATTGTTGATTTCTGATATTCGTTGGAAGAAATAATGCTAATAACGTTTGTTTTACAAGAATTTGTGTAAACTGCTGGTAGACAAAAAAGCAACTTTGTAGATTTTAATTTAATGTCGTGTTTTCGAGATTTATCGCGTATCCGAGTAGCGTCTGGCCTCGGGTGAGCCTAGTCGGAGACCAACGTCTTAACAACATTATATGATCGACATACTGTCTTTTTTTGTTGCCTTATGTAATAAACTATTTGAGAGAAAATTTTCAGCTTTGTAGAAATAAGCTGAACAAGTTAATTTTTTAAATACTTTGTATGGTTAGTAGACCCTTACCCTTGACGGCAACACTTCCGAGTCTTCCGGCGCGATAGACTATCATTAATATTCACTATTCTTTATTTTTAAGTATCCTTGGTCACTACAAAAATTAGCTTGTTTTACTAAATTGACGGTATATTGTGCAAATAAATAAAACTCCGAATTCCAAAACACAGCACGTAATTTATTTATAAATGAATTGAGAATTAAACTGAATACGAACTAATAAGTAATAAATACTAGTAACTTTTTTGACTGAAAACTGACTAACACAACTGGTGCTCTTAGCAACAACGATATATTAAATTTTACTTTGCTAAATAAAAGTCAACTGACAAGGCAACTCTAAAGAAATTGATAATATCAGTCAAAACAAAAAAAAAATACACCCACTGACTCAAAACAGCTGGTTTTCCGGTAAGTAAAACTGTCTGTCCTCGCGATCTAAAAATAGCATGATTTTGCAAAAGAACAACAACCTTTCAAGCCTACATTTTCGTGGCGCGGCGTTGCCGATGTGCACGAAATGTCACAAAATTTAGGAAAAAAACAATTACCCCCGCATTCACTAAAAAGGTTTAAGAGTTAGATCAGGTCTAGTTGCCATGGTACTTAAAACTCTTAGTTCGCCAGTTATGTTTCGCTTATGTCACTGTCATTTTATAATTGTGACATTTAGGAAAATTATTTGTTCAATTGTTAAAAATGTCATCTTAACCCTGCAGCTCTCAAGTTAGACCTGGTCTAAACTTAAACCTCTTTAGCGAAAATGGGTGTTAGTGTCTCGGACAATATGTCATAGTGTTCGTGCGTGAACAGAACAAATTACACACACACGCACACACACACACACACCTAAACCCAGCACTTCGCCAGACTCCGACGTTGCCTTTTTCTAATATATGTGTTTATTTTGGCATTCTCAGTTTAAACTAATTAATAAAAATGCGAATTAGGATTGGTTAGCGGTAGGTTAGCCCAGGTTCGTCGACAAAACCATCATTAAAGCCATTTGTTAGGTTGCGACGTTTTGCCTATATTTGTATGGTTTTTTTTATACAGATGGCTATGATTTGATTATAAACTCTCGATATTTTTTACCCTTTAATGTTATTTTTTGGTTTTGTTAACAATATACCCATGAAATTGGATAATTTTTGCATATAAAATATAAAGTTTACATTCTTTCAACTATTTTAAAAGAAAACAATAAGTGGATGAACCACTCTTTCTATTTAAAAAAAAAATACAAAAAGAAGTTCCGACATTTTCACTGCATCTCAATACGAAAACTCCTTATTATTACAGTTTTAAGAAAGGCTATCATACAATATTGCTAATCTTACATTATAGTAAGCATCTTAAATAGTGTTTTACAAGAAGTAACCAATCTTAACCTAACATAAATAAATTTAATGACATACAAATCAATAAAACTCAAAACAACTGATAAGTTTCGGTATTTTTTACTTTTTTATACCATTGGACCTCCTAATTATAAATAAGGGCGCCAAACTAAAACTACACTAACTTCTTAACTGCTTAAACCAAGAAAAAAGTCATCTCTTTATTACATATGGTGATAAAAAAACGTTTTCACTTCTGGCCGACGAAATTGGGTATATTTTTGCAAAAATTTGTTTTTTTTTGTCACAGTGGGCGCTAAAAGGCAGGCCTCGCTACTGGAGCGCGGAGACAGTTGAATTGGTAACGGGTTACAGTCAAGTTAGGCGTCGTAAGCATCATGAATAAAGCCTTAACTTAAAAGGCAATCAACAGCGGAGTGCAGCACTGGCGGGGCGCTAAAAGGCAGGCCTCGCTACTGGAGCGCGGAGACATTAGTTGAATTGGTAACGGGTTACAGTCAAGTTAGGCGTCGTAAGCATCATGAATAAAGCCTTAACTCAAAAGGCAATCAACAGCGGAGTGCAGCACTGGCGGAAGTCTAACATTCGGCATGTTAGACTTCCGCCAGTGCTGCACTACGCTGTTATCCGCCTTCTCTGTTTAGGCTTTAACGATGATGCCTACGGCTCCTAACCTGGTGCTAACCCGGTACCAACCCACCTAGTGCGTTCACGCTCCTGTGGAGATCGATCCACCTACTTAACAAAAATGTCCATTATTAATTTGTATCAAATAACGTTTCTCATTAAAGTTGTATCTCGATGGTATTCCATAATGTCAAGATGCGAACATGAAGGAAAAGTTACAAGTCCAAAAAATATGAAGTGCGGCTGTTTTTTTAGTGTTTGTAAATGTTTTAGATAAAAAGGCAAGAAAAACAAATAGAGTTTATTTTACGTCTTTTTATAATTGTTTGTAATAATTTCATACAGAAAATTCTCAATTTTTAATAAAAAGGAAGAAAGAAAAAAAGTAAACTGAGTTTAGGATGTTTATGAATGTTGAAGATGAATAACTCAAACACGAAACATGCCCAAAAAAATTGACATCGGATTCGTGATCGGGACTCCAATATCCATCAATATACAAAAAATCATCAAAACCGGCGGTTTGGTAAATAGTTATCAAAGTTTTATTCCGGTTTTCTCACATAATTTATACAGAGATTGCCAATATCCTTGGCAAAATGGCATCCCTAACACAAGAATTCTCCGTTTATTTATCACTCAGCTGAATTATGTGTCAAGCGGTTATCAAAGATGCTCAGCGCTTTAGAATATATAATATATTAATTAGGTAGTTTTACTTAAAAATGATACATTTTTGTGTAGCATAAAGCATCATATAATCAATCTTTTACGTATTTCGTAAGTTATATTTTGTAGAAAATATGTTTGGCGATACTCCAAAAATAAGTTAAGTGCTACCTTTCAAAAACTTAGTTTTTGTGATTCTAATTAAAAAAAATAGTTCATATATCTATTTTTGGGAATTATTAAATAAAAAAGTAATCTTTCAAATATATATTTCAAACTAGTCAAATTCCGAAGGTATAATTTTTAGTGTTGTTGTTTTTATATCTTTTATAGACCATAACCGTACGTCCATGATTTAAGTATAAATTCCCGGTATTATCAGATGTTTATATTTTTTACAGCTGTCAAAATATATTTTTTAAACTAGAAGTTACATGGAACTAAAAATTACATAGAACGGTGTAACCCGTATTTATTTAAAAAATTTAAGCAGTTTAAAAATTATAAAGTGGAAACAATTTTTTTGACAGATGTTCAATATTTTTTTTTTATATTTACGCCACTTAAAGTTACATATAGAACTGTTAAAACTGTATTTACAAATTTTAAGTAGTTTAGAAGTTACGGAAAAAACAGTTTTTTTGACTGCTGAAATAATATCTTTCTTAAATAAATTACGTTAATAAAAGTTATATGGAACCATGAGAGTCGTATTTAAAAATCTTAAGCAGTTAAAAAGTTACAGGGAAAAAACAGTTTTTTAACAAATGTCAAAATATCTCTTCAAACAAAATACGCCACTAAAAGTTACTTGGAACTATGAAAATCGTATTTAGAAATTTTAATCAATTCAAAAGTTACGGGGAAAAATTATTTTTTTCTGTCAGGTGTGAAAATATATTTTTTTAATAAATTACGCCATTAAAAGTTACATAGAACTATTAAAAAACGTATTTAACATTTTTGACTAGTTTAGAAGTAACGGGAAATAGACAGTTTTTTTACACTTGTCAAAAATGTTTTTCGCCTAAAGTAGGCCACTAAAAGTTACATGGAACTATGAAAACGTATCTAATTAAATCAAGTTGCGGACACAAAACTTTTTTTTGACAGCTGTCAGATTTTTTCAAATAAATTAAGCGGCTAAAAGTAACATGGAAGTGTGAAAACTGCATTTAAAAAATTCAAGCAGTTCAAAAGTTACAAGGAAAAAAGCAATTTTTTTGACGGCTGTCAAAATGTTATCAGCAAAAAAAAACACCACTAGACGTCACATAAATCTGTGAAAGTAGTATTTAAAAATTTTAAGCAGCTCAAAAGTCACTAAGGAAAATTGTTTTAACAAATTACACCCCTAAAAGTTACATGAAATATTTTTTTACCCAAAATACCAAATCGATACTTTAAATTGTATAAGAGTTTCAGTTAAAAAAAAGGAAAAATCCACGGCCGCGAAAACCAAATTTCGGCTATTTATTACCCAAACCTCTTAAATCTGTATCGTATACCGGAATGTTTCACTAAGAAAAAATTACAGCTGTTAAACTAGAATTTCTAAAAAATGTATGTATAATCGACAAATATTATTCGTATCCAAAAAATTAAATACATTTGGCGTGTTTCGCCATTTTTTGAAATATTACTTCACTTTTATTTTAAAAATGTAAAATCAAAAAAAAAAGTATCCACGTCAATGACTTCCACTATTTTTCAATATTAGAACATTTACCCCAACTATTTCTATTTTTCATTTGACTTATCAATTTTGCGTTTTCAAAACATGAGTTTTTTACAAACCGGTATATATTATGTATAACATATTATATGCTTTATTACTACTTATCCGCACAGTATAAATAAAATCCGTATTAAGTACTATTAGACCCTGCATGTATGAGCCTTAATGAACCCTGAAAATTATTTACCTGTTTGGTATATATAGTATAAAAACCCGAACGGGATTTCGAAACTCGAACAGAAATTAACAGAAATTTGAACCCGTATGAAAATCTGCCAGTGTCAAAAAATTCCGGCTTGTATACTGAAAAATGCATCTATTCTATATCCAATTACAAGCAAGCATTTCGTTGCTCTAACTCATCCAAAAGAGGTTACAGATTAGCAGTTATATCAAACGAGTATCGTCATTCTCCATATATCCGAAATAATAACTAATTTTCTTAAAGGTATTTTACAAATTTGAGGAAGGTATGTACCCCGAATTGTGGCTACATCTCTAAAAACATTAAAATTGTATTCTACCAATCTCACAAATATTTAAGAAATGGTTTCTTGTTTCCTAGCTCAAACAAATTAACGTCGAGACCTGAATCGTATGTCAAAGGGCTTCCGAAAAATGTACTCAGTTTATTATCAGCTCTACAAAAAAATTGTTTTTACCATAAAGTGTCTTATTTATCCTCTCCGATCGACCCCCAAAAGCATATTTCCCGGATTTACCTTTACCGAACAGCAGCATGTCGGTTTCGGCAATGAAAATCGGATATTTTCCAGTTTTCCGATTTTCAACAAATTTTTTTCAAGTTTGATTTTATAATATTTTGGTACCTCGTGGAAGCAAATACTAAACTGGAAATTGTAGAAAATATATTAAAGTTTTTTAATCCGCTTTCCTCTTATGTGAAAAAAAGGAATGTTTTCAAAAAATTGTAACTTTTTTAGTTTTTATGCGATAGGGTCGATATTTGGCAGGACTTCGAGGCCTCGATGTGCTTTTAGAAAAAAATACCCCAGAACGTCATGAGGTTTTGCTGATTTATAATAAAACTAGCTAT
The DNA here is from genome assembly GCA_030620095.1 of Kuschelorhynchus macadamiae. Taxonomy (NCBI): domain Eukaryota; kingdom Metazoa; phylum Arthropoda; class Insecta; order Coleoptera; family Curculionidae; genus Kuschelorhynchus; species Kuschelorhynchus macadamiae. The sequence goes on from JAUTXW010001535.1 coordinate 242,071, forward strand.
ACAGATCTTGTTCTGCCTTTTCCGTTAGATGACGCGATGAGTTTCCCGTGGAATTATAAGAATATGGGGCGCAGTCACCAAAAGTTTTTGAAGAAAAACAAATTGGTTTTATAGAAAAAAAAGCAATAAAACAATACAAAAAAGAGTGTTGAAAGGTCTCGGTAACTAGACCATCATTTCAAAAAAAAATGGTGCAATACAACTTTCTCATGAACCTGCTTAAAAATCTGGCTTGGTGTTTTAAATATATTATATAAAATTTAATATCAGTCAGTGGAGGATAAATACCACTAAATGGGAAAAACATTTAATATTTTGCACACAAGTAGTTTTTCTTCTGAAGCAATGAGCTGCCTTCATTAATTTTGCCCGAATGGCAATTTTGAATAAAAACAATTTTTAACGAGCGACAGCAAAAAAATCACACAAAAAATTAGGAAAATTGAATACTTTTAAAGAAGTAAATGTAATAAGTTTACACTTTTTTGGAAAAACCGTTGTATAAGAATTTTATCTCGTTCCTATGCTCTTTCAAAATCTTTTTTGTTTTTGTCGAAAACTTGAACTGTTTTGCCACCAAAGGGCGTTCAATGGACCCTTGTGTTTCAACAAAAAACGAGGTTTTAAAATTTAAAAAAAATCAAACTTCGGTCGTGCCAATTTTCATCAGGCTTCATGAGTCTGTAAAAATGAAAATTTCAAATTGGTATTTTAATTTTAATTTTTTCGAAACTTATCGTGTATGTTGAAAAGTTTTAACAAACTCAAAAAAAAAAAGTTTTTTTTCATTAATAGACGGGAAATCAAAAACGGTACGAAGATCCGTTTGGTACCGTTCGAAAGCTCCAAGTGTGCTCTAAAAATGTATCAAATTACAAAAGTTTGAAAAAAGCGTTTCGGGGATATAGCCAGCGAAAGGTAAAAATATATCAAAAGTTCGTTCTGGCACGCCGCGGATAAACAAACTTTTTGTATCCTGGCATGGACATCAATAAATTCTCGTCGAGTCGAGAGTTTATATAAATGAGAATAAAATTCTGTTGTCCTAGGAAAAGAACTTTGGCAATGTCGGGCGTGTATACAGTTACGTCGCCTCTAGTCACTAATGTCAGAGTCATCTCCAGTAGAGATGACGAAAATCAGTATTTTGTTGTAACAGGTATGTCCTGTTCCTGTTCCAAGTCCTTGCCTGTTACAGATACCTGTGACAAAATACTTTTCCCGACTTGAAAGCTCAAGTCGTTGAAACCGTAACTAAACGGCAGTTTCGAGTATCGCAGCCCTTGATTGTGATTATATATGTCATCAAAACACTACCTATTCCATGCAAATTCGAAAAAAGTAAATAAACAAATCGGCTCACATTTTTACAAATTTCGTTTTTAAGCTTATAAATTTATAATTTTCCTTTATATTTAAAACAACCTTGGTATTTTTGGTCATAAAATCTGGCTTTGTAATTTATTACTTTATATCATTTTTGTGCTAAATACTTTAAGATTTACCTATTAAAACTATCAAATCTAAAATATGTTAAGATTTTCGCCTGATTTGCGAATAATCTAATTCGTAGATTTCTTATTCCTAATTACGATATCGTTCCTTTTGTAGGAAAAATACTAGTCATATAGAAATACTTGTTTAGAAGGAGCAGAATAGAATAAAATACCTGTGACAAGCGTTTTAGTCACAGCGAATATACTTGCTAATGTACTACAGTAGTAATGCAATTGTTATAACTCAACTTTTTAAAAAATGAGTGTGTTAAAGAAATACACATAGAAACCGACCGATTCAAGTGAGTTACATCACACCCTGTAACGAAGACCATAGCCAACCTGCTGACATAACATTCTTCTTTTTGCAAGCATATCATTATTTACTTCACTTCAATTAATGTACTGGATTTTTACAGGCAGTCAGAAAAAAGACTTCGAACCGTAAGAATCCAATCTCGAATTTTGTAATTTAGAAAAATAAAATTTTTTAAAAAACGGAATTTCTAGTTATCAATAGTTAACTGGCGCAGTCGTGCGGATTTTGATAGATATTGATTTGCGATAAACGGAGATTGCAAATCAATTTTCGGACATTTTCGAAAACTGTCAAAAATCGAACCTATTGTGATTTTCGATCGTGGAGGTGTCGTGTGCTGTTCAGAGTGGCTTCTCAGAATTCAGAACACCCATTCCATCGCGGAACTGTCCATCCACCCACCATCTACACGAAGATCGGGAAATAAACCGAATAGTTCTTTCCGCAAGAAGTTTTTGAGTGTTCAGACGACATCGCTGGGTATCTGCAAGAGCTTCTTATAGAAGATGACTAGAAGATTTCTATTGATATTAATGTAAGTGCAATTTGATAAATGTCTTATGCGGACGACTTGGTAAATATTTTAAACAATTTGTCATTGAATCCTTCAACTAACTCTGACTCTATTTCCCAATCCCAAGCGGAAGTACCAGTAAATAATATTAATCAAAGTAGTTCTACTGAGAACAATAATTTCACTGAAATTCAATATCTTAGTGCTGAAGATCAATTAGTTTTAGATAATTTTATTTTAAGTAGTAATACTAGTGCAAATATTAACTTAGAAAACGTAAATCACGAAAACATGACTAACCAATTTAAACCAGAATTTTTAAATTGTGTGCCAATATTTGACGGTAACGCTACCGAACTAAATAGATATTTGGCTACGTGCCAATCAATAATTAATCAATTTTACGATGCTACCAATCCCAATAATTTTCAAAATACTTATATTCTTAATTCTCTTATAGGAAAACTTAATGGTAACGCTAGGCTAGTTATTAACATACGAAACGTAACTACCTGGCAAGAAGTAAAAGACACTCTTTATAGAAATTTTGCCGATCGACGCGACGAAAGTTGCCTAAATAGAGATTTGGTAATGTTACGACAAAATTCAAACGAATCCCCGCAAAATTTTTATGATAGATGTCTAGAAATACTTAATTTGTTATGTAGTTACATAGATACGCACGAAACTGCAGAAGCAGCAAGAATAAAAGGAGAACTATATCAAAATTTGGCATTAAAAACTTTCTTATCAGGTCTTAGGGAACCGATAGGCACAACTATTAGGTGTATGCGCCCAGGGTCTTTGACCGAGGCCATACAATTGGTAAACCAAGAACAAAATGTTAAATATTTCCAAAACGGATCCCAAACACAACCAAAACATTTTGGCAATAACAGAAATATTCCAATTAATCGGCCTTTTAATCAAAATCAAAATTTCAGTTCGAACGTGCCTTTCTTTAGACCACAACCTAACCATTTTTCACTACCATTTAACGCACACACCAATCACAATCAATTTAGGCAAAACATTGCACCATTTTCTAATATAAACAGGCCTCAAATGAATTTTAGACCACCATTCAGGAGTCAAAATAATTCTGGCAATTTTAATAGACCACAACAAAACGTATTTAAACCTAATCCTTTCCAACCATTACCTAAGCCAACACCAATGAGTGTGGTATCAAATTCCATTCAAAGACGAGATGAGCCGGCCAACACTTCCCATCAACAAAATCAGTATCAGCCACCTCGTCCAAAATTCACATTCCAAGAACTGTACAACACCGAAACCAACTCTTGTTTTGATAGTGATACAAACTACGATAACACGCATTATGACCATGACCTATCTCACAATTGTTTTCAGTATACCAATAGTGGAGAGTATTCGCAGTACGCAAATACCGGGGAATATTCGCAGAGCTACCCACTTAATGAAAACTCTGAGGGATATCAAATACAGTCGCAGACTGAAAACGAAACACAGAGCCAACATTTTCAGGATTCCTCACAAGAGACCGAGCAAATTTGATAAACCAAGTCATTTCCCTAAACACCACTAATTGTAATGAATTGTCCTATATCACCTTTCCTGAATACAACCTTAAACTTTTGATCGATTCCGGATCGACTAAATCATTTATTAGCCCTGATTTAGCTTTTAAATATTTTCCAAATTATGTGAAAAACGACCCATTTATTGTTTCCACAGTTTTTCAGAAATCCGCCCATAAGTATAGTGCCATGATACCAGCATCTAAAATATTTAAATTACCCCGACAGATTAATCTCAAATTCTTTTTATTTAAATTCCACGACGTATTTGATGGGTTGATTGGAATCGATAACCTAAAATTACTCCAGGCAAGTTTAGATTATGATAAAGGATTTTTGATTACACCGTATTCAAAAATAAAACTGTCTTTTCATAAAACCAAAACAGAGCTTAATTGTGTAACCATCTCTCCAAGACGCGAACAGGTAATTAGCGTTAAGACTAATATAAAAAATGGTGAAATTATAATTCCCTACAAAAGATTCATAATTGTGAAATTCCCGAATGCCTTACAATAGCACGCAATGGGAAAGCTCTTACTGCCATTCTCAATAACACTTGCGAGCCTATAACTTTAGATTTTTCCGAGCCCCTTGTTGTAGAAAAATTCTGTAGACAAGAAATCGAAAATATTGATTTCAACAATTTCGATGACTCACCAAAAACAAAACTAGACCCCTCCTTAATAAGAACAGATCACCTTAATATTGAGGAAAAAAGTAAAATAATAAACTTGTGTAACCAATTTTCTGATATATTTTACCGTGAAGGCACACCCCTTACATTTACTCATAAGATTAAACATCATATTAGAACAGTTGATGAAGTTCCAGTTTATGCAAAAAACTATAGGTATCCATTTATACACAAAAAAGAGGTCGAAAAACAAATTAATAAAATGTTAAATCAGAATATTATTCGTCCTAGCAGTTCACCTTGGTCAGCGTCCATTTGGGTGGTCCCCAAGAAAATTGACGCTTCGGGGGTGCAAAAATGGAGGGTTGTTTGCGATTTTCGCGCCCTTAACCTTAAAAGTCTGGACGATAAATACCCCCTCCCGAACATCACAGATCTTTTAGATAAACTTGGAAAATGCCACTATTTTACAACTCTCGACTTGGCAAGTGGATTTCATCAAATCGAAGTTGATGAAGCCGACATACCTAAAACCGCGTTCAGCACAGAAAATGGCCATTACGAGTACTTGCGAATGCCTATTGGGCTCAAGAATGCCCCCGCGACGTTCCAACGAGTAATGGATAATATTCTACGCGGAATCACCACCGAAAAATGTGCAGTTTATCTAGATGACATAATAGTTTTTTCTAGCTCTCTTCAAGAGCATATAGAAAAGTTAACCGAGGTTTTCAAACGATTGAGGGAATCCAATTTTAAAATCCAGTTGGATAAATCAGAATTTTTAAAAAAAGAAGTTGCCTACTTAGGGCACATAGTTACCCCAGAGGGCGTTAAGCCCAACCCCGACAAAATTAAAGCTTTAAAAAATTATCCAATACCTAGTACTACTAAACAAATAAAAGGATTTTTGGGTCTCTTAGGTTACTATAGACGTTTTATCGGTAATTTTGCAAAAATTACAAAACCGTTGACAAAATGTCTTAAAAAAGGTGCCAAAATTATTCATAATGAGGAATTTGTCAATTGTTTCAATACTTGTAAAAATCTTCTTATAAATGAACCGATATTACAATATCCCGATTTCACGAAACCGTTTAACTTAACTTGCGACGGCAGCAATGTGGCTCTTGGATGCGTCCTCAGTCAAGGCCCAATAGGTCAAGACTTGCCCGTAGCATATGCATCGCGAACATTAAACGACTCCGAGCAAAAATATTCCACCATAGAAAAAGAGTATCTGTCTATTGTTTGGGCCACAAAGTATTTCCGCCCCTACCTATTTGGTAGAAAGTTCAACAGTATAACAGATCATAAGCCCCTCCAGTGGCTCTTCTCGTTAAAAGACCCTAGTTCTAAACTGGTTAGGTGGAGACTCAAATTAGAGGAGTTCGACTACAAAATCATATACAAAAAGGGAAAGCTTAATACAAACGCGGATGCGCTATCGCGAATCGAGTTACACACTAAAGAGACAGGCGAAAATTTTGACCTAGGTAGGTACACAAATGAAATAACCCAAAATTTAAGCCAAAATAACGAAAGTACCGTGGAAAATCAAAATCTTCAAAACTCACATAATATCATAAATAGCGACAACTTCGAAAAGGCGAGCCATGATATAGATCAAATATCTACATTAGTTCATGTAGACGATGAACCTCCAGCTATCCCGGCGCCCGAACCAGATGATGACGACGCCACTGTTCACTCGAACGCGTCACATGACCCTGTCGCCTGTGTCCCCATATTAGATATCGCTGTCAATTACGGTGCCAACCAATTGCTCATACAAGAAGTTTTACATTCTCCTGCGAAACCTAAAACCATAGTTTTGTTCGAAAAGAAACGTCGGATCATTGCCCAAATTTCCAAAAACGACTTTGAGCAAGACATTTTAAATCTAATAAAACAATACGTAGTACCAGAAAAATTGTATTACGTTTATTTCGAAAACCCTGATACATACGAACCTTTTTCAGAAGTGATAAGAAAAAACTTTAGGTAGCCTTCCATCAATCTTAAACGCTGTTTGAAAAAATTAATCGATGTGACCGAAAAACAAGACATACCGGAAATTATCAAAAACTACCACGAAGGCAAATCAAATCATCGAGGAATCGATGAAACGTTAGAAAAAATCAAAATTAAATATTATTGGCCCAACTTGAAAAATTCAATACAGACTTTTATAAACGATTGCGAAACCTGTCAAATTAGCAAATATGAACGTCGCCCAGTCAAAATGAAAATGAATGTAACTTCCACGCCGACCGAGCCCTTTGAAATTGTCCACCTAGATACATATACTCTAGAGCAAAGTAAATTTCTAACCATCATAGACAGCTTCTCTAAGTACGCTCAGGCATATCCCTTAAAATCACTGGCCTCAACAGAAATCGTGGATAATCTTCTTTTCTATTTCTCCCATCATAAAATTCCGAAACAAATTATTGTTGATAACGGTACGGAGTTTAAAAATTCGGTTGTTACTGAACTCCTACAACTCCACAAAATAAAAATTCATTTTTGCTCTCCTCAACACCCTCAATCAAATGGGCTGATTGAAAGACTACACTCAACCCTTGCTGAACACATACGTCTTCTTAATAACCAAGAATTTAAAAATACACCGGTTTCCCAAAAAATGATATATGCCATTCTGGCCTACAATAATTCAATACACTCCTCCACTAAACTGAAACCGGCTGACGTAGTTAATGGGCATATAACAGCTGACGACCCGTTTGACATAAATATCGATCAATTATTACTAAGCGATTATATCAGCAATCACAAACAAAAAGCAAAACTCTTGTATGCTAAAATCAACGAAAAATTATCGGAGTCAAAAGAAAAGTTAATCGATAAAATTAACAAAAATAGGGATGACCCCGAAATTTTTGAAGCCGAACAAGACGTATATGTAAAAAAGCATGTGCGGCAAAAAGATGCCAATAAATTCTCAAAACCAAGCAAACTTATTTCTGTTAATAAAAAACGCAAGACGGCTAAAACTAGTTCCCATGAGAAAGTACACTTAAGTAATATAAAACGTCCCCTGAGAAAACGATACAGTTTTACCAACTAATGCTTTATTTTAATCTTTTCAGCATTCTCCGCTTAACATTCGGATTCGGAGAAAAAATTACCGTGAGAATTAAAAGACAATCCCGGTGTAATTCCTTTTAATCTAGGAAATGCAAAAGTGCAAAAATCCACTCACACACTTATTCATTATTATGACCTTAACCCAATTTTGACGGAATTAAATAAGCTTCATAATAAATCTAGAAATCTAACAGACACAATTAATAAACATGCTGAATATAGCTTTGATGTCTCAAATTACCTTAAAATTCTTAAGCTTATACAGGACCGTGTTGACACAAAAATACGAGAAATTATACCTCGTCCGAATAAAGTAAAACGAGGATTATTTAATGGTTTAGGATGGTTTTTCAAATCTATAACGGGAAATTTGGACGCATACGATGGGGAAAGGTATGATAAAATAATTTCGGAACTTCAAAATAATCAAAATACGGTAAATTCAAATATTTTAAAAGAAAACTCAATATCTCTGAGCATAATTAAAAAATTTAATGCCACTATTCAACAAATTAGGGTTAACGAAAAATTATTGGAATCTAAATTAAATCAAATAGGAATAATTGACAATTCTATCTTCATTAAAGATATCATAAACCAAATAATAAATGTCTATGAAATCATTGACTTAACACTTCAAGATATTGAAAATTCAATTAAATTTTCTAAGTTAAAAATTATGCATTCAAGTCTTATTAAGACAGAAGATCTCTATTTTGAACTTTTAGAGGTCCAAAAACTAATTGGCACTGACCAAATGCCATTAGAGGTTACGCTAGAAAACATCTTGTTGTATGAAAAAATAATTAACATAGACTGTTTTGTATTTAAAAATAAGATAACATATTTACTGCGTATTCCGATAACGTACCCGACCTATTTTAAATTCCTCCACCTTTACTCTATTCCTATATTGAGAGAGAGTCAGTTTAAGGTTATTATCCCGCGAAAACCCTTTCTTGTAATAAACAAATTGCACTACGCATTCCGAAACCACAGATGTACAGAAGTCAAAGCCCAACATTATGTTTGCGATAAAATGGAACTCAAAGAAATCAGCGAAAGCAGCCCATGCACTGTTAAACTTCTGTAAGATGCCAAGAACACCTCCACTTGTCAACAGATCGAAATAAAATTCACAAAGTCAACAATTAAACAATTAGATGTTCCGGAAGAATGGGTTCTTATCCTACCGCAAGAAGAAATCGTCAAATTCAAATGCAACAGCCAAGAAGAAAGCCGAAAATTCCTGGGTACTTATTTACTAAAAGTACCACATAACTGCAAGTCAAGAATCCATCACTAATAGTCGAGTAGCTGCACCTAACACCAGTGAACCGATATTGTTCCCTGACCTCGACAATGAAATACGCCTTCTGCCAACACTTAATCTTAGAGTGCAGTTGCAAGAAATTGAATTAGATGGGCTACATGAAGTACAGAATTTAATTGAAGAAAACCAACCGGCACAATTCTGTCCTGGTGTTTCTGGCTCACCCAGTATATGGACTATCATGTTGTACGCCGCCGTAGTAAGCGCCCTTGTCTGGTTCATTTACAAAAAGAAATGTTCCTAGAATCCAATCTCGAATTTTGTAATTTAGAAAAATAAAATTTTTTAAAAATCGGAATTTCTAGTTATCAATAGTTAACTAGTGTAAATAAAACATTAACCTAATGTTGATCCATCCTACTGTGCATCGGGCATCATCGTGTGCTCCTTTGAAGTGAAGAAAGCTTTATTTGAGCCACAGTACCTAGAAAACATATGTCCGTTGCTTTCAAATGTCAAAATCATAACATAACCACAGTACACGAAATAAATTAACATAAATTATTTCAGTCTTCCGGTCCGTCTCGTCGAATGTAGACCGCTGTGTTATTAACATAAGTGGTGCCACGTGTTCGGTTTTGCTGCTTTATTTCGGGGGGAAACGGGAGACTCAATCGCTCATTGTGGAAACTAACGACCCCGCTAGAAAGGGAGCAGACGCTGTCAACGTGTGAGGCCTAGTTGTTCCTGCATTCTATCCCGTCCGTCTGCCGCAGTTCTACACCGAATATTAGCGTAATGACCGCTACGTGGCGGGAGTGGAAGGGGTAAGGGGATAGCTTGGAAGAAAGGGTCATCTCGTGATATCAGTAGTACTCTCAAGGGGCATCTAGTGGAAGCCAAGATGCATTTCAAAATTTAAAGAGGAAATATTAAAAAGCCTTGGGGTATTCGGGAGCTTAGAGCTCGCCATCCGGATATCCTACCGATAACGTCTCCTAACTGGAATAAGGTGCAGGGTCGACTTCGAGGGTCGTCGATTTAACGACTCTGAGCCCCGGACGGAGAGCAATCTGGCAAATGGACTAGTATCCGCGCCAACAATCTAGCAATTCAATTCAACATATTATTTTTGCAGGTTAATTTTTTGATGTACATAATGATCTTCCTTAGATCCAAATATATATAACAAAAATGCAATAAAAAACGGAGTTTAACAGTTCAGAATTTTAGTATGTAGCCCGCCGTCAAAATGCACCCCAAACTAGTGACGTCGATTGTAATAGTTTTGTTGGGTACTAAGGTATTTTCTACAGGCTCTAGAAGGTTTGTTTGTACAAACGTTTTCAACGCTTTTACATATTATCAATTTTGTTATTTTTACATTTTTTTCAGATTCCCTCTAGATATTTACAGATTTCCATGAATTATATGGAAGTATTAATGTATTTTTCTCCATATTGCAAAAATGGATCCCCAAGAATTGGACAACTTTTTTCACTAAGATGTATTTTTGTACAAAAGCAAGACAAAAATTGATATAAGGTAAATATTTTTGCATACATAATTTTCATTCATTTTTTGAAGATAACTAACCTTAAAACTTTTACCTGTAAACCTTCAGTCAAAACTTTATTTTTGATTATACGCTATTATGTCTGTACCTACTTCTAGTTTTCACGATGAAAATGTGTGTATCATTTCATTAGTAATGTCTGAATACAAAATCAAAGACCTGGCTGAAATGTTGTCCAAGAACTCTGGATAATAATTACAAAAAACCAATTTTGTTCTCGATCAATACAGAATTATCTTTAAACCAAAGCTTCAACTTATTTTTGATTTTTTTAATGGTTTGACTTTCTTTTTACCTGCACCAGTTAAAAAACAAGTATATATTTAATAATTAGGATATACACTATACCAAATAGGTACTCGGTGCTTTAATCATGGTTCTTGAGAATGGTATTCTATACTAGTTGTACAATTCCTAATTTTAAATTAAGATTTTTGTTTGGTTTTATCTAGTGGGAAAGAGTTTTACTCATAGAAAACAATAAGAAAAAGAAAGGGGATGTATCCTAAAATTTATTTGTTCACTAAATTCTTAGTTTTACTTATTTTAATTTGAGGTTCTACTTTCCTCAAAAAAAGTTGTATATAATCTTTATAGGTGTTAGTTTAAAAATATTTTTTCATTGGGAGTGGCAGCAGATATGAAATGTTAATGTACATTTGTACAGTGACTAAGACATTTAACGATGTTTAAATTGATTTAAGTAATTGAGGGTTTAACTATATTTTATTTTACCTGTTTTTTTAAATGTTCTATATTTTAATTTTTTATACAGTTTATTATTTCTGTAAAACTTACCCTTAATTTTTCCCGATTTGATTTTTACCTCTACCTGTTTTAAATATGATTTATGCTTGTTTATAATTAGTTTTAGTAGTTTATAGTCTACGAAAACCAAACGACACCTTGTGAAGGAACTCTCTGTATAAAATCTCACATTTTCTATTTATATAAATTAATTAAACAAGTGTTTTTATTTATATTTTTTAAAATTTCAGGTGAAGACTGGCAAGGCCTCCCCTCCTTCTTTCACTGCCTTATAGACAGGTATAAAAGTAGCAGAACAGTAAATTGCAGTTAAGAAGAAAAGACTGTTAGTCAATGTCGAAAAGCAATGAGCCAAATACAAGTTTTCAAGTGGTTGTTGATTTATTCCCTTTGACTCTGGTTTCTCGAGTTTTCAAGCTTAAAAATTTTATGTTTTTCTAATAAAAAGTGCAAACAATATGAATATATTTTATAAATTTTTCCTAGTCTAGTGTATTATTTCCCCTGTAAAACAAAAGCATTATTCATCAAGCAACCAAACATACAAAGTTTTAATAACGTAGGTTCTATAAAGGATAATTTGTTGCTCAGTTTCAATACAGAGTATATTCATGTACCTACCGCTAGGAAAATAAAGTTTCATACTTTGAGGAGCATAGGGGAAAGTAGTGAGGTAGCATAGTCAGATCTATTAACTGACAAAATCTTATTTCAAAATATAAATTCTTTTTATTTTGAGGCAAAAGTAATTTTTAAATATGAACCTTACTTTCCCCAACTGTATTTTATTAACATTTAGGGTTTTCTTTTTTTAAAAAAACATTTTTATTTCTGATTTAAATCAAAACTAAATAATAGAGAAAAAAGACTGCAGTAGTATTTCCTAGTATTCATGTGGAAATCATACAACAAAAGCCTTGTATAGGAGGCAATGGAATACCTAATTTTCAGGGCATTTCACTCCTTTGAGGAGTACTTTTTAAAACATTACAATCAGTAAAATAAAATCCAATTTATTTAGGAAAAGCTTTATTCTTTCATAAAATGTGTTTCTCTATAAATCTAAAATATTGATTACAATATATATATATATATATATATATATATACACATACACATGACAGTTATCAATGATATGACAAAAAAAACTAAAACATTCTACATACTAAAATACTCAAAACACTGCACATTACATCCCATTTTACTAGACCTTGTATTACATTGTTATTCTATTTTTTAAACCAGACAGTGTGCAGCCGTATTTTACTATGATGGTCCAGTACACGCAGACTTTTATCGATAGGTGCTTGTCTACCATACCAAGTCTAACAAGCATGTCCACTATGATACTCCTGAATATTCAGTGGAAGTTCAGAAGTATTGAATTGACGCTCAATTTCTCATGAGCCACATACTCCAAGGTTATTCACTGATTCATAGAAACTGAGGTTAACACTGTGTAGCTTGTAATTTGGGTTAAACTTTATGCCCCCTATGAAATCAGATAAAGCAGCATTTTCCTATGTTGAGTTGTAAGTTATTTGTTTGCGACCACTCCCATAGAGCATCCAAGTCATTCTGGAGCAACAAAATGTCATCAATATCGTGGATCCTTTTATACACTTTTAAATCATCCCCAAAAATAATCACCGTGGAAGGTTTTATGATCCTTATTGTCATTCACAAATAATGTTGTTTACATTATTTGTGAATGACAATAAGGATCATAAAACCTTCCACGGTTATTATTTTTGGGGATGATTTAAAAGTGTATAAAAGTTTCGGGCAGCCGTTTTACTCTCTAAAAACACAATAGGTATTAGGAAAACTTTTATAGTTACGCTTGTCTTTGATGAACCTCCCAAAAATATCTAACACAGCTGTAATGAAGATTCAGTTTCACAAATATACACAGCGTAACATATATCATGCTCCTCCCTACGCAATGACCAGTGGAATCGAGATGACATATACTTTCTGTGCATTCTTTTTTTCTTACAAATAAGATGTTTCAATGTAGGACTAAACTGTGTCAAAAATGAAGAACTTTTAATGTGTTTTTAGGGAACAACCAGTTTATAGCCACCTAGATTATCTGACTCTGTCTTTCTGCAGACAACTCAGATCTCGACATTCTGCTCAATCAATATTGACTAAATAATCATTTATCATCATGAAATCAGGATTACTGAAGTCTCAATAGAATTCATCATATTGTAAATACTTAGATTCGGTTAAATAATTAACAAAATATGCTAAATGGTGCACATTATTTGGTAAGATATTACTTAAAGCAGGATATACAATCAATATTTAGTACATTGAAAAACAGTAAAAAGGAAATACACTTCAAGCTGGGACCTGGGTAATCCTCGCAACATTGCACTGCTGTCTATTTAGAGTTACTAGGCCAGATTGCATTTGGGAGATTAAAAATAAAAACATGGCATGGATTTTTATCATGTATCTTAAAAACTGAAGAGCAATTTAATTAACTAATTTAAATATAAAATAACGATTACAAAAAAAATGGTGTAGGATACCCCTGAAAAGCAAGTTATGATATCGATACATTTTCAGTTTGCGTCCCCGATACCTATTATGCCTACAAAATAAAAATTAGTATACTTCCACATTTTTGAGAATATCTTGTACAAAAATAATCTGAAATAAAGCAAATATTCGTAAGACATACACAATCAATAATTGTAGCAATAAATATAATTAGTAATTACTAATTAGGTAGGTCGTGTTTATATTGATCTTGATTAGTGGTGGGTCAATCGTGATTGATTCGTTCACTTTAATTCAATCACTTCAAAGTATTGAACGACCGAATCCCGCTTGTTCATAACGATTCGATCACCTCTCGACCGATTGACCGACCGTACCAGATCAAAATCCCAGACATACTCTCGGTTCTCAGTCGTTCCTCAGTGTCAACCTGCGAATCAATCTGCAATTCGCCACGAAGATCGAATATCGAATGCGGTCATTTGAACGATTGAGATTGAATTGCATGCCAGACTACTACGGGACAGCGGTCTGGACGTACCTTTATGTGTTAATAGTTGATACATAATCGGTAGGCCAATATGCAGCACCTACTTCCATATATTTTTTTTAATAATAATATTATTTCTGAGAAATTATATTAACGAACCTAAAAACATACTAAGTTAATTTCTCAAATTTATTTAAAATTCATAGCCTCTCAAACACACTCTTATTCATTGTTTACATTCTTTGCTAATTATTTACATTCTTTACTTCTTTAATCTTTACATGTAAATAATGTAATAAATTCAAAATTAATTCTTTACACGTAAAAGCACATCCCTAAAATATAGATTACGAAGCAGTCGATTTCTTATAACAAATTGAGCAAAACTGTATTTTCGAACGTAGCTAATAAACCATATTCTCAATATGTACTGCTCAAACTACTTAAACTAACACCAAAATACAATACAATACACAAGTCGTAATGTTTCAATCGGTAACGAAAAGTATTGAAATGAACGAATGATTGAGAAGATTCGATCGTTTTCGGAATCAGTCACTGATTGATTCGGTCCTCATAAAATGAACGATTGACACAACACTAATCTTGATCAACTTCTGAAAAAATTCCCCACATTATTTATATTCTCCACGTCAGCACATTTGATTGTACATAAATCCATCTCATTTTCTATTCTTGTCAGACAAAGCTCCATTCGGGTGGTAGGGCAGATGAATATTTGGACAAATGCTACATTACCAATAATGCGTTGTTGCGTACCTAAATATCTGCGCCTCGCGGGATCGCGGTTAGCTGGTAAAAATACTAGGTGTAGGAACGTAACCGATATGTTTGAGATCCAATACCTGTGACAAACTGTTCCTAGCTCGTACCTGTGACAAAATACCTGTGACGAGTATTTCTTATCAACTCTAATCTCCCGCTGATTTGCGTTTTTTAACCCAAACATTAAACAAGAAACTAAACAGACGAGAGTTTTTTTTCTGAATTTTTATTATGAAGATTTAAGCTTGAAACATTAAAACAACTATATTTTTGATACGAACTCGATCTGATATTACTATACGATTGTCAAAAAGTGAAATTCTACTGTCTCCGCTAGACTATGGAAGTGTGTGCTACTTATAAATCTATAGAGTTAAAAGACTCAGAAAAGAAAACAGACCTTTGCATAGAGAAACAAACCGATAAAGGAATATTTGAAATTAAATTGAATGAATCAGTAATAAACCGCACTTTACCTTTAACAGAAAATGCAACGAATTCCCATCCATTAATGTATTCTCCTGGATCTGCAATATCCCTAGATTTTCCAGACTTAATCCCAGAACAAGCAAAGGCTAAATACAAGGAATTTAAATTTAATCCTCAAGGCTACAGTACACCGTTAGAAAATAGCACTGATTCATGTGATTCTTTTGAAAAACAGTTAAATTTGCCGATTTTGGATTATGATGAAAAGTTACCTGGTAAGTATTGACTTTTTTACACCATCAATGATTTCGATGATTTTTGGTAAACAGGTAGATTTTAGGGCTCTGATGACAAATGCCATACATACCTACATTTAAAATAAAAACTAAGATGCATTTATTCATTCATGAGAGAAGAACTGTGGTTGTAAATCTAGCAGTAAATACATGATGAAAGTAATAACCATCGTGGAGGTTATGTAGTGGTGGGCAAATCGACTGATTTTAGATAGCAGTTGAAACAGTTATTGCTACTTTGAAATCGCAACTTTCAAATAGCTGCTTCAAAGAAGCAATTTTGCCAGAGCTCGCAATTCGCCCGTTACCGTATTGCTCGTCATTATTTTGATTTGGCTTGGCGACAAAATAACAGCTGTTTCTGTAAATCAAGGTTGAAGTTTGCCACGCTGCAGTAAATTAGCAGTAGTTAGTTTTGTTTCTGTTTTTTTTTTAAGGAGTTTACATTTTAGTTCTGTTTCCAAGAAAATTATTAGTTTTCAGAGTTTTATAATGTTTTTATTTAGTTTTCTTAAATACTCTAATATGTTATGTTAATAAAATTATAATTTCCAGTAAAAACACTATAAATCATTTACTACACACCCAATTTAAATCTCAAGATTAAATACTACAAAAAATAAGTGAATATGCAAGATACACCTGCTTATTTAAACATCCACATACCTACACCTACCTACACATAAACACTCACATACTACATAATATAGACCATAAAAACCCTGTCATTACATATTACGCAATTTTAGTTTCCATCCTTCACCTGACTGTCTTCAATCCTTTCTGCTAAATTGCTATCCCATGAATGGCGATAGCAATCTGGAACATTTCTCTACTGCAGCAAAGCAAAACGGCGATCAGCCGAGAGCAGTGGTTGTGGGTGCGGTTATTAGGCTAGTGAGGATAAGTAGACGTGATCACGATTTTGAATAAGCAGCTACTTCTTAAAACTGATGTTAAACTTAAAGTCGAAGAAAGAGATAGAGCTTATAAAGTTTTTAAGAACTCCATAGCGGATAATGGACGAGAGGTTTTGTGGCAGGGTTACAAACTTAAAAGAAATTCAGTAGTCAATATTATAAATTACTTAGATCAAAAAAGTCTAAATATTTGTATCCTTCTTGGTATACGAAAGATCTCATTAAAAGCATAAAAGATAAATCAATGTGGCATAGAAAATGGAAGGCGACTCAGACCCAATACTATCATGACAAATTTACCTCAGCTAGATTAACTACAAAAAGTCTCACTAGAAATACTTGTGCAGAGGAGATTTCTTAAGTTCTTGTTCTTTAGGGTCAAGGGTCATTACCCAGAAAGGGGCTTCAACCATGATGTGTTACTAAACCAGTTCAGTGTTGCCACACTGGAAAATCACAGAAAATGCTTATCTTTTATATTTTTGTTTAAACTAACAAACAACTTAATAAACTGCCCGGAACTACTTCAACAATTAAACTTCCACGTTCCAATATATAACTCTAGAAATCCCAATTTTTTCTATATAAATGCTTCATATACTAACACCGGGAAAAAAGCTCCCATATACCAAATCTGTAACAACTACAACAACATCAGCGCTCATAATACTAACCTGGATATTTTCAGTTTTAGTTACAGGGAATTTAGAAAGACAGTATTACATCTTACTCTGTGATGATGTTTTTTGCATTTGCTGTATTTGTCTGTTATTCCCATATTAAGTGGTTGGATATTTGTAAAGGTTTCGCTGTGTTGTATTTAGAATAATTAGAATTTACTATAATTAGAATTTACTATTATAATACTATACTTTTTTTATGTCCTTTTAAGTTTAGTGTCGTAAGTTTTGCAATACTCTATTTAAATTGATTAGTTAAATTGTCTTGTAATTGGGTGGTTTATCTGCCTGTAAGATAATACTACGTAAATAAAAAATAAAATAAATAAATAAATAAAAAATAAAAAGAGGTAGTTCTATGAAAGCAGAATAGATGCAAATAAAGGGAATAGTAGGGCTATGTGGAGCACTTTGAAGGATCTAATTAAAAGTAAAAATCAATCCTTAAATTACCTGTCAATTAAATTTATAAATGATGAGTTTGCATATAGTGAAGTTGAGAGTGCTAATAGATTTAATGATTTTTTTGTTAATAGTGAAATGGATATTGAAAGTTCAATTATTCCTACTGATGAGTGGACAGGTGATATATATAATCAAGTTGAGACTGTTTTCTGTGATTTTGAAACAATTACATTGTGTGAACTTAAAAGCATTGTATTTTCACTAAAGAATAAGACTGATCCACATGACATACTTAATGCAGGTTTTTTGAGGAACTCTTTTGAGGTGTTGGGGTATGTTTTGCTTAATTTTGTAAATTCATCTTTGTTAAGAGGATGTTTTCCATATGAACTAAAAACAAGTATTATTTCACCAGTTCCTAAGATTCCCAACCCTTCAAATGTAGAAGAGTTTTGACCAATCAACACTCTTCCTACCGTTGAAAAAATTTTGGAAGCAGCCGTTTGTGATCAATTAAAGAAATATTTTGATAAAAATAAAATGTTTAAAGGCCACCAATCAGGATTCAGGAAGAACCACTCCTGTGAAACAGCTTTGCAACTTACAGTAACTAAATGGAAACAATCCATTGATGAAAACAAGTATATTGTGGCTGTGTTTTTAGATCTTAAGAGAGCTTTTGAAACAATTGACCGAGATTTACTTTTAAAAAAATTGAAATATTATGGTATTGGGGGAAGAGTGTTGTCTTGGTTTCAGCAATATCTGGAAGATCATGCACAAATAACAAAGTGTGGAAGCTCTTTCTCCAATGCAGTGTTGAATAGTATAGGAGTGCCGCAAGGCAGTATATTGGGACCCATCCTTTTCATTATCTATCTCAATAACATAAACTATGCCCACGATTTCGAATTTTTGAACCTCTTTGCTGACGATACACTTGTGGCATGTACCGGAAAGGATTTAGAGAGGGTAATGGAAAATATGAATTTGGCTTTGGGAAAGCTGGAGAGTTTTTTTAAAACCAATAAACTTAAACTTAATGTTCTTAAAACGAAAGCAATGATATTGACTACTTCATATAAGGTTTCTGGTATAAACTTTGACAAATTTTTCTTGGAGATAGACGGTGAAAAGATTGAGTTTTGTTTTGGATAATAGGTTGAGATTTGATAAGGTCTTTCAGTTTATCTCTAGGAAAGTTCGCAAGAAGTTATATTTTTTCTCTAGGGTTTCTGGCCATTTGTCAATGTATGCTAGAATTACTATATATAAAGCAATAATTCAGCCACATTTCGATTATTGCAGTTCACTGTTGTACCTTATGAGCACTAACGAAAAAGATTCACTTCAGAAATGAATGAACAGGGGTATGAGAATTATTCTTAAGTGCAATAGGTATACACCTATAGTAGTGATGTTATCGACGCTTGATTGGTTTACTGTGAGGCAACGCCTTCATTACTTGATCATG
Source organism: Kuschelorhynchus macadamiae (assembly GCA_030620095.1). Taxonomy (NCBI): domain Eukaryota; kingdom Metazoa; phylum Arthropoda; class Insecta; order Coleoptera; family Curculionidae; genus Kuschelorhynchus; species Kuschelorhynchus macadamiae. The sequence continues at coordinate 261,321 of JAUTXW010001535.1, forward strand.
GTTTTTCTATTCAAGATTGGTAGGGGTCTTTTGCCTGCATGTTTTAATCAATTTTTAACATTTAATAATGAGATTCACAACCATAATACACGAAGAAATAATGACTATCGAGTAGCTAGAACTAATTTATCGGTTTCGATGGCATCACTGTTTGTGCGGGGTATCTCCGAATTTATTTATTTATTTATTTATTTACCAAATACACTACAGAATACAATAATGATTCTAAATGGTATACATTGTCATAACTATGAACTAAAGTAGACGCACATTAACACTACAAAAATGACAGAGAGAACAACAGCTAAAAGAGTTAAAATTAGGCAGTGAGTAGATAAACACAATATAGAAGGAAAAAAGAAAACAAAATAAAACACAATGGTCAATTTAGTTAGTGTCTTAATGACAAATTTTGCTTTAAGGACGACTGACTCACACAAAATAAATCACACTCAGAATAAAATGTATTAAAGTTATTAACCATACGATCAATGAAGGCACTTTGACCGTAATTGGTTCTGTGTGTGTGCACATGAAATAATTGAAATTGCCTGGTCCTGGGAACTTGAAACTGTACCAGACCTAGTAAAATATCACAGTTTATAACACCATTTACAAGTTTGTGTAGAAATAATAACAGGGCTTCTTTACGTCTGGTCTCTAGACTTTTTAAGCCACAAAGCAATAGCCTTGGTTCATATGGTAAGTTATGGTAGGGAAAACGAAACTTATACAATAAATATTTCACAACTTTATTTTGTACTTTTTCAAGTCTAATTCTGTGGCAAGCATACTAAGGAGACCAGATTATAGAGCAATATTCGAGTATACTACGGACAAGGCAATTATATAAACATACAAGTGCCTTCGTATCACTGATATGTTTGGTGTTTCTCTTAATAAAGCCCAGTAACCTAAAAGATTTGGTAACAATGCTGTCAATATGCTGGTTAAAGTTCAAATCTGTATCAAAAGTTACACCCAGATCGTTAATAAATTCGACCCTTTCAATATTTACATTATTAATGGTATATGATGTTTCTAAGGGATGTACACATTTATAAAAACTAATAGATTTACATTTAGCAGTATTAATCTTTAGGTGATTTACTTTACACCATTGCACAAAGCCATTAAGATCCGACTGCAAATCATCAGGACTAGAATCAACAGTATTGTACAGCTTTAGTTCGTCTGCATATAAAAGATATTTACAAGATTTAAAACTAGACTGGACATCGTTTATAAAAAGCAAAAACAAAATGGGACCAATATGAGATCCTTGTGGCACTCCGGACGTCACTAACACCGAGAAAATGAACCACACACATTAACCTGTTGGCGACTATCAGTCAAATAGGATTGGATCCATTTCAGGCAGCTTCCAGAAACCCCAATATCGGACAGCTTCTTGATCAGCAGAGGATGACAGACGCTATCAAAAGCTTTTGACAGATCCGTGTAGATGGAGTCGACTTGTTTACCAGACTCAAGGGATGATATCAGAAAGTTCTGATATACTGCCAAGTTGGTAGCTGCTGAGCGGCCCTTGAAAAAGCCATGTTGTTCGGGTATGATGTAATTTTTGTATGTGCAGAATACTTCATCTGCAACAATGGCCTCAAAAAGTTTTGGAATTGCAGATAGCAATGAAATCCCTCGGTAGTTCTGAACATCTTCCTTGTCCCCGGACTTAAAAATTGGCTGGAGATTAGATTTCTTCCATATTGATGGAAAGAGGCCAGTATCAAAAGATCTTTGAAAAAGGGCACTAAGGGGTCGCAAGAGACTCTGAACAACTTTTTAGGAGAAGTGGTGGAATACCATGGGGCCCAGTCCCCTTTGACCCATCCAATTGACACAATTTACTGTTTAATTCCTCTGCGGTAAAGTTGTGAGTTGCAAGCACAGTGGAAAATTTCACTGGGTTAACATGAGATAATACAACCGTGGTGTGATCAGTATAGCATGATTGAAAATGCGATGCAAATGCGTCTGCGATATCTCCGGAGCTCTTCAGTTCTTGGTTGTTGAATACCATTTTGCTTGGGAGGCCAGAGACATTTTTAAAGTTCTTAACGAATGACCAAAAATATTTCGCATTTTGTGGTATAAGGTGTTCAGTGTTTGTTACATACATTAGGTAACACATATCAGTGCGAAACTTAACCTCGTGTCGAATGCTGGAGTATTCCTCATAGTGACACTGCAGACCAGATTTTTTATATTTAATTTGAATTGAATTTGAATAATGAATTTAACAGATTACCGTTAGATATAAAGGGAAGCAATAGCACTATTATTTTTAAGCGCAATTTATCAAAATATATGAAAACTAACTAATGTTTAGCTATATTTTAGGATTAATATAAGAATAACCAAAATTGTAAACCAAAAGCTAACTTTTGTATTAGGTTCATCCTATCTTGAATAAAGTTATTATTATTATTATTATTATTATATTATTATTATTATTATTATTATTATATAGAAAGCAGCGGTAAGCTGCTTCAAAATAGCAGCTTCACAAATAGCAATCCATCCCTGGTTATGTCAGAATCGTGTGTTGTTTTTATACATTTTGGTGAAGAATGAAGTCTTTAACATTCAGTAAATTTATAAAAAATTATCTGTGTATTAGTTTTGACTTGCCAATTTAGTGAAGTTGATTGAGTCACCAATTTTGGGTAATATTTATGAGATTGTAGAAACATCTTTAAGAAATCCTAGAATAAAAAGACCCAGACAGGCAATGAAGAAAAGATTTATAAAAACAACAAATCAGAATGAGTTTATACCTGATAATGAAGTATTTAAGGTTACCTGCATAAAGATCTTCAATCAGCAACCATTAAAATAATTAACTGAAAAATAACAAAACCAAAAACAAAACACTAGCTGGTACAAATACAAATAATTTTCTAAGCCTGCAGATACAATTTTTTCTTCGAAAATTCATAAAAACATAACATAACTTTTATAATATAAAAAAATCTTGAAAAAATCCCTCAACCTTCGGTTCTGGAGATTTTTACAAAAATATTGAACATTAGGTACTTTCAATTTTAATTTTTTTTTACTTTTGTTAAATTACTAATACTAATTTCTTTATAAAAACACTATTTGATTATTATGAACTAAACTTATGAAGTTTTCTTTTTATTGATTCTTGAACATAAATAATAATATTAAATATCTTTGTTTCTGAATATATAATATACCTATTATTCAGAAAAAGGCACAGTTCAGATGTGGCGCCAGAAGGCACCTCACAGATCAGGTTAATCCTAAATTATATTAAGTTATTTTTCATGTGTTTCCAAATTAATTTGTATACAATGTTATAAAATACTTTATGATCATTCAGTGCTAATATCTAATAAATTAGAAGTTGTAAAAAATAATACAGATTGGTATTAATAAAGAGCTTATTAAAATGATATTTATTAAATTATTAAATGAATGAGGGAGGTCTTAAGGTTGCTCCTTTGCCAAATTAAATTAATGTGCTGGAAGCTCATGAATCAGATAACTCACATAGATATAGTACAGAAAATAGTGCAAAAATCTGAACAAGTCCGGAGAGACCAATCCTGAAAGTTGCAGAGAAGATCATAAGGGAGCGGATTTCTAAACTGGAATGATGGGTGCTATGTAGGTCATTACTTGGATCATTACAAAGTGTTTGTCGTTTCGTCCTGTAAATAGAGGTATCAGCTACTGTAAATAATTTTTACATGCAGTTGGATATTTTTAATACATTAGTAAATTAATTTAAGTCGATGGTCAAAAGAATTATTTTAAGTTAGTCTAAAATAATTTTAAACTGTAACACCCATATTCACTAAAAAGGTTTAAAGGACCCTGCACAATCCTTATGGGAAATGGTTTTATTTATACAAGTAAGTACTCTTTAGAACAATTAATTCCAAATGGTACATTAAAATAGGTAAAACAAAAATAAAAATACTTAACAAAAAAAAACTAACCATTAATTACATACATTGAGTCTTAATTTTAGATTTGTGAGAGATATGTTTAACAAGTTAAATTCTGAAAAAAACCTATTATAATTGCGTGACATGCGGTTAAACCTTAGTTTGTCCAATGGGCCTCTTCAGTGAATAAACGAATTTGCCTTCTATGTCTGGCAGGAACATGCAGTGACACAGCTTCGACTATCTGGTTACTGTCAATTTGATTGCTCAGCACCTTGTATAAAAAAAGAAGTAAGGACTCCTTTCTCCTTTGTTCAAGGCTTTTAGTCAAAGTCGAAGTCAAAAAAAGCTTTATTGTCCAAAGATACAAAAAATCCTATTGACAAAGCAACAAAATAAATGTAAAAAATATATAAGAATTATTAAAATGTGGCTTTATACTTGGGCAACCAAAAAAAGATAAATTAAGCTAAATTAAAATATAAGTACAAATTAATCCCGAACAAAGTCAGAATTATGCACTATAATTGTGTCAACGAACTAAAATAGACACTTATAAAATTTTAAAAAGAATAATCACATATATTTATATACATATACATATAGTAACTTATTTAAAATTGTCTCCAAAATAGTCAAATAAATCATAATAGGCCTTATTTAGCAGTCTATTTCTTAATTCCCTACAAAAGACATAAATTGTAGGTAGAGACCTAATGTGAACTGGTAGATGATTAAATATTTTCCTACTTTCATAAATTAGAGATTTCTTTGTGAGCGCAGAAGTTGGAATTGGAAGTGGTAGATCACTTGTTTGTCTTGTAAGATAAGCTGGATTGGGGTTCAATAATGAATTTTTGTTCTTGAACACCAGGTTAAAGAGTAGCAGTCTGTTTTCATAGACTCGTTCAATTTTGTTGGAATAAAGCTTTCAGTCAGTTTTCCTGACAATTGTAATTTTCAGCCTCCTGATCAAAAGCTTTTATAGACACAACACAATCTTGCAGCTAGTTTGTAATATACATGGTGTCAAAGATGAAATTTTGTCTCTTCCTTGTTACGCACCTGAAACAATAAAATATTTTAATACACATTTTGTAACCTATTCATCATCTGAAACTGCAAGGATATTTAGGTAGGTAGCCTGTAAAAGTGACACATTTTAATTTTCAAAAAAAAAATAAAACATGGAAAGGTAAATAACAACAGTTACTGATAGGGTTCATTCTACGTAATTTGTCCCACTTTTATTGGCTGCATAAATAATCCTGTAGTAAAAAATTTATTTATTTATAAACGGGACCTAAATACGGGCGCATTTGTACAGTAATGTACTAAATCTAATATCTATATAAAATATAAAATATAATATAAAATAAAATATAATATAAGATATTACAAAATAACAACAAGCAAGTAGGTAACTTGTAAAACTAAGTTAATCATAAACTTGAAAATGAAAAACCTTAAAGTTGGTCATTATTAAAATGGTAAAATTTATGAGTGAATATATCAATTATACTAGTAAGAGAATTTTGAATAATGTTTAAAAGATTATACCTCCATACTGAAAAAGTCACGCCCACATTTATTGTAATTTTTCATTATTCTAGTGATAGGTGAGTTTTCACCATACAGGTGCTGCCTTAAGTTAAAAGTTCTACGAGTCCCTTAGTTGTCTAGATGTTACATGTAGCTGAATTAAATTCAAGAGCTCAAGGCTATTAATTATTCTGTTGAAAATTTTGTAGCATAATAAGATGTTACATTCTCTTCGTTTTCTTATACTATTCAGTCTTAGCTCATTTTCTAAATTTATAAAATTAGTGTTCTTTTCTATAGCACTATGTTTCTGATAAGCAATGTATCTTAAAAATTTCCTTTGGACTGAATCAAGTTTGTCAATATAAATTTGATAATATGGACTCCAGACACTGGTGCAATTTTCCAAGTATGGTCTCACCAATGAGGTCTATAAAATTTTAATGGTGTTGACATTAGAGAAATCTGTTGTGTTGCTTTTTATAAAACCTAGCATTTTGAGAGCTTTATTGTGGCAACTTTCTATGTGCTGAGCAAACATAACCTTGTTATCAAAAAACACACCCAAATCTTTAATGAGTAAACTTTCAATGCTATGCTTGTTAATTGAGTAACTATTTTATCTAATATTGACCTAGAAAATTGTATATATTTACATTTGACAATATTTAAACTTAACTTATTGTTATTGCACCATAAATAAAACCTATCAATTAGAGATGTGTAACTCAGGAGTGAGTGGCTCAAAGAATCAGCAGCTCCGCGGTACTGATCTTTTTTGATTCTGACTCGCCTCTCACTTACAGAGTAATGTTATTTATTCTAACATTATGGAAAAGAACATATGATGATTTTTTGTTGGCAATATCATGAAGTCATTTTTAATATTATACAAATATCTATAAGTTTTAATACTTATCTTAAACGACATAAATAAAAGCCTAATTTATTTGATAAATCTCCAACAGCAAGTCTGCATAGTCAGACTGTATAACGTTAAAAATTAAAACACTAAACTTGACCAATTCGTCGCGGTGATTCTTTGCCGTACTAGCCGAGCACGATATCCTATCCTCTGTCCTTTAGAGCAGCGCATCATTAAAATGAGTTACATGTCCCATCTCTACTATCAATATCACTTGGTAATTCTGATACATCACGCATATCACATACTTTTTTAAATATTTTCAAATCATCAGCATATAAAACAAAATTTGAGTGCATGAAACATGTACCAATATCATTAATAAAGATACTAAATAGCAAAGGCGCAAGGTGTGCACCTTGTGGAACATCAGATGTAACTATTATTGGCTTTGAAACATAATTATTGATTATTACTAACTGCTTTCGCTTTGAAAATTAAGGGAAAGGAGCCCCAAACTCCATATCTAAATAGCTTTGTATGATCAAGTCTGTCGAAAGCCTTTGAATAATCTGTGTAAACGGAGTCGACAACACTACCCCCCTCAAGAGAATCGGAAATAAATTCAGTGTATAAGAGTAAGTTTGTTGTTATAGACCTTCCTTTGGTGAAGCCATGTTAGTTGATTCTCAAGAAAAACAGTCAGTAGTGATTCCATTATTTTAGGTATCCGCGAGATTTTTGATATTGGCTTATAATCAGAAACACAGTTTTTTTTGCCAGAATTTTTTAAGGCAGGGACAATATATGATGTTTTCAGCATTCAGGAAAAGTTCTATGAGACAGGGAGTTATTAAATATTAGCCAGAGTGGTCTAGACAGTGAGAAAGAACAGTTCCTTAAAAACCTTGGTGTTAATCCATCAGGGCCTGGTCCCTTGCCCAGTTCTAAACTGTTCAGGCTCACCAAAACATCTGAAATGTTTACTTTAAAAGAAGAAATGTTAATATCAGCCAGATCATCACCCTAAACAAGATTTAGATTATTATTATTATTTTCATCATTTACATAGACAGAAGCAAAATGATTGGCAAAAGCATCCACAATTCCCTGTTCACACGAGATTTTTGTCCCTTTATAAGTCATCACTTGAGCCTCTAATATAAGAACAAAATTCCTTGATATTATCATGAATACCTTGCTCAGTTTCCCTTATGTAATTTTTGTAAAATGATTTCGAGAGTTCTTTATATTTAGTGCGTAAGTCACAAAATTTAATATATACTTCAAATTAATTGTTAGATTTGTAGAGTTTATACATTTCTTTCTTTTTTATAGTACATTTTCTAAGCTCAGTTGAGAACCATTTTGGGAAACATATTTAAACAATCACTTAGTATATAATAAAATCGTTCGACGGCTAAACTTAACAATACACTTTAAAATAATGTCTCAATTGATGTTAATCAAATAATCCTTAATACTAGCATAATCGCATTCATTAAAATTATTAATTGATTCCAATGCAGGGTGATGACTATCACAGGGAAGTAATATGTCATAAGCACAAGCAGAATTCACATTACAATTATTACTAAAAAAACTTTATTGGCATTAGGAACTTTGTTGATTTGACTAAGATTACTGTATGCTATAGAGGCAGTCAGTGTTCTTTTTGTGTACTCTACTGCTGAAATTAATACTATCTAGGAAAGATAGAGCTGGTTGGTTGTAGTCTTCCATTATGTACACAGAACAATCTTCCTCAAATGAAGTGAAGTATTCCATATTTTCACAATGGCATTCATATTCCGATGCTGGAGAATTGGGAGGAAAGCAAACAACAAAGCAAGATATCCTGACCATTCTCAAAAACGTTGATCCAGAGTTCCTCATGTCCAGTAGTTGATTGATTTAAAGTCGATTCAATTGATCTGATGTTATTTTTAATTGCAAAAAGTACACCTCCACCTCTACTTTTGCCTGTAGCTTCAGAGTCTCGATCTCTTCTAAAGATGGTAAACTGTCTATTAAAATTCATGACCATTGTAATGTCAGCAATTTATAATAATAATAATAATAATAATGGTTTATTATTGGAAAGTTACAGTATAACTGAATCCATTTTATCACATAATTGGATATATTCTTAAAAATAATTATTGTATCTTATATTAGATTTACTATTAAGTTAGTGTAAATCATTAGCATTTAATAATTTTTTTTAGTTTAAATTTTAAAGTATTTAGAGACATATTAAACATTTCAGTATCCTCTAAGGCATTTATTGCATTCATTTCCCGACACATTCTTGACAAAAACTTTTATTTCTCAATTCATGTGGTAGCATGTTATATATCTTTAGCATAGTGAAGTATAAACTTTTCTGACATTGCATTTCAGCCAATTTAGTGCAATTTGCCCTAGTGTTAACTAGGTGACATGTAAGTGTTAGGACGTTTTGATTTTGTCTTATTACAGCATTAATATATAACTGATTGAGCATTAGTCAAGTCAAAAACTCTATATTTCGAAAAATACAAAAAATACAAAATATCAATTGCATTTAACAAACAGGCGTCAAATATAAAATAGTTGCAATAAAATTGAAATTAAAAAACTTAATCTATAGCATATAACATTAAAAGTAAAACAGTTACCATAACAAGGTCATTTAAAATCTATTAAAATCTAAGATATAATATAACACATGAAATTTTTCACAAATACAAAACACAATTAAAAGAAATATATCCCTAAGATGACGTGAACTCAGCAATACTATATGGTTCAATCAGTACAATGAAATCTCTCAGAGAATTTTTAAAATGTATTTTGTTGTTTATTTGTTTGATTCTTGGAGGGAGCTTATTGAAATATTTAAGGCAAAAGTGCTTAGGGCTTCTCTCAAAAATGGAGAGTCTATGTATTGGTAAATTGTAGTCTGCAGACCTGGTGTCATGATTGTGATCTGGAAGATGCTTAGCAAAAAGCTGTCTGTTTCCATACAGAAACATAATGCACTCGTGGATATGTAGTCCTGTAAGTGTCAGCAAATTATGCCTTCTAAAGATTCCTCTGCAAGAGTCTCGATACCTCATACCCAACGTCACAAGCAGTGCGCGCTTCTGTGCAAGAAAGACCCTTGATGCATTCACACTATTCCCCCAGAACACAACTCCAAATGTAAGTATTGAGTCAACATTAGCGTGATATACTACAAGCAAGGTGTGCAGGTCTAAATAGTTTCTAAGTACTCTAAGGGAGTAGCAGCATTTATTCAACCTCGACGTCACATAATCCACCTCTCTTTCCCATTCCAGATGACAATCAATGTAAATACCCAAGAACTTGGTGTCATTTGAAAGGGTTACATCATGGTCAAGAAGCCGCAGACTACCTGGACAGACGGCTTAGGACTGTTTTGTACAAAAAAGAATAAATGAAGATTTTTCAGCATTTAATACTAAGCTGTTACAATTAAACCAATCCCTAGCAAGATTCAAAGAATCTTTACTGATTTCTGTCGCCTGTTTCAGGGTAGGGGCACTCACCAACATATTCGTATCAAACTCAAACATGCCTTTATTGTCATAAACAAAATTCATTGACAAAGCTAAAATCCTAATACTAAACTAAAAGAAACTTAATCTACATATAAGTCATGTGGTCGGTGATATACACAAAACAATAGAATACAAGAACGACAAAATTCAATTATAAATATATATGTATATTTTTTTGTTTTTTTTACACTTTTTCTTTAAAATGAGGATTCCAGAAACTCGTCTACTGAATAATAGGCTCTTTCAACCAGAAAGCTTTTTACTTGTGTTCTAAAAGATTTGTAGTTATCTATTTGTCTCAATTGGATGGGAAGGTGGTTAAAAATCTTCCTGCTATTATAAAGTAACGATCTTTTGGTAAGTGCTGCATTGGGTATTGGCAGGGGAATTTGATGTGTTCTACGCATTAAATATGGTCCAGTCGTGGTCCGAATTTTTTATGCAATAAGCACACTGTTTCCAAAATAAAGATACTGGGCAGTGTAAGGATCTTATGACTACAAAATAAAGGTCCGCAGGATTCCCGTTTTTTTACACCACATAAAGCTCGTAGTGCTCGCTTCTGAAGAATAAAGATAGAATTAAATAAATATCCAGCGCAAGAACCCCAGAAACAAATTCCGTAACGCAAGTGCGATTCCACAAGTGCAAAATATACATTCTTTGCTGTAGGGAAATCCAGTTCGTGTGCTACAACTCACACTGCAAAGCAGCCTTTTGCTACTTTAGTGCAAATGCTTTCTATATGTTGATCAAACCTCAATTTATTGTCTATAATTAACCCCAAAAATTTGTTGACCTGAACATTGGACATTAATTGAGATTCTAAGTAAACGTAACTTAAGCTGCATTTAAAGGTCATTAGATTGGTCTTCGATATGTTAAGGGATAAGCCATTTGCATTACACCACTCCTTGATTATTGTCAAGTCCTCAGCCACTGTATTCTCAAGAAGTTCCTTACTTTTCTGATGCCAAAGTATTGTCGTGTCATCAGCAAACATAGTGATTTTACCTGTTATGTTTACACTAGCAAGATCATTCACATAAAGCAAGAACAACAAAGGTCCCAAAACTGATCTTTGGGGAACACCACTCTCGATTGCTAGAAGGTTTGATTCTTCATTTTTAACTATCACAGACTGTACGCGCTGAGACAGATATGACGCAAACCAAGACACTGTTGTGTCACCAAAGCCATACAACTTCAGCTTGCTCAGCAGTATTCCGCGATCTACACAATCAAATGCCTTGGACAGATCGCAGAACACTGCCACAGCTCCTTCACCATCATTCAAACCCAAGTACAGGTTCTCCAAAAATTCATATATAGCATCATTGGTATTCCTCGATGACTGAAAACCGAATTGAGAGGCACTAAGTATTCCGTTGTCATTCAAATAATTAACAAGGCGCTTCTTAACCAATTTTTCAATTATTTTAGACAATGTGGGAATTAAGGAGATTGGTCTAAATTTTGAGGGTTCCTCAGGATCACCACCCTTAAAGATTGGCATAACTTTTGCCCTTTTCAGGCACTCGGGGAAGTTTCCTGTTGAAAAAGATACATTAATGGCTCCTACTAGAGCAAGAAGCATGATATCTGGTAATTCCCGTATAACCCTCAATGATATATTGTCCCACCCAGATGAATTTGCATTTCTAATGTCAGATATTGTTCTCTTTAACTCATCTATATTGGTTGGGTGAAGATGAAACGAATGCTGAACGGAAATGTCCTGCAAATATTCCAGAGCATCCGTAGAACAAGTAATACTTCCTGTAAACGTTGTGGAAATTGAACAATAAAACTGATTTAGGACATCACACTTTACACCACATTCACTCGCCACTTGCTCTCTCCCACTCAGCTCGCTGATAATATTCCAGCTTTCTTTTTGTTTGTTTTTAGATTGATTTATTCTCATAGAAAAATAATTTTGTTTTGCTCTCTTAATGGTGTCTCTATAAACCTTTCGATAAGTACGGTAATATGACATAAACCTTTCACTATGCAGACAGTATTTGCAGATTTTGTGAAGTAATCGCATATTATCTGCTGACACCTTAAGACCTCGTGTAAGCCAAGATTTGGGGTTTCTTTTTTTAATTGTTCTTAAAGGAAAAGCTTTATTAAAAATGTTTACTAGGCAAAGATGAAATGTAGCAAGTGGATCATCGGAGTTTCTAACAATGCTCCAGTTTTCCTCATTACAAAGTTGAAAGAACCTTCCATAGTTGTGCCTTGTAAAAAGTCTAATACGCCTTTTTAACGGTTTATGTCTATACATGATTAAGGATACATTGCTAACTACAGCTTCATGGTCTGACAATCCAGCACTTATAACAGAGGGCATGACATTATCAGGCACAACATTAGAACAAAAATAGTCAATAGTAGAAGCTGAGTGAGCACAGATACGTGTAGGTTCCTTTACATGCATATTCAAATTAAAGTAGTTTAATAGATTGGTAATCAGTAGTGCTCGGATTGATTTTTATTCATAAAATTAATATTAAAATCTCCAGCAAGTATTATATTTTCGTGTAATGGAAAACGCGACAATAGTTGCTCTAATCTAGAAATAAATAAATTTACATCTGTATTCGGAGAACGATATAGACAAATAATATACATATTAAGTTTGTTGTCATGTATTATAGAAAATTCAAATTCTCTTTCAATCTGCATGTCACAAAATCTATCAAAGTCCATAAACGAATTTGCTTTAAGAAAGTCTTTTTTCAATAATATCAGGGTACCGCCATAACTAGTGTTTGGTCTAGAATATTTTGCTAAGAGAATATAGTGGTCTAAAGCTATTGTCTCATTGCAGCCAAGCCAATGCTCGTTCAAAAGTACTACATCTGGATAATCTACACTGTCCAAAAATAGCAACATATCGTCTGTTTTATTTTTTTATCGACTGTATGTTTAAAAGCAAGAAAGTTATATTTCGATGTTGATTTGTTCTAAAAAAGTTTTGTCTGACCGATTTTCCTGCATTATGTTGATGTTACTAATCTGCTCTGAAGAATTTACATGTGTATATTTGTTTTTATATTTATCATTTATAAACAGGAGATGTAGCGTAATAAATTTGCAAATAAGAATTTTACTATTATAGGAAGGCTGAGCAGAGTAAGATCTTTCATTGCGATGGATGAAACTATCCAAATTGAGATACACTGAATTATTTGAATCATTGTGAATAAAATTATGGATAGTGCTATTATTCTCGTAAATAAAATTGTTTAAAATCTTTCTATTTTCAGAAGCAAATGCAGAGCCTACTATTATCAGATTACTTTTCAGGGAAAGATTTGAAAGATCATTTAAATCTTCTTTCTTAATAGATTTACCCCGTATAGCATTTTCACATCCTACAAAAATAATTACAAAATCGTCCTTTGAGAAGTTTACACTATAGCTAAGCGCTGTAGAAATCGTATCCGTAATCATAAAGCCACTTTTATACTGACAGTTTATGTCGAACTTTCCTCTTGTTTGGGCTTTCAATGAAGCAAGACAGCCTTTGATGCTAAATGTGTTTCCAACAAGAAGTAGTTGCGATTTTTTATTATAGCTTTCTCTTGATCCAATATTTATTCCATTCGTAATTTTGCCTGCAAATTCTGAACAAGAATCAGAACTGGATTTGCTATCAATCAACTTCAGTTTCTCACGCAATTCGCAAACTTCGTCAAGATAGCAACTATTATCACATTCTAGCACCCTTATTGAGTCAATCATGTTTTTGTTAATGTTGATTAAGTCCTCAAATTCGATTTTCATTGTGAGAATTTTTTCTACGTTGGCTTTAACTTCCTCTTGGAATTCTAATTTTTCTCTCTTATAATCGCCTATCTTTTGGTTAAGTTTTGTAATATATTCCATTTTCTCTTTTAGTTGCTCTACAAAACGAGATTCAGCAGCAAAAACCTCGTCTGTAAAATCCTGGGTGCGCCTTTTTTCCCTTTGATAGTGATTTTCTTTTTCATTCAGCTTCTTAGTCAACCGCTCAATCTCATTTTTAAGCCCCTTTTTTTCTGATTCGTACATATGTTTTAAATCTGTAATCTCTTCTTCGTTTTTTAACCTGATGTCATTCATTGCACTTTTAAGTTTCCCAATCTCTAATTCTTTGTCTTTGTCATCACCAATTTTATCTTTGCACTTGGTTGAACATAAAATTGTATGCCTATCCAGCAGGGTAAATGATAGTCTTTCAATACAACTTTTATGAAATATATTAGCACATACCACGCAAAAATAATTTTCAGTCTTTTTTAACTTAGGGCAGCATTTAAAAAGAGTATCAGTTTCAGTCATTTTAGAATAGAAAAAATATTTACCCTAGTATTTATTATATCAATAGTTAAGAATATTCAAAAGTAGGAAGTAAATCAACAGCAAACAGTAAAATATTAGCCAGTTCAGTTCTGTTTACATTTAAAGTTCAAAGAAGCACTTAAAACAATAATTTATTCCATCTTCACTATTCTGTGTGTTATCATTGGAGCCCATACTTGATTTTCAACTCATGAAACATCTATATCATGGATAACATCCGAATTTAGATCGTTAATATAACAGACAAATAGTAGAGGTCCAATCACGCTGCCCTGAGGCACCCCCATAGTCAGCGGCATGTCCTCGGAATAATATGTATTTCCATCCCTCCGAATTTCAACCCTCTGCACACGACCCTGCAAATAAGATTGTAACCATCTTAACGGACTGCCTCTGACACCATAGCGCTCAAGTTTATCCAATAGGATTGAATGGCTTAGACTCTCGAAAGCCTTTGACAAATCCAAAAATGATCCCAGTGCAGTTTTCCTGTTTTCAAAGCATTCGGCAATTTCATTTATATAATCATACAAAGCAGTATTTATAGATTTTTGAGGCAGGAAACCATGTTGATGGGTATTAATTACTTTATGCAAAGAGAAAAAATTTAGGATTAGGATGTTAGGTTCAGAGAAAAGAGCACTGGAAGAGTAAAGTCTAGACTTTCTTAACAATATTTTTAAGATATACTTTTGGGTGACAATCAAAGTTCTCATAATGGTTTTATTTGCTGCATCCCACGCGGTAATACAATCATTTAATATTGACTCAACAAGTGATAAATAGATATTTTTTAGTACTTTATATTTCATAGATTGTCTTAGTTGGTAAAATTTATAGGTAAGTTTTATCTATCTCTATTTATTTATTGATTTATTACAATATCAACGGGATATGCCCAATCGTACAATGGACTTATATTTACTAGTGAGTAATAATCATTCTTTGTCTCAGGCACTCAGACGGTCTCTATAAGTTCTAAATTTTTGGAAAGCTTCTGGGGTTTGTAGGATGGTCCCGAACCTTTTAAGTTTATCTTTTTGTCTTATTGATGCAACGAGTCACTGTTTTACCCATGGTTTTAATTTACGATTTTTGCTGTTTATTGGTTTTGTTTCCGTCGCCACATCAGTAAGTTTTTTAAAGTATTAACCAAAACTTCAGCGCAGTCTTGTACATCACTTGTTTTGTATAAATTTTCCAACTTTTCATTTTTTAAACTTTTATTTGGTTTCATATAGTTTATTATATATATATATATATATATATATATATATATATATATGTATGTATATATATATATATATATATATATATATATATATATATATATATATATATATATATAGATATAATTCGCTAATTAAAGTTCGCTTTGCATTAAGCTGTATATGTAAGATTATAGGATAGTAGTCTGAAACACCAGTAGTTACTATTTTAGATTATTCATCTGAGTGTTTTTTCAAATTCTTGACAAAAAATGATCAATGCAAGAGGGTTGCTGACCCTCTCTTACTCTTGTAGGTTTGTTAATTTGACTATTAAGACCATAAGTTTGCAAAATATTTAAATATTCCACTATTCTTTTGTTGGTTTTTAAATTATTTAAACTGATGTCACCCAAAAATATTTCTATATCAAACTGTATTGTGGATAATAATTCATTTAGTTCTAGTAAAAAATCATCTTTGTTTGTTGTTGGAAACCTATAATTACCCGTTACACCCAGAATAACACCATTCTTGCTTAGAATTGCCCTGACAAATCACATTCACTCCTAACATATAAAACAAATCCATCACACTTATTTATATGGCTATTATAATAATAATAACTTTATTCAAGATAGGACGAACCTAATACAAAAGTTAGCTTTTGGTTTACAATTTTGGTTATTCTTAAATTAATCCCAAAATATAGCTAAACATTAGTTAGTTTTCATATATTTTGATAAATTGTGCTTAAAAATAATAATGCTATTGCTTCCCTTTATATCTAATGGTAATCTGTTAAATTCGGAGATACCCCGCACAAACAGTGATGCCATCGAAATCGATAAATTAGTTCTAGCTACTCGATAGTCATTATTTCTTCGTATATTATGGTTGTGAATCTCATTATTAAATCTTGAATAGAAAAACCATGGTCAAGTAATGAAGGCGTTGCCTCACATTAAACCAATGAAGCGTCGATAACATCACTTCTATAGGCGTATACCTATTGCACTTAATAATTCTCATACCCCTGTTCATTAATTTCTGAAGTGAATCTTATAAAATGCCTCATACCTAGGTATTTGAAAATGTTGGTCATTATGTATTAGATGCGTTTCGGATAACGTGATTACGTCAAATATTATATTTGAAAAACTTAAGTATGCCAAAAGACAGAGAATTTTTATCTATGCCACAAATATTAATGTGTATAACATTAAGATCATGTAATTCATAACCTAATTTAGAAATATTGATAGGGTATTCATAGTTGTAGGATAAGTATTCATCCAGCAATGTGTTTTGATGGGTCATTTTAAATTTTTAGATATATACAAAAATGTTCCAAGTAAACAGTCAGATTGTAAACTTACCAGACGTTGCTGATCATGTCAACTACTAACTTGGATGACTTAATTCTGACAGCATTGGCCTTTTCATCAAGTCTTGAATATATAAAGCCTTCCTTTTGCCACACGTATTTAAAGCCATGATCATTTAATTTAAATGAGTCTTTTAGCAGGTGATTCACTGGCGAGATCATTTCTTCGTTTATAAAGATATTTTTTGCACCAGCAATATTTCAGATCTGTCCAGTTATTTTGCCCTTACTGTACCTTTTTTTTGAGCAATTCCCGTTTTTTGTTAATTTTTTGAAAGAAGGCTCGGATCAGTGCATTGTTTTCTTTTTGGTTTATCAATTTAATGCTCTTAATATCATTTTTTTGCACATTTTCGTCCAGGAAAGTTATCACTTGCATTGTTTTTTCCTCAATCGTGTTAAGATTTTCTTTAGGATCATTACTAATTCCAGTTATAATAATGTTATTTGGAATGGCGATACTTTCTTGCATGTAAACAATGTTTTTTACATAATCTAGCTCTGATCGAAGTAGCGATTTTCTTCCTTGATATCATTGACAGTTTCAGTCAGTTTTTCGTTTTTCCCCCTTTCAGTTTCTAAAAGAGGATTCAAAAATTCTAAGGAAGTTTTCATTTCCTTGAATTTTCTGCCCTTTTCCTGAATTTCCAATAAGATTTTACCACTTATATTTTCATTTTCTGCCATTACTTGGCTTAAATCCTCTCTATAAGGAGGCAGAAGAGAGATGGAGGCTCCCTCTGTTTTCATTAAATATATAGGTTCCACAATTCAGGGTGTTTTTCCGTTTTGCCTGGAAACAGTTACACCCTGTATGAGTTCTTTTACTAATGCATATAGTATCTTCTAATCTCAGATATTTTAAGCAACTGACTTATTTGAACGCGTATTAAGCATTTAAAAACAAAAAAGGTTACATAAAATGAGGAACAGACAAAATTCCAACTTTGGTGCCCTGTATGTTGAAAACTAGCCGCAGGAGTGAGTTGTGCCTACGACAGCTTTTGATCAGGATATGGAGAACTGCAACATAACAAATTTTTAAATGTGTTCAGATTATTTGTTGCGTTTAGATTGACAAACAAAAATCTTTTTTGGCTTTTTCGCAACTGAATAAAAATATTTAACTTTATGTATTTGTACAACTACTATGTGTCTATAAAAACTTAAGGTAAATGATATAATTTCTTATGCTTGCTTAAATAATATTATTTATATTATGTATCGAAACATTCCGTAGACAGACTAGTCTACATGTTGAGGTATGTAATTATATTAAATATCTGCTTCAATTAATTTAAAGTTAAATATTTTTATTCAGTTGCGAAAAAGCCAAAAAAGATTTTTGTTTGTCAATTACAAATTTTCAGGAAAATTGACTGAAAGCCATTTCCTATAAGGATTGTGCGGGGTCCTTCAGACCAGGTCTAACTTGACAGTGGTAGGTTTAAGACGACATTTTCAACAATTGAACAAATAATTTTTCTAAATGTCACAATTAGAAAATTACAGTGACATAAGTGAAACATAACTGGCAAACTAATGGTGTGTTGCGTAAAGCATTTAACTAAGCAGATGGCTAAGAGTGTGACAGACCACATCAGAGTGTCAATGATTCTAAACGTCAATTACATTTATTATGTGATTAAGTTTTGTGCAACTGGCTATAAGAGTTTTAACCATGGCAACTAGACCTGGACTAACTCTTAAACCTTTTTAGTGAATATGGGAGTAAATGTTTATACATTGAAAATAAATAAATAAATAGCCGAGAAGTAAGAACAAAATAAAATATAATGCTGAATCTACACAAAATTTAGTAGTGCAGACCATAGAACAGAAAACCATAGACCCAGGTCTGTGGACAGCATTGCAGTCTTCAGCAGTTGTTGATGGTTTGGGAATTGTTCACATTAATCCTTGGTCCATTTTCAACAAATTCTCAGATGTCCAGCAATTCATCCGATGCTCAAAATTCCTTATTGTTGTTTGTTTCGGAAATGTGGTTAAGTCCAGACACCTCTTTAGATGCATACCAAGTAAATAACAGCAAACTGTTTAGGAATGATCAACATGGTAGAGGTGGAGGTGTGGCCTTGTACATACACAGTTGCTTGAATCCAGTCCTCATTGACAGTCAGTTTGATAAATAAATAAATAAAATATTTATTAACGAATTACTTCATATCATAATAATTTAATTTGGTTTTTAAATTTAGACAATGTTACACTAAATAACAGGCAGCTGATTAGCTTCCCTGCGACGAGACATGTAAAATAACCATAGTTGGTATGGTGAAACTCACATTAAACAGTTGTGTTTGTCTAGAGCTTCTTGAAGATACATTAAAATTTATAACATTTAACAAGTTTTGGACAGTCAATATGAATTCAACAATTTGTAAAGAAAACAAAGATCAAAATATTTCCTATGACTTTCCATGTCAACTTAGCATGTCAGCCAGGTAATTGTAATTTATTTCCTCAATTGGAATATGCATATCAATATCAATTTTATAATAAGGTGACCAAACAGTACAAGCATATTCCAATGATAAATAGAATTGATCAGATTTGTGTCAAGGTGAAAAACAATGGAGTCTCAGTCAGTGTTGGTTGTGTTTACTGTCCTCCTGCAGTAACCTACCGTGAACTGCAGTGCCTATATGATGTTCTCTCTGATATTGTTTTAGACTTCACTCCATCGCAAGGTGTGCCCCAGGGATCTCCACTCTCCCCCTTTGTGTACAATGTTTTCTGCCACGACCTTTATCACATTACTCCCAGCCACAGGTAGGCTATTTTAACAGCAAGTTTTATACTTTCCAATTTGCAGATGACACTGCCTTAATTGCTCATAACTCAACACAAAAAAACACTATATCTTTTTTACAACAACTAATCAATAGAACATAAAACTGGTTTAATCTCTGGAGGCTTAGACCAAACCCACTAGAATCACAATTTGTCACCTTTAATCACAATATCAAGCCCCTACAGTTCTGTTAAACAATCATCTAATTACACCATAGAACTCAGCGAAATATTTGGGCATCATAAACTAAACTTCAACCTTTACATAAAGTTAGTTAAGACCAAATGTATCACCAGAGCAAATCACTTCAGCATTACATATAAAAAACAGGGAGTTACTATAAAAACAGCAAGCCATATATACAAAGTGATCTGCACTCCATCCCATCTATTTAAACACCCATCAGTCAGTTGTCAAAAACCTCGAGGTTATCAAAAACCTCGAGGTTGCCGAAAGAAGCGCTGTTCGATCAATTACAAGGATGAGACCCACAAAATACTCTACACAATCCTTCCAATTAATTTTTATACCAGACTACCAACGTAGCACCATTACCAATTAGATTGAAAAATCTGTCTAGGAAATTCTTCAAAATACTTGAGAATATAAAATCACTGTTAACATTATGTAGTGTGATTCCACCTGATAACAGGACTAGAACCCATCCAGAGAGGATCCTTTTGGAGGAAATAGTTGTGAATTGCCACCTGTGATCTGAAGGGTAGGTCAACTGAAACAGCAATTTTTCAATTTCCAAAAAAAAGTTTAGAACTTCTAGAAGAGGATATGGTATCACTGGGTCTGTTCTTAGACTTGTCTAAAGCATATGATTCTTAATAGAGAGATATTGATTTTTAATCAGTTAGAGAGGTAAGGAGTTAGAGGAAATCTGAATAGGTGATTTGAGTCCAAACAGTCAGATAGACGTCAAAGAATAAAAATTGTGAAAAACCAGGAATGTGTAAAATCAAATATATATGTAAACTCTATTGGAGTACCACAGGGCAGCATCCTAGGTCCTGGTTTATTTATCATATTTATAAATGATTTATGTAGGACCGTTGATAACTTAAATATTGATGTAACTAATTTTGCAGATGACACTAATTTAATTTTAGGTGAGACCTCGATAGAAAGTCTCATTTTGAATACCGATCAATGTTTTAGACAGGCAAAAGAATGGTTTCTAAAAAATTAATTTATTATTAAATGAGAATAAAACTAATATTGTCATGTTTAGAACATGTCAGTCGAGAAGATAAATTCCTGAGTCTGTGAATCTGATGAATAAAAAGTTTTTGAACATACAAAATTTCTTGGAGTATATATTGATCAGTTTTTAAAATGGTACAAGCACATAGAAACAGTTATCAAGAGGATTAACAGTATCTGTTTTAGTTTTAGAATTGCTACAAAGTAAATGAATCTTAAAACAATGAAAATGCTGTATCATGCCAACTTTAAATCAGTGTTAAGATATGGTTTAATTTTTTGGGGCTCTGGAAATATAGCAAGCATATTTGTTGATCAAAAAAGAATAATTAGGATAATTTTTAATATGGATCATAGGCAATCTTGTAGAGGGGTTTTTAAAGCTCAACATATTTTTACAGTTTATGGTTTGTATTTGTTTGAATGTTTAGTGTTTCTTCATATAAACAAACATTTATTTACACATAATAATAAAAATTTTGTTTATAATACAAGAATATAAACTATCCATACCATAGACTTGCAATGACTGAACGGAATCCTGTTTATATGTGTGTGAAAGACTTTGACAAGCTACCAAATTGTGTCAAAGTAATAAATAATCACAAACATTTTAAGGTGAAGGTTAAAAACCTTCTCATGACTTTAGAACCATATAATCATATTTTTTGAAATACTCTTGTAGGGTAATTTTTAAAATGTAGTTTTAAAAATGTCATGTCATTTCCTTTTACATTTATACTGTAAATTGTTTTAAAATTAAGAAATATTCTATTCTATTCACGTTCTATAAGGTAAGTTTAAAGACTATGACTCAAATACTTTGTTATACTTGTGATATTTAAAATATTTCCTTATTTTAGTTGTTACTTTTATTGTATGTATGTATATTTTTATTTCATATTAGTAAATATTTATTTATTTATTTATTATTTAATATGTGATAAACTCTCCTAGTAATAATGGTTGATAGTAACCAGGTCGCAACTTTACAAAATATATTCGACGTCAGCTTCTGCTTATACTTCTCGGTTGTGGTAATATGTATTAACAGGAAACGAGACCGTGGGTTTGGTAGCGCAGTGGTGATAACTTTGGATGTTGAATCAGAGGGGTCGATTCAATTCTCGATAAGGTAATTGTCTTTTTTTAATTTTGTTTCAACAATTTTTTCATTTTGGGTTAATTTTGTGAAGTCCTGCTCTTGATTTGTTTTCTTTATTTTATATGAGTTTTTATTTGTTTCTATAAATTTGGTTTTTGCAGCACTTAATGTTTATTTTAGTTTTGTTAGATTTCATTCCAACCGATCCACCATGTCAGCCATAAATATTCTCATGTCATACATTATGAATGCCTTAAATTATAAGGAACATCCAATAACAATTTTCTTTGACATGAGTAGGGCTTTTGATGTGGTGGATCATAATCTCCTTGAGGAATGCAGACCACACAGGTAAATAACACTTATTCATCCTTTGAGATTGTGAAGGCTGGCACTCCACAGGGCTTCATATTGTCACATTCTTTTTTGCTCTTTCATAAATGACCTGCATTTCTGCCCAAAGAATACCACAGTAGAAGAAAGCCAGCTTCATGGAAGATTGATTGAGCAGGTATATTGTACAAAATTCTTAGGAGTTTATATTAATCACAAACTGACTTGGTCAGATCATATTAGCTATATGTGCAAGAAACTCAGCTCTGTCTGTTTTCTGTTTAGACAATTGAAAAGTACAGTAGATTTGAATGTCTTGATGCTCATATACAGTGGCCTTTTCTGCTCGGTCATGAGTTATGCTCTTCTCCACTGCAGAGGAGGAGCGGATGCTCTTAGAGTGTTCATAATGCAGAAGAAGGTTGTCAAAATCATGGTAAAACTAAAACCAATGGAAAGTTGCAAAACTATTTTCATAGACTTCAAAATTCTAACCTTTCCGAGATTATACTTATACATTCTTCTGCAGTATGTCAAAAAAAAACTTCACTTCACACACTTGACCCCACGAAATGAAGTGCACTCCTATCTAACGCGACGCAGTGTACTCCTTACTCAACCATATAGCATAGTCAATCATTTAGTATGGAAGTATGGAACTAATTTCTCACTCCTACTCTTAAACTTTGGATTTTAAACTAGTATAGTATATTTTAACATTTTACATATGTTTTATTAATTTGTATTTTTTGTACTTTGTACTCCTCATTTGACGTGTTGGATGTGTTTGTATTGTACTCTTTGTGCTGTTGTTGATTTGATTCGATTCGATTCGATTTGATTTTCTCTGTTAAAACTGTTTTAAAGTCTAATAAGAAAGAAAAACCTGTTATACTTGATGGTTTGGTTAGTATTGGTAAGATTTGATTTGATTCCAAATATATTTCACAGAACAGATCTGGTTTAGACAAATGTCTCGACTGAAAAGTAATATAAATAAACAGTTCAGTTCGCTGACACACATTAAACTAAACATTAAACTAAAATTGACTTCTATTGTATATAACATTTATGCAGCATCAAACCCAAATCTTTTCAAAGTACCAATGGAATTGATATTTTGTTAGGCTATATTGATGTTTATTTACTTCACAAAGAGGAATTTAATAGAAATGGATATTTAGCTATAATGGGCTCACATAACTACTCTCATCCAGGATATTATAAGGCCTGTGAGTAATTCAGGTCTTGATTATATTTATGATGATATTACCGATCTTACTTGATATATCAACTGACAGTAGAATTACAAGTAATGTTTTGCCAAAACTAAAAAAATAAATACAAAAATTGACCTGGAACTTTTGAGTTCATTAGCAACTGAAGTCAATTGGTTTGATGAACCATGAAATGCTACAGATCACCTGCTACATTTATTAAATGCGGGCAAATAAAACCACTATGGTATTTTCTGTCTTCTTTCCTCTTCCTCTATATTGACTGACTGAAAGGGTACTATACAAATTATATTACTAAGAACTCTGAGATAACTGTGAATGTGACAAATCATTTAAATAAAATTAAGCCCTGGATCACAAACATAATTATAGTTTCTGTAAAAAACAGGGTAAACTAAAAAAAAGGTTTCAAAACAAATGCATCTCCTGAAAGAATAAATTAATATAAAAATTACAGAGACTGGTGTAAAGTTCCTGCAGCTTTGAAGACATCAGTTGTTACCCTGATACATAAACCAGGCTATCAGGATGATATAGGCAATAAGAGTTTTATCCAATTTGCCAAAAATATTCGAAAAATATCTTAGAGGTAGGCTAACGAAATTCCTCATTTCGAAGATTTCCGTCTGGAAGTCGTCCGTTACTTTGTGACAGTATTTTAACAATAAATGAAAACACAAGTTTTACTTTGTTAACTGTCACTTATTTTAGTTTTGCACTAGGCGTGACTGCAGTTTCGTACGTACGTTTTCAAACGCAATGAAGATATTTACCAAGTTTGGTCCTTATTTCGAACGATATTTTAACCAAAAACCAGTTCGGATTTGTTCAGGGTTGAAGAATAACAGAAACGATATATACTTTAATTTCAGAAATAATACATAATATAAAGAATGCCTTGCTTGTTCTTAGATCTTGTTAAGGCTTTTGACAAGGTGTCTCACCCATACTTTTGCAGACCATATACAGAGTGCCAAGATTGGAGTGATGCTATGACAGAACAGCACTGTATTCGTCAAGGTACAGTGCTTGGACAAATTCTTTTTAATATCTACATTAACTCCATGTAATCTGGAAGTAGGAGGGAAAACAATTGCTTTTGCAGATGACACTGAGATAGTTTTCTATAATAAAAGTTGGCAGTTAGTAAGGGATAAACAGAGGTCTGGTTTTACTAGAATTAAACATTATTTAGTCTCTTTCAAACTTACTATAAATATAAAGAAAATCAAATTATATTCCATTCTTTATAATGGCAGCAAAGAGACCCGACTTTAGTGAAATATTTATTGATAATATTGATGAGACAAACTGTATTAAGTATTTAGGAGTAATCATAGATAGGCATTTAAACATGTGTCCCATTTTTCCAAGAAAATCCAATATTTAATACACACATTTTATATGCTTCATGAAAAACTAAACGATAAATTGGTGTTAATGATATATAGGATGCTTGCAGAGATATGGTATTATTGTATGGGGAGGAATGTATAGCAGTAGTCTTGAACCACTAAGAATTGTTCAAAACTACATTAATACTTAAGAAACCAAAACTCTATACATCAAAAATGGTATATTCAGAAGAATTATGCAATTTAATAACTCTATATATTCTTGCAATTGGTGGTTTTCTGCATTCTCCAGTGGCGAAGTTTAGGAGTAGACAAGGTAGACATTGTCCACCCAAATTATAAGTGAAGATCTTATATTTTTACGACAACATGAAACCAGTAATATTAGTATATTTTACAAATGTGTATAACTTAAAAATGAATATTTCAGAGAAGAAAATCTCAAACTAAGCAGGCATAAATGTTTGCTCGCGCCGAAAGAGGCAATTTCAAATTTGTCTATCTTCCACTACCAACAGCTAAAACAATTCGGCGCGATGGGAAACGTTGACGTCGATAATTGTGTGGTACGACTCGGCCGAGATGAACTTAGTCTCATAATCAAACGCTTGGAGTACAAAAGACATATCTAGCCTAGCTAGCCAAAGGAAGCTTCGGATATTTCTTGCGCGGACTACAATCAATTCTCACTTGGTTTACCTTAAGCGTAGCATATTAGTTGTTATTTTCTAGACGAAATGGACTGCGAACATTTTGACCCCGTATTATTTTTAACAGGTAATCGTTTTTCAATGCACCTAAAGTTTTTTAAAATTATTTCTAACAGTTCCGGTTAACAACAGCTTCCTCAGAGAGATCTATGAGTACTTTAAAAATAGTAAAAACATATTTACTCAATTCAATCACGAATGAAAGAATCTCATCATTATCAATATTGAGCATTGATTGAAAAGAAATTGTAACGTTTAATTAGTTCGAAAATGAAAGAAGAAATTATTGATCATTTTGCAACAATAAAAAATAGAAGAATTGATCAGTTATATAAAAAAATATAGTGATAATATTTCATTATAATTTCGTGTTTTTAGTAAAAGTGTACATTTTCATAAAAAAAATTATTGTTATTTATATTTCTGTATTTTTTATTTGTTTCTTATACATACTTTTATATTTTTTCGCAAATAAAAACAATATACATAGACTTAGATTTTTTATCATAAGCAAAAATAATTACTGCCACCCTAATATCCAGGTTCGAACATGGGGAAAATTATTGTTTACACAATTTTTTTTCATGCTTCGCTACTGGCATTCTGATGACAGACTAAATATTTATACAACTAGGTCAAATGCTACAAACATTCTTTCGTCAAGAAGAAATCTTCAAATGCATTGGGTTGTATGCCTTTTGCCAAAGATATTCAACATGATTCCCGTTGGTTATAAGGAATACATTAAAAACTAAAAAATTCAATTTGTTTAAAAAATACTTATTTATGGGTACAAACGTTGATACATTGATGAAATTGTTTTAAGAGTATGTTCTTAGTATTAAGTTTTTGCTGTGCACTAATCACTTACATTTTTAAGTTAGTTATTTACAGTTGTTCTATGCTTTCATTATATGCCAACCCCCTCGCTACTTGCACATATGGATGTTTCACACATAGGTGCACTAAAAAACACATTGTTTTAATTACAAATATTTATGTATAGTTATTTTTGTAATTTATATTTGTAAAAATAAATAAGTTTACAAAAATAAAAAAAAACATTTACTCATATTAAAAATTATTCATTTGAAGTTGGTATAGTTTTGGAACCCTGAAAGATTGCATTCAGTAAACTAAGTCCAAAAAAGAGTTGACCTGTTGAATTTGAAAACCACAGGAATATAAGTCTCCTTTCAGTTGCTGTAAAACAGCAGAAAAGACATTGCATATGCAATTGAAGCATGATACTTCCGAACCAATCTAGATTTTGACCCAATTTTAGCAGAACAACCACATTGTTGTCAGTAGTTGCTAACATTTTGACAGCTTGTGATACATAGACATAGACATAGATGGGGAGCCCGACAAGGGCAGCACTTAGGCTCATTGGTCTCATTGTGCTATCCCCCTAAGTAGGCGTGTTAGCCCAAGAGCCCACTCCTTTTTAGAAAGGAAAGGACCCTTTCAGGTTGCGCACGTCCCACAAGCTCGTGTTCCACATAGGTGTCATCCAAGCAAAGCAGTGTGTCGTTGACTAAACCGTCACATCGACAGACTAGACGCTCGGTAGTACCTTAGCATAAAACCGGCAGTATGGATCGTTGTCGAGTCCAGTCTCTGTGTATCTAACGACCCTAGTCGTTTAAAGGAACAGAAGCCTTCCGAGCTTCTTCCTTTACAAGCAAGTGCAGAGGACTTAGCCCCAGAATGGCCTCCATAGGTCGGGTCGGTGTGGTTCTTATAGCTCCAGTTATGCCCAGACAGGCAAGTTTCTGCAGCTTGTTGAGCATTCTCCTGTATGTCGTCCTGCGAGTGACGGGCCGCCACACAAGAGCGCCATAAGTGATCATTGGCCATATCACTGACGTGTAAAGCCAATGCACAATACGAGGTTTTAAACTCCAAGTTGATCCGAAGGACCGTCTGCACGCCCATAGACACGGGTCAGTCGGGAATCTATTAAGACACCCAGATATTTTACCCGGAAGGTCTCAACTCTTTCCCAAAGGGGGTGAGCCTCTCAAGGTCCACTTTCCTCTTGTGGGTAAATGGTACCATTTCAGTCTTATCCGGATTAACAGACAGACCGTGTTTTTGGCACCACTTTTCCACCATGGCCAAAGCCCTCTGCATGAGCCTTATAATGGTGTTTGGGAACTTTCCTATTACTATAATGGCAAGATCATCAGCGTAGCCTTGAGCATAAACTCCGCTCTCGTTGAGGGTATGAAGCAGCCCATCCACAACCAGACACCACAAGAGCGGAGAAAGAACTCCGCCCTGCGGACATCCTTTGACCAGGGACGAGCATACTGTCACACTTCCAAGAGAAGATGTTATTGTTCTGCTTTCAAGCATGACGCGAACCCACCTAATTACAGCCCTATCCACGCCAAAACTCTCAGCAGCCTCACTAATGGAGTCAAAGGTGGTGTTGTTAAATGTCCTCTCGATATCCAAGAATACACCCAGAGCCATCTCCTTGGAGTAGACCCCCACCTCCAGTCTACTGACTAGACTATGAAGCGTCGTCTCCGTCGACATGGCCGTCCTGTAAGTGTGCTGGAATGGGTGCATAAGATTTCTACCCAGTGCGCCATTTTTTATATAAGCATCCACGATGTTTTCCATGGTTTTCAAAAGAAAAGAGGGTAGACTGATGGGCCTAAAGTCCCTAGCCGTTTCGTAGCAATTACGACCTGGTTTAGGAATAAAGGCGCAAAAGATGTGGGATCAGTAGTTTCTGACCCATCTGAAGAAGCGCCGGGAATATTCCATCTGGTCCTGCACTCTTAAATGAGCAAAACGAAGATATTGCCCACTTAATAATGTCTACTGTAACGACCTTAGCGGCCGTTTTCCAGCCTTAGAGCCCACACGCTCTGTCCTCGACCTTTTGAGAGAATACTTTGAAGTCTAGCGGCTTCCGGAAGACCTTCTAAGGTTTCGCAATAGGTCCTCCAAGATCCTCTCTTGGAACTGCGTATCAGTTCTTTGTACCTGCGTTGAGAGTTCCTGTGTTCTTCCCAGTCAGCAGGTAATTTCGATCGCATGGCCCTGTTAAAGAGCCTGCGTATATCTTTACGAGCCTTTTCAAGATCCAAGTTCCACCAAGGTGTTTTCTTGGTACCTCGATAGGTCCGCAATGCACAATTCTCCTCATAGGAGTCTATTATGGCTTCCTGTATAGAGTTTGCCATGTTTTCCACTTGCCTTACTCTACAGCATGGCATTAGTGGCATATCTAACCGCACCTTAAGCGACTCCACATAGTGAGCCCAGTTGGTTGTCCTCGGGTTTCGAAAACTACTGAGTTCCATGTCGTGCTTAAGGTTTAGCTTAAAGAAGATGTGTCTGTGATCCGATAAAGATGGCTCATCAGACACCCTCTATTCCCTAACAACCGGAACCAGCAAAAATGATCCCAGAGTTAGGTCAATAACCTCCTGCCTTCGTGACGTGACAAAAGTTGGAGTGTTTCCCCGATTTAGAATTTCTAAATCAGTTGTACTGAGTACTCTAAAAGTTTTGCGCCCCTCGAGTTGGTGTCAGTGCTGCCCCACACAACGTTGTGTGCGTTGGCGTCACATCCAACAACAAGAGGAAGCCCGTTGTTGCTACAGTATACTATTAAGTCAATGAGTTCCCTGGTAGGTGGGTCCTCTCTTGAGTCATAGAAAGATGGGCTGAGCATGCCCTGCCTTATCCTTAAGAATCATTTTCAGAGCCACTAGGTCCCTGGAGCAAAATTTTGGTAGTGACAAGGACTCAATACATTTGTCAACGTAGATGCATGTCCATGGGTTCAGGTGGATGTCCCTTTTATAATGTAGAGAACTTTCCATCTGCCCAAGACCTCGCACATGCCCCTTGTAAACTCAAGGTTCCTGTAGGAGGTAGATGTGTGTTTGCCCCACAGCTATGTGACGTCCTATTAATGAGGTCGCCACTCTGCTGTGCTTCAAGTTACGCTATGCACGTCTGTCTGAGACAGAAGCTCAGCAACTTCCTGTTTCCGGTGGTCTATGGACAACGGCCATAACTTTTATTGTCCTGGAAACGTGTTTCTGAGTTCTCAGAGATGCATTATCCCATGGCTTAATGATTGGAATGGTCCCCTCCAATCAGTTCAGGGACCACTCATCTTCACAGTTCACAATAATGGCTCCCTGTTCCATCTGCCGGAAACCGCGAATCTGGGGAAGGGCCCCTCCATCATGCCGTCTACGACGGTATTAAGAGATGCCAAGACAGCTCCATATTGAGTCTCCAAGATGACCACATCCGGATATGCATCCGGTATAATGGACCTGCCGCTGCCGCCTGCCCGTATGTGAGAGTGCCTGTTTTTTTTGGCCTCTTCTCAGGCTGCTTGCTTTTCTTCGTCCCTGGGGTGCTCCTTTCGGACCTGGGACGTTTAGTCCCCCCTGAGCCTGAGTGTAGGCCCTGGCTTGACTGCGCCCTGGCCCGAGGTGATACCTTTGAGCCTGAGCCGTCTAGCCCTGGCCTTCTGAAAACCAGACCTGTTCTTTTTCTTAGAACCGCCTGGTGTTTTGCCAGTCCCCTTCATGGAGCCTTGTTGAGTCGTCTCCTTTTGCAAGGAGACAGCTCTACTAGTCCCCTCTTGGGAGCCCGGTTTCATAGACCCTTCTTACGAAGGGCACTTAAAGGATTTGCTGCTATTTTTCATACACTTCCCACGAGTAGCTCGGAAAGATTGCCCACCTCAGCAGAGCCGGCTTACTGAGGTAAGACTATGTACTCTGGGAGGTCGCCTGGTATCCCAGAGGCTCCGTTCACGACACCCGATTTGGGCTTGGGTGTCATGCAGCCCTTAGCACGGAAGCGCACACCGAGGCTTGAGCCCTGTATCCCTCTTAGCTTCAGAGCTGCAGTCAAGGCGACCCAGCGATAAGACCTCACGGTCGTAGCCATGGAGTCGTACCAATGAAAGGCCCCTGGAGTTTCTTACTGGGCCTCACCACTGCGTTCAAAGTGTGGATTCGCTGGGAGGTTGTAATACTAATAATATTATAGTTAACAAATTGAGGGTTCAATCTTATGTCACGATTTTCCACGTCATTTTATATGACTTATTTCCTTAATTAATCCATAAATTATTGACGCTTTTATGTCATGTATATATAATAAAATTCAATATATATATATATATATATATATATATATATATATATATATATATATATATATTCTTATTTTTACAGAAGTGTTTAATATAAAATAATGCCTAATGTTTTTTTTATTATCTTATTCTTAAATTTTAATTTATTTTTAATTTCTCTAACTGTAATTGGAAGTAAATTATATGTTTTGGTCGCCAGATAGTGCAGAAATTATTAGCCAAATAATTTGTATGTCCATGCCATTTTCGGTGCTTACAAAAATAAGTCCTAATTA
This sequence comes from Kuschelorhynchus macadamiae, assembly GCA_030620095.1. NCBI lineage: Eukaryota > Metazoa > Arthropoda > Insecta > Coleoptera > Curculionidae > Kuschelorhynchus > Kuschelorhynchus macadamiae. The sequence continues at coordinate 292,369 of JAUTXW010001535.1, forward strand.
TTTTTTTGTGATACAAATGCTATTTGAGCAAAATTAGGTCTATTAGCTGCCATTAGTGAAACTTCTATATAATTGGTCTTGTTCATATTTAAAATTTGTATGTTTCTTTCGAAAACAAAAAAAATACACAAACCATCCTTAGAGTTTTAAAATACTTCTTCCCATCTCTCGTTTCTAAATAGAAGTGCGGTATCGTCAGTCAAGGAGATAATTGAACGCAATGTCCAATTTTAACAAGGAATTGTGACACAGTATTGGACACAGTACCGCACCTTGGGGAACTACGATTTTAATAGTTTTCTTTGAGCTTAGTGTATCATTTATTTTCACTGTTTAGTTGGTTTTCAAGATAGCTTTTCATAAAGTTCCAAACGATCCCTCTTATTCCATAATGCTGAAGCACATCCAGAAGCTTATAGTGAGGCAAGGTATCAAAAGCTCTTGCTAAGTCAAGGAAAATCCCAGTACATTTTCTACCACTATTTAGATGACTGGTTATCTTTGGTATGAACCTATATAGAGCATCAGTGGTGCCATTTCTCTTCAAGAATCCATATTGGTGTGGTAATAAAATATTATTTCGTTGCAAAAAAATGGTTTTGAAACATTTCTCAAAAATTTGTATGAAACATGTAATAAGACTGATTTGTACTAGAACCTGCCTTATGAATGGGTGTATCCACTGAAACTTTAAAGCAGGAAGGAACTTTTCCTGTTCAGAAACTAAATTAATTATATGCGGAAATGGAGATATAATTTTTTGATGAGTGATCTGGCGAGCTATCATTCTTTAAACTGTTAATATATTTAATAAGATCATTTTGAGAAGTTGGTGATAGAAACATAGATTTGATGTTAGGGTTTTCCAACTTGTGAGGATGATTAGGTGATATAATTTTTTTCCGTATTGACTCCCAAAATAATCATTACAGTAATTAGCGATTTCTATAGTATTTGAAAATTCCTTACTGCCTTCATCTCCTTTAAGTATTTTAAACTCAGTCTTATGAGTGGCTTTTTCATTTGACGCGTCTTTTGTTAACTCATAATTTTTTTTTCATGTCATTTTTATTGTTTGTAATAGTCGCGTTTTTGTTTAAATATCAATTGGTTTAGTTGATTTCTGTAGTTTTTATATTCATTATTTAAATCCGTTGTATAGTTGTTCATTAGCTGATTGACTTTATAATATCGTTGGTAATACATTTCTTTAATTCTTATGCCTTTTTTATAGTTATTTCAATTCAATTTATGCATTTTTTGAACTATGAATTACATGAATTTTTTCATGCTCTAAATCACAGTTAGTTACCTTTGCTTCTACGATTATTGCTTTTATGGTAAAAACCTTGACACCTAAAACATCTTGTAATCCAGTATACTCATATAAAGTGTTTGGAATATTAATCATTCTGTCTTTATTTGATCTTGTTCCAACAGTATGATGCCTAAAAATATTTTGAGATTTTGAATTTCTAAAACTAAACCTAACTATGTTCTTGATGTATGCCTTATGTTTAACAAACTGGTCTCCTTAAATAATAATGCAGTTGGGTACATCCTGTTTATATATAACATTGTTTTTATAATATATTTGTTTAACAAATAGGGGTGAAAGTAAATTATTACTTTCGGCACCCCAAGCCCTAATACCAAATATTAGAATTGACTCTACAAGAGCTTGATAAAGCTTTTTCAACAGATGATAAAAAACAACATGTTCTAGCTCATAAAAATTATATAGTAGGCCCCTTATTTTGTTGTTTACAAAATTTATATGGTTTTGCCAAGACATAACTTGATCAAAAAAAAGATACCCAAATGTCTAATGCTGCCTCTTCTTCTAATTTGGTACAACGACAGGAAATGTTATATGCACGCAAGACAAGTTTTTTCCTATCTGGTAAGCTTCTAGAGGACAATCCAAAGGTAAGAAAGTTAGTTTTATCTATTGTCAATCTTAAGTTCAAAATCAGAAGCATCAATACTTTTAATTTTATGATGGCTACCAATTATCATTGCCTTGGTTAAACATTTAACTTGAGTTTATTTATTATAAAAAAGTTCTCCAAATTCCTGACCAACCGATTTATCCTCATCATAACCTCGCCCAAATTTTCACCACTACAGAAAATGAAGGTATCAGCTGCAAACACATTTATAAAATCTAGCCCTTTAATATGATTTATATCTTTTTTATAAATTATGAACAATAATGCCCTAATCACACTACCTTGTGGGACACCAAAATCTATATTTATATTTGTTGAAGTGTTTTCACCCAGACAAACATTTTGCATTCAATCAGACAAAAAAACTTTAAACCAGCTTAATACTGTATCTATAAGACCATAGTACTTTAATTTCCTTAATAATATTTCACGGTCAATTGTTTTGAATGCTCCCCTCAAATCCAAGAAAACTGCTACCGTCCATTGGTAAAAATCATTCAGGTATTTCTATTTGGTGACAATTGTGATTTCACAAGAATGACCAGTACAGAAATCTGACTGATTACCAATAAACGGTGATGAAAATTGCTTTTCAAATTAGCCATAACAAACTAATATTTTCTCACTGTGTCGCCTGAAGGATTGCCTCAACCATATGGAAATGAGAAGCGGCGCGGTGTCGTTACTTAAACCATTCAATAAGAGAGCTTCATGGAAGCCTCATATTCATTCGTAAAATAAAACCAATTGATCGCTAAAAGCTTAGAAGCTCGATTCAATAAATAAAATATTCCATAAAAAAATTAGCACAATTCGTTGGTATATCAAAACCAGTGAATTTTTGTCATTTTTAAAAAACAGAAATAAATTTGTTGTATCTCACCGCTTCTTTATTTAGTTTGAAACCATTTCTTCAATTCTTTTATCTTATATATAAATGTATATACTGTGTGTTTTAACATAGTTTCAGTCATAGAAGAAAAATTGGTAGCAGTGACTTTTATTTTTGTCATACAGCCACTTAAAACTTTATTTTTTATGTACAAGTAAAACGTACAAAAAATTGGGTTCATTGAGCAATATATATAAAATGAACTATGCCTGTGAAAAACAACAAAAAGTGACAATTAAGTTCCAGTTAAAAAAACTGTGTTGGAGAAAAACAAAGTAGTGGTGTTTATGTTAGAAGGAGAAAATCAAAGTAGATGTAAATTTACATCAGCCAAATTAAGATTTATCAGTGATTTAGTACAGGGTCTAACGTCAAATATAAATTTAAACAAAATAACACCACAAACAATTAAATTACCAGAAATAAAAATACTAAACTTTTCAGGTAACGCCGCTGAATGAAACACTTTTATGATTTATTTAGGACACTAATTTTAAATAACCCAAATTTAGATGACGTTCAAAAATTAATATATCTTAAGGGTTAGGGAGAAGCATTAACTTTAATACAGAATTTATCGTTAGTGGGTGCTAGTTTAAAACGGCATTGAAATTATTAGAAGACAGACATAAAGACGATATATATATTACAAATTTATTAGAAAGTTTACCTTCTTTTATAAAATCAAAGAATTTTTAACTATAATTAATCAAAATGTCGAAAGTTTAAAAATCAGTCGGATTTAATATTAATTCCTGAATATTCAAAAAAATATAGATTTTCATTTACAAAAATCATATTGTTTACAGTCAGACACAAAAAACTTACCAGCACTAAGGGATTTTTTTGGATTCTTAAAAAACAATGTAAGGCTCTCAAAGAGCTGGATGCCAAAAGTACCAGCCCAAAGCCTACAAGAAGGGTTTCAAATTTTACTAGTAGCACATCCCAAGTTACAGAACCCCAGTCTAGTTTTAAATGTGTTTATTGTTCTGGAAATCATTCAGTCTGTAAATGTTCAATCTTTAACAACCTAAATGTAAAAAGTAGAAATTATTTTATTTCAAGCCAAGGCTTATGCAAAAACTGCTTAATTCAAAAACAGCCACTATTTTTGTGCACTGGAAAAAGTTTTATGCATGAAAAAACATAATACACTTTTACTTACGGAATTCGGGCTCAAACCCACCAAATCCGCACAGAAGTCGTATGTTGTTTGGAAATAATAAGAATGAAAGTAATTTTACTAATAATAATAGACAGCGGTTCGACGCCCCAGAATCATCATTGAGCAATGAAGGATCTCAAAATGACCCAAATAAAAATAATTTACAAAATAATTCGTCTTTAAATAATCCAAAAAAGTTATTATCGCTATCAAATATTTAAAATGAAAATGTTTATGTGTTATTAGCCATCGCAGTGGTAGAAATTAATGATTGTAATGGCGATGCCGTAAACGCAAGGTGTTTGCTGGATTGCGCAAGTCAGTTGAGCACGCGCACAAATGGACTATTTGACTGACAAATTGAATTTAAACGTTTATCACAAATTTCTGGCATATCACAAACCAGTATGCACTCCAATAAAATGGTTGATTTAAACATTTTTTCGGTGACAAAAAAAACCAAAGCATAAATGTTTCTTGTGCAGTTTTAGAAAAAATAACGTGCCACCTACGGCAAATAAATTAAAACATTTCAAATTTTAAAACGAGCATGCGCACAAATGGACTATTTGACTGACAAATTGAATTTAAACATTTATCTCAAATTTCTGGCATATCACAAACCAGTATGCACTCCAATAAAACGGTTGATTTAAACATTTTTTCGATGACAAAAAAAAACAAAAGCGTTAATGTTTCTTGTACAGTTTTAGAAAAAATAACGTGCCACCTACCGCAAATATATTTAAACATTTCAAAATTTAAAATTCCTTAATATGGCGAAACAAAATGGCGGCGTAGTGAAATGTTAAAAAAAGTGATTGCTAAAAAACAATTTATCCAATTTATCTCAATTTTTGCACAAAAATCAAGTATTATGTAGGAACCAACTGGTAAAATTTTAGTACGAATCCAAGATGATAAAACAAAATATCGACCTAATAACATATTTAAAAATTCACCGTGAAACCACTCGTTAACAGATTGATTTCAAATTTTGTCTAAGAATTAATTGTGGCATAGGAAACTAGTAAAATTGTGGTACGAATCCAAGATGACGGAACAAAATGTTTAAAAATTCAATGTAAAAAATCTTTTTAAATCAACTGTAGAAAAATTAAATGTGATAATAATGAGGACAGTTCCGGGTAAAAGAAATTTACTAAATTTTTTGTTTGTTCTTAATTTTATGTAGTCTCTTAAAATTAAATTATGTAGTTTATTAATTTCATTTATTAAAAGGAGGTTTTATTCCAGGAAATGAAAGTTTACTAACTATTTAAACATTTAATTTTTGTACCATATGTTAAATTAATTGGATAAATAGTTTTTTTTAGACTGAATTTTTGAACTCTCGTTAGGCGACTATTTTATTTCGCCATATTAACCTTGATTCCTGTGCAAAATTTGAGGATCATTGGATAAGTAGTTTTTTAATACAGATTTTTTTTAACATCTTATTAGGCCGTAATTTTGTTCCGCCATAGTGGATTTGTATCAAATTGTGACCTTCCCCCCAACGATCCTTGATTTTTGACCAAAATTAGAAAGCAATTTGATAAGTATTTTTTCAGCTATTTTGTGCACAGCCAGAACAATAAACCGAGGGAAACGGGCAGTGGCGCCTCCAGAACTCTGGTTTGGGAAGGGTAGTGGTTAGCAGGGGGGGTGTACACCCATTTAGGAAATTACAGAATTATTATTTAGCCGTACTTAACCTTATTTTTAAAATTCAGAAACTAAAGTAAAAAAAAATATTTGGAAATAAAATATATTCATACTTTCAAAATTACGATAATATATCTAATACATAGTACATATTTTGTAAAAATTAAATGGAGACCGTGCATTTACAAATTTTAGTCTTTTTACTGCAATAGGCAAAACAAAAGCATTTATCGTTCCCGTCCCTAATCCCGCTTCGTGATTTTTCGTGTATAAATTCTGACAGTGGCGAGGGGGGTAAGACCGCCAAACGCCTTGTGTGCGAGACGTTGTTGCCATATCAGTCGAATATTATTCTTACATCGAAAAATTATCACAATAATATTTATCAAATTTTCCGTTTAATAATTTATTGTTAAAAATATTAGATATATATTTTCAGTATTATGTATTTAGTGTCTGGGGGGGGGGGGTAATTGCCCCCTCGTCCTCCCCCTTGGAAGCGCCCTTGGAAACGGGAGAATCTAGGAGATTTAGAGACTCTATATGCATATATCTGCAAAAAATCTGGCGGGCTGGTTTTTTTTTTACGATTAAAATGCAACGTATAAGAAGCAACGAGAAAAACTTATAACAATGGTTTTAGTATAGTAATTATATAGTCGCAGATTTGCGGGTCTAAACGAACTGTCAAGCTTGCGACCCTCCTGAACCTACCTTAAGTAAACAAATAGAGTTTCGTTTGTAATACAATAAAGAACCGAAAAAGGAACTAAAATAATACGCGTGCTTAAACTGAAATATTTTCTATAAATTTTAATCATATGGAAACCCCTTTCTGTAAGTAAGGTTTATATTAAATGTAACTATAAGCATTTAATTAAAAATTCAATTTTTACTTGATGTTAGATAAAACTATAAACATAAACTGGTGCTGGTTACCCTTAACTTGTGGCATTATTATTTAAACCATCGTCACTTTATCGAATTTTTCTTTCACACGGAACAGTTCCACGTGTTGAATACAGAAATATTTTCATATCATACTGTCTTGCGATAGCTTTTTCTGCAGTGGTACAAAATAAATGACAGTTAACCAGATTTTCGTTTACCTTGAATAATGGCACAAATCTAGAAACCGAATATATTTTTCGTTTTTTTGAGTGATTAAAAGAAATGAAAACAACATATTAATTTAACGTCGATTATTCTTTAGAGTTAAATCTCTTACAGGTTGATAACCACATTACAATCTAAGAAAATAGTTTCAAACGACGTTAACGATTAACGATTTTGTTTGTAACGCACATTATACGTATATATTCTCTTATATTTTAGAATTTAAAATATTACTTTCCATTTATTTTCATTAGTATTAGGGTTCCCTATAAAGCTCATAACGCCATTAACAGGATTAAAAAATCGATGAATTGGCTTTTACCCGAACTTCCCTCGTTACGAATTCCACCACACACATATAATACAGCTTATATAATATACATATAGTTATTTGGTCGTAACTTCATACACATTATATAAGTATTAATATGCTTCATTTTTCTGGAGAAAATAGTTTCATTACAAGGAAAGTTTTTTAAAATGGCTCTATTTTTCTACCAGTACCCAGAATTTTCTCAATAATAAAACTTTCGTTTTATTACGAAAAGTGGATTATATTACAATTTATACAATATCTATAAAGTTACTGTCAAATATATATTATATAAATTGTATTTGGTGGAATTCGTTACAAGGCCTGTTCCGGGAAAAGACCAATTTATCAATTTTTTAAATTTTGCTTTCAATAAAATTAGTTTTGTATATATTTTATACCATTTTTCTATAGTTTTGTATTGTTTTTGTAAAGTCTAAAATCAACGTTCCCTTGAATAGTTATTTTTGCGTACGAATTTATGGCAATACATCTATTTTATTTTTGTCCAGATCTAACATACATACGTACACACAAACATTCATTCAAATACCATTCCTAATTAAATAATATAATATAATATTTATTTATTTAACAAAACATAACTAAAACGATGACGAAATGTTTAATTTTCTATTGGTTCTATCGGATTTTTATAGGCTATATAAATCTCCGGGAATCCATAAAACGACATATTACTCGATTTTTTCAACATCTTAATTTTCATCCCCTTTTCTTTTCACCCTCACCCCTTACTTTGGACAGATGTATTAAAGAGGGTTTATTATTAAAATTTATATACCCAAAGACCCATAAAAGGGCATATTACACAGACATTTATAAAGAATCACTATTTTTTACCAACCTCCTTTTCTTCAGCCGATTTTGCCCAAAAAAAAACGAACCGTTCTCTTATGGACAACTCCCTGTGTACCAAATGTCAACTAGATAGCTCAATTCCTTCGAAAGTTATCGCGTAAACTAACAGACCGACAGGCATTTTTTTTAGTCGAAATTATGTTTTTTTGCACGTTGTGAGTCATTTTAAAACAATTTAGCGAAAAAAAAAATTTTGCCGATACTATATTTCCCCATTTCTTATAGATGTGGCAGTAATAGAATAAAAGAATCAATTTTTATTTAAAATAACGTATTAATATTACTATGGCAAATATAATATACCTAATACTTGCTAATCATTTTTTTTCTTTGCCTTAAGTGATCCTCTGAAAACCTAAAAAGTCTCCTCCTCCGGTTTTTGATGAACAGTATAAATAAATACATTTGTATCCCATTTTAAATAAGAGAATTTAACAAAATCCAATAACAAGACTTAAAAACTACAATAAGAAAGAATAAGAAACTGAAACCTACAACTACGCACTATCTCGTTCAAACTACAGATTACAGACCGAGTTTGAGCACGTACTAAACAACTGGTGTATGTACACCACTCAGTAGACGTGTCAATATTGACGATCGATTCCCGACGCAGTCTCTTGCTTTCACATGTGTGTTCTTTTTACATGCGTTATCATAAATTGACATTCAAATAAATGGTCGAAATGAAAAGAGAAAAACAAATAGTAAATCATTGGAAATACATTGACAATCTCAGCCAAATATATCACAGTCTAATTTAATTCAGTTGATATAAACTATTTTCATCAATTATAACTACATACTGTATACTGTCAAACTCACACAAATACTTTTAAAATAACGCGTATTCACCAATATTGTCCACAATGTAAATATAATAAAAAAAATTAAATAATATACAGGGTGTCCCAAAAGGAATACATAGATTTGATTAAATATCGCGATTTTGCCATACTTGCCTTAGTCCAAAAGTTAATATTAAGAAAGAGACAGGGTGATTAAGTTAAAATTTTATTTTTGATTTTTAAAAATAATATCCCTGGTTTTTGAGATATTAAAGTGAAAATTGGTGATAACGGATTTTTTATAGCCAGTAATAATAATACGCCTTCAATTTTCATGTAACTTGTAGAGGGCGCTACGAGCGCTACTTTTCGCTCTTAACAATGTTGTAAGAAAAAATAGGTTCTACTGTTTTTTCTCCCAAAAAAGCTATACTTTATAAATCTACCTAAAGTTCACCGTTTACGAGATATTTGCGGTTTTATTACTCGATGCAGCCTCATGTATTCAACATTTAGGATATTACGAATTTTATCATGTTTATGAAGTAGGCGTCTAAAAAAAACACACAACTGGAGTTAAGCATCTGTCGAGAAGAACCTTGAGTTTTATTACTAAAAATATTTTTTTGGCAGAGTTCATTGTGTTGATTTTCATTACTAACATGGACAATTTTAGTTTTGTTCAGTATACAGAAATGCACTTGACGTACGGATTAGCCCTCGGTAATAGTACAGAAGCGAGAGGGCTTTATGGAGAACAATTTCTTGAGCAAATTTTACCAAACCGTAAAACTTTTGACCGTAGTTTGCGGGAAACAGGTAGGAGTTGTAGTAGCAGTAACAGTTTTTTATTTAGCATTATTTTTAGTGGTTTCAAATTCTCATTTAAAATTCAAAATTACTGCTCTGATATGTTCCGTTTTTTCCAAACTTCATTTCCAAGTTTTGTTGACATATTGGACTGCTATTTCTGCAGAATATTTTTTTTTCTAAAACCAGCTTGAAATTGACACAACATTCTGTTTTTACTCAAAAAGATTGATAATCGTTCTTACACTAAATTTTCCATCAATTGTTCTATATCACAAAAAAAATTTTCGTGTTTTTTATTTTTAGTACCGGTGTTACAACTGCGCACTTAAGTTTTTCTGGAAACTGACCATTTTTCGGATAAAAAATTACATAATGTAGGATATCTTCTAAGCTTTTTTCATTAATTTACATGTTAAAACTTCAATACGTGAAATCTATATAATGTCTTCTTTAAATGATTTAAAATCATTTCGGTAATTTCATATTTTGTACTAGGTTTTATTAAACTTTTTAAAGTTTTCCACATTTTTTGTTATTATTTTTACTGCTGTCAATTTAGTATTTCGTTTTAAATTTTATTTCCTTAACTTCTTTTTATAAACTTGACAACTTTGATAGAATGGAACGTGATTAATAGGTTCTTATGTATAATGTTATCAAGGGGTAAACCGCTGGAGAATTTTGGTGTACAACCGCAGCGCCGGGAATTAGTAAGGAGTTAAAGGAATTAGTTGGGAATTTAGGGGAAATAGTCGAGGAATAAGTATCGGAATTAGCGGAAATAGTTAGGAATTAGAGTATTTAGTGGGCGGAAATTAGAGGAATTAGTCGGGGAATTAGAGGAATTCATGATCTTCGTTATCAAATTTCATGCAAATTACTTGTACAATTGTAGCATCTGTACGTGTATATATATGTTAAAATAGGTACCAAACATACAAGAATCCTACAAACAGCATACCTTTTTCCAGATTTTTTTTTAAATTCACATTCAACATCTAGTATAACCATACATTTTATTTTCATTTTCTTCATTATTATAAGTTTTAATTTAAAATTTGCCAAAAACATTTTTTTCCATTATGTTTGTTTTTAAATTAACTTCATCCATTCCATCTTTTATACCAATTATTTTATAACGGTGTTTTTATCTTCTGGAATTACACATTTTTTTCTAAATTTGTTTTTGATTTCAGCTTATATTTTTTGAAATTTTTTCTTGGTATTACTTTCAATTTTGAACAAACTATCTTTTAATTGACTAACTTTTGTTATATCTACTGTTAAATTAGTTGGATTGATACATTTTGCTAAGTCATTTCTAGCAACTTTGTTTCCTTAAACACAATCTGGTTAAATAGTTAAAATATTCTTCACAGACACCTTATCTACTTTTAAAAGTATTCGCTACTACTTCACTAGGATAGTTTGTTACCTTAGCTTCGTTGCCCTTCTTTACAATATCACTAAAATTTCTTTTTGAACTGGATTTGATATTATTTAAACTTTCTGGAGTTATTACCTCAAGTTTTGCTTTCAATAATTCAATGTTTTTATATAGTAGTTTATCAATAATTTGATTTTTTGCATTAAATAATAATTCATCCTTTCCCTTAATTATTTCCAGATGTAGAGTATTTTTCTGAACTTCCCCTTCATTTTTGGTTAAATGTTAGTGCCATTATGATTTCGGTCATCCAAAAATTCAATTAGAAAACTGCAGTTTTTACCTTTTAATGAGTCTTCAACTGCTAAACTGTTGTTTTTTATTACCATTTTTTTTCTTGATTGGACCATAGACAAGCCTCCAAAATATTTATACAGTTGAAAGGACTTTTTTCGATATTTAAATCTGACTAAAAATTTACTAATGTAACCGCAAGGTAACGTTTTTTTTTTAATAGTAACAATATTATACTCTTTATAGGAAGCCTTATACCTAAACTTGGCGGAGTAGAACACCCACGAACAGCTCGTACCGTTGAGATAGAAGAAGATATTTTAGATTTGGTGGCTGAAGATTCAAATATTAGTGTCAGAAAAATATCTCAACAAGTACTGTGTTCAAACACTTCAGTACACAGAGTACTTCAAGAGCAATTACTCTATCCCTACCATATTCAAAAAGTACATGCCATGACACCTGAAGATTATCCTCCACGTGTGGAATACGCCAGCTGGTTTTTACAGAAGCAACGGAAGCTTAGATTTATTAGCAGAGTTTTGTTTATTGATGTGGCAGCATTTACTAGGCACGGGGTTATAAATTCTCATAACATGCATATTTGAGCCGAAGAAAATCCTCACGCCATAATTCAGAATAAACATCAAAATAAGTTTTCAATTACTGTTTGGATGGAAATAATCGGAAACTATTTGATCGGACCATTTGTATTGGCAAATAGATTGGACGGTGCAGGTTATTTCCAGTTTCTTTAAGACAATCTAGACGACCTAGTGGAAGAAGTACCTTTGGTCACTCGATTGAATAAGTGGTATATGCATGACGGGGCTCCTCCCCATTTTACTATAACTGTAAAAGAACATTTAAATACCAAATTTCCTAATCAGTGGATAGGTAGAGATGGCCCATTTTCATGGCCATGGTCTCCTGACCTCAATCCCTTAGATTTTTTTATGGGGTCATCTGAAAGGTCTTGTGTACTCTACTCCTGTTAAAACCAGAGAAGAGTTACTAGAAATAATCATTACCCGTAGTAGGACAATAAGGCATAATCATACTGTATTATTTCGAGTTCAAAGGGCATACCTTGATAAATTAAGAAAATGTATAGCTGTACGGAGAGCATACATTGAAAATGTCTCAGATTGAAATTATTTTTTACCTATTGATATTAATTTTGGTTTAATCAATGACATTTTCGGGTTAGGTAAGTGTTATAAGTTAATTGTTTTACACCTTGTATTAAAAAAAATAAATATAAAAGAACATGTCTTTAAAGAAGCTTTCATTTATAAACTATTGAACTGAAAATTAAAAAATAATTTACCTTACCTACATTAACACAAAACTTATAAACATTTGAATATTTTCTTAACATTTTAAGGCGTGAGACAACATCTCAGTTCAAATAAAGCCTCAAGCTTTTAAGTAAATAAAAGATTGAGGCTTTATTTCCAGTGTAGTGTCGTCTCAGGTCTCAAGCTTTTATTTTCTTAAGAGCTCGAGGCTTTTGTGTTTATGTACCTAAGTAAATTATAATATATAAATATAAATATTTTTGAATTTTCAGTTCAATAGTTTGTAAATGAAAGCGTTTTAAAAAATGTTTTTTTTACATTTATTTTATTTTGAACTTCTTAGCATTATTTGTTAATTAAGCTGTATAGGATATTCACGATTAAACACAATAATATTGTAAACTCATCGGGTTTATGTGTGTATGCCAATGTCAGTTAATTCCGGCAACGAAATAAGTTTTGTATTAGCATTATTTTTACGAACCCTGTATAAGAGAATCACGAGTTGACACTATAATATTGTATTACCATCGGGTACTGTAATACTGAATCTCAGTCAATTCCGATAACGGGAATTGTTGTTTACGTTTATTGTATTTTGTACTTTTTTAGCATATTTTCTATACACCCTGTGTAAGCTATTCGTGATTAAACACCATAAAATTGTATTCTCATCGGATTTATTAATTTGTAACCGTTAACGGGAAATGCTTCAAAAGTTACTTGCAAGATTTGACCTAAACATACTAACTAACTAACATAAAAGTGGAGTTAAACAAAAGGTTTTAATACATCGTTGAGAAATAAAGCTTATGTTTCTTTGCGACAGATGCGTTAACTTCAATTTTTTCTTTTTTGAGAGACGCCTATTATATAAAAAAAGATAAAACTCCGAAAATCCCAAATTTGAATACATGGGGTTGCATTAAGTAATAAAACCGCAAATATCTCGTAAACGGTGAACTTTAGGTATATTTATAAAGTATAGCTAAGTATAGAAAAGACAATTTTTTCTATAAAAAGTTCTCTAATTTTGTATATAAAAAAGTTACAATATTTTTAAGAACAAAAAGTAGCGCTCGTAGCGCTCTACAAGTTACATCAAAATTGAAGGCGTATTATTATTACTCGCTAGAAAAAATTCGTTATCACCAATTTTCACTTTAATATCTCAAAAACTAGAGACATTATTTAAAAAAGTCGAAAATAAAATTCTAAATTGATCACCTTGTGTCTTCCTTAATAGTACTTTTGGAAGGCAAGTATGGCTAAATCGCGATATTTTAATCGAATCTTTGTATTCCTAAATTATTGGCAGGACCTTTTGGGACACCCTGTATTTAAAAAACACAATAGAATTCTTTAACCAGTATATCACTTACCTTGGCACTGCCAAGCAAGACAAACATAGTATGTTTCTCAAGGTATGTACTGTACTATCTTTAATTAATTGTTTTTGATAATTAATAAGAAAGAAGTGGCTTCATACAATAAAAAGAGAAGGTTTTACTGGAACAAAAGCATTCATAGCATAAAAACTGTTTGCTTTACTGCCCTAACCTCTTTAGTAACCCAACCATTCATATTAATTTTATGTGGTCCTAGTTACCCCAGTTATTATTTAATTTTAGTGGAAAGCACAGGTTTCAAAGGTAATTCAAATTCAAATTGTTTATTTCCTTTGACATGGTTACATGTATTGGAATTGTCATATAAAAAAAAACAAGTAAAAATATATAGTTAATTGGTAATTACAGTACAATGTCAAGAATATAAAACCTAAGTAATTTAAATAGAGACAAAATTAAAGTTAAAAAATTCATTCAGTGAATAAAACGGATGGTCAGCCAGTATGGTCTTTAGTTTATACTTGAAAACCTTGGAATCATTAACACTAGTGATGTTAAAAGGCAAATGATTAAAAATCCTCAGGAACAAATTTCAGGACCCCCCTGCACCTGGGTCAGTCTAGAGCTGGGAATATAGAGTCTTTCAGAGCCCCTCGTCTTATAGAGATTCAGGTCACTCCATTTTGGAAATTTGTCAATATGCTGATGCACATAGCAAGCATATTGTAATATATATAGATTAATGACCATTAATATTTTTTGAGACCTAAAGATCTTCCGACAAGATGCTCTAAAAGCAAATCCAAACATACTTCTTATTATACGTTTTTGGCTAATTAGGACCCTTGAAATGCTACTAGAGTTGCCCCACAACATTAGTCCATATGACATGATTGACTGGACTGCAGCATAATAAACTGTTTTAATGGTGTTTAAATCAGTAAAGTTCCTTAACTGTAGTATAGCATAGTTATTTGAAGAAAGTTTATTACATACATATTCTATGTGGCTATTCCATGAAAGGTGTTGGTCAATAGTAATACCTAAAAAATGTACGGTCTCTAGTTGCTTAATGTTAGTAAGTTTATCTCTTATCAGCAGAGATCTATCCAGATGAACTCTAATAGGTGTAAAAATTATAGTGCTGGTCTTAGTACCATTTAGACACAGACCATTCCTGTCACACCACAGAGAAACATCACGTACACATTGATTAGCTCTAAGATAGAGCAAATCATAATCATTTGCACCAACTTGCAGATGTATCATCCGCGAATAGGGTTATATAACTGTTATTTAGAAAAAGAGGTAAGTCATTTATAAATATTAAAAATAGAATAGGTCCTAAAACGCTGCCCTGCGGTACACCCGTTGGAGTATCAAGCAAACTAGAGATAGTCACACCATTACTAGAGCTCAGCTTGACCGCCTGGGTTCTATTTGACAAATAAGACTCGATCCAGCCAAATGCCAACCCTCTTATACCATAATGTTCTAGCTTATTAAGTAATATTTGATGATTAATAGTATCATATGCTTTGGTAAAGTAAAAAAAAAAATCCCATAGATTTTATTTTGTTATTAAAATTATTAAGTAGTTTTAAGTAGACTGATAATACCGCGTCAACAGTGGATCGCTCAATTGTAAAACCAAATTGTTTACATGATTTTAAATGAAGACAGAAATATAATTAGTTTTTTCTTAAAGGACTTCTCAAATATTTTTGAAAAGACGGACAAGAGGGCAATGGGTCTATAGTTGTTGATACAAGCTCTGTCACCCTTTTTGTGAATAGGTACAACTACCGCCTGTTTTAACTCTCCCGGAAAGTAACCCTGCTCAAATGAAAGATTAATTAGATATGTAAGAGGTGCTAGAATTTCTAATGCGCATTTATACACCAGGTTACACGGAACATCATCAAATCCACAGGATGTTTTGTTAGACACAGATTTTTAGTATTTCTAACACTTCATATTCACACAAAGGGCTCAAAAATATTACATGAGTATTGATATCTGAAGGTATGCTACCACTTACTTCAAGCCGATCGCTATCAATAAGTAGATCCACAGATTCAACAAAAAAAGTAATAAATGTGTTAGCTATTGCGTTATCATCAGTTACCTCCACGTTATCCAGTACTAGTTGTGTAGTGCAGTTCTTTGCTTTAGATCTGAAGTTAGTATGAGAATTTATAATTTCCCAAGCACATTTAGTTATGTTATTACTTGATTTCAATTTTTCTGAATTCCATTGTTTTTTCACTAGAGTAATATTATTCTTGTGCATTTTTAACCTATTTTGATAACTTTGTAACAGAATCGGGTTATTACTAGTTTTGCACTGTCGATTTAGAATTCTCAAAACATTACCCTCTTTGATTAAAGCTGGAGTAATCCACGGGCTGTTTTTGTGATGTATTCTTTTGGGTTTAAATTGAATGGGAAAAGACATATTAAAACAACTGTAGAAGGTAGAAAGAAAATATGAAAATTTTTGTTTTATGTCCAGTCGATCTAGTGATGACATCCAATTTTCTTTCGAAAGTAAATGTTTAAAATAGGCAATGTTTTCTTGTGAAAATGATCTTTTCATGGCTAATGCAGGTGGAGGACTGTCATATTTTCCAGAATGAATATATACAAACTGAGCTCTATGGTCGGAGAAGGTGATATCCATAGTTTTTGTTTGAAATATGGGAGCATTTGTGAAGATGTTGTCTATTAGGGTGTGAGAGTTGCCCTGAAATCTAGATGAATTAAAAAATGTTTGAGATAGACCATACGAGCTAAAAATATCCAAGATATTTAAAACTTCTTAGTTTTAGGGTTAAAATCATAATTAAAATCACCACACAAAAGGACAAGCACATTACGTAAACTTAAATAATACAACAGTCTCTCCAAAGAATCACAAAAAACATTATAGTCCCCTCCTGGTGGGTGGTATAAGCAGCACACTGCGATGCGTATAGTGTTTTGGATTTCAATTAGTGTTGTGGCAATTTCAAAGGTCCTCTCAGTACTTGGGACAGCATCCAGAGTTCCAAAATTAATAAAAATATCGTCTAAACAATTCACTAGTTGAGCTGTGTATGAGCTGGTTGAAACCAAAAGAAAAAAATAGTTGAGTTAACATCTGAGTTTTACTATAACTATCATTAACTTTAATAAAATCTACACTGAAATCTCCTAGAACCAAAATGTTCACTTTGGCATTGAAACTTTCTGCCAAATTTAATACATGGTACATTAACAAAATTCCCAATTTTTGCAGATTCTGATAGCAAAAGTAGAATCAATCAAAATTTATGTAGCATTGTATATTTTATATAATTATTATTCTTCTATTTTGATAAAATCTTATTGACTTTTTAATATTATATTAGTATCTTTTCCGTAGTTTAAGTTGTACATATGTATGCATGTATATATTTGTGTATCTATTAATTAGTCTGTTAATAAAAGTGTGATAAAAATGTAGATATTGTTTCATTTTGTTAAAAATATTTGATATGTTAGTTTATCATAATAAATAATAGAATATTATTTGATATTAAGAAAATTCTTCCTCTGACAGGAAAGAAAAAAGGTTTTACAAAAACTAGAAAAATTCATTAAAAAAACTGGTTGTTTCTATTTTCAACTAATTTTACAGTCGCAGGTTTTGTTGCATTATGTTTTCCTAGAAATTGGAATTAAAGGAAATTTGTTAGACAAAATATTTTGCCATGAAGCTACATATGAAACTGATAAACAAGCACTGTTTACTTAGCTAGAAAGTGCTTTATATCACTCGTGTGTTAAAAAAAATCAAGTCTATAGTATTTGAAAGATGGTAAGCAAAAAAAGCTAAAGCCTACTTTTGATCTATTTCAAATCAATTAGTCAGTTTTTCAATGCTAATGTTGAAAAGTAAATAAAGTCCTACTGAAGACTCTTTGTGGTTGTAAGAAAAATAGTTTTCTATTTTTCTATGACCTACATTGTTTGAAAACGGTCAATTTCAACACTTATGTAATATACTATTAGACTTCTATAGAGAGTTATTCTGTATAACTAAATTTTCTCAATGCTGATTTATAAAATTACTTTTGTCGTTTACGTAAACTGGTGGGAAAGGCTCTGAGAACACGGATTTAGCACAGCTCATTTTATATTTAAATAACTGAGTAAAAATATTTTTTTATAATTAAAGACAAGATAAAGGTTTACTCAAACATTTTTTATATATAATTTGTTGTAGGAATTATGACAAAAAAACATATTTTACAGTTTTTTATTTCCGCTTAAAAATGATTGGTATCTACTTAAATAAAACAAATTTAATATATAATCGTATAATCGTCTCTCTTAGGCCATCAGTACTCCCTCCAATAAACCCATGCTTATCATGCCACAATGCTGTGGGAGTAACGGTAGCATTTCGGTTTTTTTAAAATATTCCCATTAGTTTTGTGTTCTTGCCCCCATTGTACGGTCTTATACCATCTAAAGTGTTTCTTACTGAAAAGAATGTGTACCATTTTCTGCCAAACAGTCATCTATGGTTTTTACCCCTATCTGTTAAGGATATATATTCAGGTATGCAAATATTAGCAATGTAGCCATATGATAACACAACAATTGTCTTGACTTCTAGAACATTTGCATATAGATCCCTCAATGTCACTCACCAAGTTTAATCTGCAAGTAATAAGTTCAAAAATATATGATTGACAAAGTATATTCAAATCATGTTTTAAAAATTAAATACTGTTTTAACAAATTAAATATTTTTTACAATATGAATATGTGCCTAAATGTATAAAGAGCGCTTACCTCAACCTACTAAATACGATCTCTCATACTTGCAAGAGAATTTCCTTTGATTATAGGAAATTCTCCAACAAAACCATGTCTTTCACACAATGGAATCTACCGTTGTCTTCTTCTTTGCAAAAGCTTGAATTATATTGTTGAGAACATAATTAATTTCGTTGTTATAATAATCTAAAAAGTAAAAAAAGGAATTATAGCCAAAATACACATATATCTATTATTTTTATTAAAATAAAAATCAAGCTTTATTAGAAATCGACAATATATAATTGTAAAACAAAAATCTTTTTTGGCTTTTTCAAAATGAAGCATATCCCAACATGTAGACTAGTCTGTCTACCGTATGTTTCGATACATATATAATTGTAGTCATATGTAAGTATACTTACAGGTAACAAAAACTAAAAACTTACTTAAAAAGGCAGCTGTTCATTGCGGGAATAACTACTTATGATGACTCATCGGTGCCCGCTTTCAGGCTTTCTAATAGAGTCGGTGTTGCCTCGCGGCTCGCTTATATAGCCTTTAGGAAAGGGTGGAATGATTTAGAAAATTCTAGAATAATCTAAATACTACTGCAAGGTGAAAGGAATTAAGTCTAACAACCTCCGAGAATGATTTTTGACACTATTATAGTCGTTACATGGATAAACATTAAGGTAAGTCTACTTCATTAAAATAACAAATAATAAATAAATTCACCTAAAACTTAACAAGCCTATATACTTGTAACTAGAGCTAAATTCGCAACATTGACCCGTTCCCAGAGTTGATCGTCGCTATCAGACATCTTCGGTATCTTGGTAATGGGCTAGTCGATGGAGGTACATCACTTTTATTTTTGCATGAGGGTTCTTCTGAATCCGGTATACCAGTCATTCAGTCAGGTCACCACACGAGACGGGCTTTTCTATGACTTCTGCAACTTCGGTGAGCGTCCATTGGTTCTTTTTGGATTGTCAGCCAAACTTTTTCACCGACTGTAAATCCAGTGTGATTGGCTCGTAGATCGTAACGTGACTTCATTCTATCGCCTTCTATCTGTAGTTTATGGCGGACCTCTTCATGGATTTTTCTGAGGCGTTTACAGGTTTGGCTGACAGCCAAGCAAATATTTGGGTCTTCTTGCTGATCTTTGGATACAATTTGTGGGTCCCACTCTTGAGAGCTTTGAAGTGCTGTTCTTCGGCAATGAAAATCGTCAGAATCTTCTCTTTCCTTGTTTCTGTTGCAGTGTTTGCAATCTTCTGGGCATGATCTTCTTGATAAGGCATCAGCATTTTTATTATCAAAATTAAATTAAAATCTAGAATATTTAAATCCTGAAACTAATTTTTTCTTTGGATCAATTCCTTATATAATTTAAGTCCAAAAATTATTAAAATTTTTAAAAATGAAAACATTAAAATATCTCAAAAAAACAAAAAAACTATTGGAACACTTTATAGTAAATTAAAAGACCAAGATCCAGTTTCAAACAAATCGAATTGTGTCTACTGTATTCCTTGTAATAATTGTGACAAAAAATATTTTGGTCAAACTTCTCAAAAAATTATCAAAAGGAATGCATTACATAGAAGTGACGCAAGATTAAACAAGAGGTCTTGTGCACTATCAGAACCTATAATTGATACTGGCCACACATGCAATTTCCTACAAATTAAAATCTTACACGTAGAAAATAATACTATTAAAAGAACATTTTTAGAAATGACAGAAATTAAAAAAGAACCTTTGGCAATGAATAAAAAAACAGATATCGAAAATTTAAGTTCAATTTTCTCATATTTTATTTTTAGATGAAACACAATTTTCCAATAATGATAGTAGTGGTAATAATAACAATTATAATTAATTATATAAATGATTCTAAAGTTTGCTTTACTATACATACTCGTACTATCTTTACCTAAAATTTAAACATATTTTTTCAAATATGAACAATCTCTTAAGCTTTACATTTTTAACTTTAATTTTTTTGTCATCAAAAAAATAAATTATTTATTGTCATTTGATGTTTGACATCAAAATTCTACGTATAGTAATATATAATTTAAACAAGCATTTTTCTCAAAATTAGTAGTCTTTTCCGTTTTTATTATAAGTCTAGATGCATATATTACTAATATTATAACTAAATTTAATTGTTTAAATTTTAAGGACTTGACGAAGAAATAAAATATTTCGAAAGCTTGGTCAAATAAAAAATTAATAAAGACATTTCCTGGCCGAATTCCCCGTGATTTTCTTAAGTTGTAAAGTTACACGGCCGTTAATCAAGAACATATATATATATATATATATATATATATATATATATATATATATATATATATATATATATATATATATATATATATATATATATAAATATATATATATATATATATATATATATATATATATATATATATATATATATATATATATATATATATATATATATATATATATATATATATATATATATATATATATATATATATATATATATATATATATATATATATATATATATATATATATATATATATATATATATATATATATATATATATATATATATATATATATATATATATATATATATATATATATATATATATATATATATATATATATATATACAGGTTGTTCAGTTAAGGGCGTACACTATCTATATCTCAAGAACCCTTGACTGCAGCCAATTGGAAAAAAAAAATTCATGACTAAAATGGCAACGAGGAATCGTCCAAAAATATTTTTAACTTTGCAAATTGGCCGTAAGGGGGCGCAACTGTCAAAATGAAAATACAAATTTAAAATTTGAGCAAAATTACTAAATTAAGATATAAGTTTTATAACGTCATTGGAAAGCTGAGTCAATTTTCTATGAATTCGCTTTAAGCCAAATTTTCATTGGGTTAATAATAAGGGTGGGGGAAACAAATGTGTGGTCATATTTAAATCGCTATATCTTGTACACTTCTTAACCAATTTTAATGAACAAGGTGTCATATGAAAGATAATTTTTACATCTCTTAATGGACTTCTGCAGTGATATAAATTAGTTTTAAAAAAAGAAGTCAGATGGCGCTATCCAATGTGGTTAGAGTTTTCTTGAAATTTTTCTAAAATTTCAAATGGATCGGTATGCTTTACCTTATAAATTATAAAAGTGAATTATAAAATCTACATTTTGGCGAAAACCGCATATCGAAATCTTTATTCGTTTCGGAGTTGTTGCTAAATAACTGGTGATAAAAGAAGCAAAAACAAAAAAATCGAGTTTTATGAAGTTAGTATCTGACAAATAAATGATATTATGGAATTAATTAAAGCATGTTAAAGGTTTACTTAATAACCAGATTAAAAAATCTTAATTGAACTAATTGTAAGTAGTAATATTTTTATTTGCCTTCCATCACACTTTATCCAGGCTTTGGACTGGTCCAAACTTTAGCAGACTATTAAAATTTGGAGCGTGTTTAAAGGCCAACGGGCCATAACAAAGCAGAATAACATAACGAGTAACGTATGAAAAACCTTCGTGGCAAAAATACGAAGAAACAGGTAACGAGTAACAAGAACAAGAACAAAATTTTCAGAAAAATTAGGCATTTATGGGATATGTTCAAAATGTTTTCCATCATTCTGAATACAGCGGTACAGCCTTTGTTGTGTTGACGAGACAGCAGTTTTAATTTCCGCCACGGATATGCTGTTTATAGCCGTTCTAATTCTCTCGATCATATTTTCTCGCGTTGTTGGTCGAGTTTTGTAAACGAGATCTTTTATTCTTCCCCATAAATAAAAATCGAGACAAGTTAAGTCCGGTGACCTGGCTGGCCAAAGAAATAAACTTCCTCTTCCAATCCACCGGAAAGGGAACTGCTGGTCAAGGTAGTGACGCACTTGGTTTGAAAAATGGGCAGGACATCCATCGTGTTGAAACCACAAATTTCTTCTTGTCGCGAGGGTCACGTTTTCTAATAACTGTGGCAGCTCATTAATTAAAAATTGAAGGTATAATTCACCATTTAGAGTCCTATCAAAGATAAAAGGCCCTATAATATTTCCTTCAACAATTCCGCACCATACATTCACTGTCCAACGATGTTGATGGTCGACTTCACGCATCCAATGAGGATTATTATCACACCAGTAATGCATGTTGTGCAAGTTTACTCTACCATTGCTGGTAAATGAGGCTTCATCTGTCCATAGTACTTTATCCAAAAAACGGCGATCTTCCCTTATCATGTTGAGAAGCCAATGACAATAATTTAAGCGATTGTCGAAATCCAAGTCTAGTAAAGCCTGGTGCAAAACAATATGATATGGATGCATGTTAAAATCCATCAAAATTTTATGAATGGAGCCAACTGAAAGTCCCAAGTCCCTAGAAATTTCGCGAATACTAGCATGTGGATCAACATTGATATAAGCTAAAACGTTTATGATATTCGTCTCATTTCTGACTCTGCGATGCCTTATTTGAGTCGAAGTTGGTTGAACTCTGCCAGTTTCTCTGAGTCGTCTTGCCAAACGAGTAAACACGTGCCTGGAATGATGCGTCCGATTAGGGTACTGCAAAGCATACTCCCTTGAAGCTCTGGCTGCATTTCGAAAGCACTCAAAATACACACCTAACATATCAAATGCCTCTTCATTTGTAAACGGCATTTTTACTTTAGTAACGGAAACAAGAAGTAAACTTTCTTTCACAAGACAATAAACAAACCAAAATGACAGTTACTGCTTTTATTGCCATGACAACGAGGCGCAATGTGTCTGTTGTTTTTCACGGCTTACTGTGACTGTACAAGGAGGCAAATAAGAAATAAGAACGCAATACCTCATGGTATGACATTGCTTACAATTAGTTCAATTAAGATTTTTTAATCTGGTTATTAAGTAAACCTTTAACATGCTTTAATTAATTCCATAATATCATTTATTTGTCAGATACTAACTTCATAAAACTCGATTTTTTTGTTTTTGCTTCTTTTATCACCAGTTATTTAGCAACAACTCCGAAACGAATAAAGATTTCGATATGCGGTTTTCGCCAAAATGTAGATTTTATAATTCACTTTTATAATTTATAAGGTAAAGCATACCGATCCATTTGAAATTTTAGAAAAATTTCAAGAAAACTCTAACCACATTGGATAGCGCCATCTGACTTCTTTTTTTAAAACTAATTTATATCACTGCAGAAGTCCATTAAGAGATGTAAAAATTATCTTTCATATGACACCTTGTTCATTACAATTGGTTAAGAAGTGTACAAGATATAGCGATTTAAATATGACAACACACATTTGTTTCCCCCACCCTTATTATTAACCCAATGAAAATTTGGCTTAAAGCGAATTCATAGAAAATTGACTCAGCTTTCGAATGACGTTATAAAACTTATATCTTAATTTAGTAATTTTGCTCAAATTTTAAATTTGTATTTTCATTTTGACAGTTGCGCCCCCTTACGGCCAATTTGCAAAGTTAAAAATATTTTTGGACGATTCCTCGTTGCCATTTTAGTCATGAATTTTTTTTTTCCAATTGGCTGCAGTCAAGGGTTCTTGAGATATAGATAGTGTACGCCCTTAACTGAACACCCTGTATATATATATATTATATATATATATATATATATATATATATATATATATATATATATATATATATATATATATATATATATATATATATATATATATATATATATATATATATATATATATATATATATATATATATATATATATATATATATATATATATATATATATATATATATATATATATATATATATATATATATATATATATATATATATATATATATATATATATATATATTTATATATATATATATATATATTATATATATATATATATATATATATGCAATGCTATAATATTTTATAAATGTTTCCCCTACATATTATATCATTAAAAAGCTGGGTGTTATGGTTTTTTTTAATAATATGCTATACTAATTATACTTTAATGTAAAGTAAACAATAACACACTTGTACTTTTGGAAATGACTATAACAATATTTGCATTTCTATAAAATACTCGCATAGCTTATGCGCGACATCTTACTTATTACGTCCCTGTGGACACGATTCTTTATATTGTTGTTATACAAACATATTGCAAGAATATGTTTGTATAACAGTGACAGTAATTTATTCTGACAATCATCCAAGATTTTTCCTAACAAATTTTCTATCAGTCTATATGGGAAGTTTCAATTCTTACGCGCATTATTTTTTGAAAAGGTTGAATTATTTTAAAAGCACACTGCTGCATTTAACGAGGACCCAATTTGGCCACCTGACTTTCCATTCAAAATCTCCGATTGGATGACGTGACGTATTGACCTATCATAATGAATCCTGCGGGCGTTTCACTTCTCGGTCCGCCTTTTAATAAGCCTTTTCTAATACCTAGGTTTATTTCGGCGGAGTATAAACAAGATTCGTTATATTTACGTTGTGAAGCCTACTAACTGAGTGGCAGGGTGCCCGAGTAGCATTGCAAAGGTCGTGGGTTTCAATCCAGGCGATTACTTTTTTTTTAACAAAACTTGTAATTTTTGTATGTAGTTCTGTTTAAAATTCGGATTCCGTTTTGGTTAACTCTGGTTAAGTCTTTTTTTGAGGTGATATAAAAAGTGTATCTATATTAAAACAAAATACACACCTAACATATCAAATGCCTCTTCATTTGTAAACGGCATTTTTACTTTAGTAACGGAAACAAGAAGTAAACTTTCTTTCACAAGACAATAAACAAACCAAAATGACAGTTACTGCTTTTATTGCCATGACAACGAGGCGCAATGTGTCTGTTGTTTTTCACGGCTTACTGTGACTGTACAAGGAGGCAAATAAGAAATAAGAACGCAATACCTCATGGTATGACATTGCTTACAATTAGTTCAATTAAGATTTTTTAATCTGGTTATTAAGTAAACCTTTAACATGCTTTAATTAATTCCATAATATCATTTATTTGTCAGATACTAACTTCATAAAACTCGATTTTTTTGTTTTTGCTTCTTTTATCACCAGTTATTTAGCAACAACTCCGAAACGAATAAAGATTTCGATATGCGGTTTTCGCCAAAATGTAGATTTTATAATTCACTTTTATAATTTATAAGGTAAAGCATACCGATCCATTTGAAATTTTAGAAAAATTTCAAGAAAACTCTAACCACATTGGATAGCGCCATCTGACTTCTTTTTTTAAAACTAATTTATATCACTGCAGAAGTCCATTAAGAGATGTAAAAATTATCTTTCATATGACACCTTGTTCATTAAAATTGGTTAAGAAGTGTACAAGATATAGCGATTTAAATATGACAACACACATTTGTTTCCCCCACCCTTATTATTAACCCAATGAAAATTTGGCTTAAAGCGAATTCATAGAAAATTGACTCAGCTTTCGAATGACGTTATAAAACTTATATCTTAATTTAGTAATTTTGCTCAAATTTTAAATTTGTATTTTCATTTTGACAGTTGCGCCCCCTTACGGCCAATTTGCAAAGTTAAAAATATTTTTGGACGATTCCTCGTTGCCATTTTAGTCATGAATTTTTTTTTCCAATTGGCTGCAGTCAAGGGTTCTTGAGATATAGATAGTGTACGCCCTTAACTGAACACCCTGTATTTATATATATTTATATATATTTATATATATTATATATATATATATATATATATATATATATATATATATATATATATATATATATATATATATATATATATATATATATATATATATATATATATATATATATATATATATATATATATATATATATATATATATATATATATATATATATATATATATATATATATATATATATATATATATATATATATATATATATATATATATATATATATATATATATATATATATATATATATATATATATATATATATATATATATATATATATATATATATATATATATATATATATATATATATATATATATATATGCAATGCTATAATATTTTATAAATGTTTCCCCTACATATTATATCATTAAAAAGCTGGGTTTTATGGTTTTTTTTAATAATATGCTATACTAATTATACTTTAATGTAAAGTAAACAATAACACACTTGTACTTTTGGAAATGACTATAACAATATTTGCATTTCTAAAATACTCGCATAGCTTATGCGCGACATCTTACTTATTACGTCCCTGTGGACACGATTCTTTATATTGTTGTTATACAAACATATTGCAAGAATATGTTTGTATAACAGTGACAGTAATTTATTCTGACAATCATCCAAGATTTTTCCTAACAAATTTTCTATCAGTCTATATGGGAAGTTTCAATTCTTACGCGCATTATTTTTTGAAAAGGTTGAATTATTTTAAAAGCACACTGCTGCATTTAACGAGGACCCAATTTGGCCACCTGACTTTCCATTCAAAATCTCCGATTGGATGACGTGACGTATTGACCTATCATAATGAATCCTGCGGGCGTTTCACTTCTCGGTCCGCCTTTTAATAAGCCTTTTCTAATACCTAGGTTTATTTCGGCGGAGTATAAACAAGATTCGTTATATTTACGTTGTGAAGCCTACTAACTGAGTGGCAGGGTGCCCGAGTAGCATTGCAAAGGTCGTGGGTTTCAATCCAGGCGATTACTTTTTTTTTAACAAAACTTGTAATTTTTGTATGTAGTTCTGTTTAAAATTCGGAATCCGTTTTGGTTAACTCTGGTTAAGTCTTTTTTTGAGGTGATATAAAAAGTGTATCTATATTAAAACAACGATCCAGACTGTTTTAGTTTTTTTTTTAACAAAACCGATACTTTTAAATGTGTTCAGATTATTTGTTGCGTTTAGATTGACAAACAAAAATCTTTTTTGGCTTTTTCGAAACTGAATAAAAATATTTAACTTTAAATTAATTGAAGCAAATTACATGTTGAGATATGTAATTTTATTAAATATTTGCTTAAATTAATTTAAAGTTAAATATTTTTATTCAGTTACGAAAAAGCCAAAAAAGAAAACCGATACTGTTATTTAAATGCGTCCCCCAGGGTAGCACCAGGTTTGACGATAAAACCATCATTAAAGCCGTCTGCGGGTCACTTAGGAGAAATTAAATTCTCTGCATTTATTCTTTAAAAAATATTGCTCCTGTATATTTAAAGTTATGTGACATGATAAGTTTAATTTGTATGGTATACTATTAAAAAGAAACAAAAATACTCAATCTGATAATTGTGTAATGTACATGGGGATTGCATTAAAGTATTGGATGCAAGTGCGGTCTGACATACCCTGTATATAAGATTCATAAAT
Source organism: Kuschelorhynchus macadamiae (assembly GCA_030620095.1). Lineage (NCBI taxonomy): Eukaryota > Metazoa > Arthropoda > Insecta > Coleoptera > Curculionidae > Kuschelorhynchus > Kuschelorhynchus macadamiae. The sequence goes on from JAUTXW010001535.1 coordinate 320,473, forward strand.
TTATAAAATATTACGTCTTTACAAAAAATATACATCTTAATTTTTTTTTACTTAAAAAGTAAGTCTTGATTTGTAAAATTATGAAATGCAGTGAAAGAATTTTTTTTCAAAAATTGGACGCTAACTTACAAAGCAATTGCTATAAACCGCAATAACCCAGTATTTTTAAAATCGGCTAAGTAAGTTTTATCCAAATATCGAAAAATATTAGGATGTTCCATTTAAAAATATAGAATTTTTTTTTGAGGCACCCAGTATAAACTATAATATTTTTAAATATTTCGTTTTTGATTTCTTTTAAAAAAAAACTTTAAAGTCGATAATATATGAATTATAAATTAATTCATGTAAGGCCGAGCACCATATTGGCATTTTTGGCTCTAAAAGCAGGACCTGTATTTTGAGTAATAATAAAGTTAGAGAGGAAATAAAAAACCCGTTTGGGGAAAATGCTTAGTATTTCTTAAAACTTAAATGAAAACTTTAAATTTTAAAATAAAATTTAAGATCTCTACGTTCTTAAATAGATAATAAATCTTAGAATAAAAAAAAATCATATCAGAAAATAACGTAGAATACTTTTAAAAACTTTTCAATTTTTTTGTTAAAATTTCACCAAGGATTAAGAGAAACTGCACGCAAAAAGTGAAAAACTAGCGACAAGGTCTAGTCAAGTTCCAAGTAAGATGAAAAGGTACCTACGTATTAGAAAAAACTTCCTGCACGTCCGCACTCAAAAAAATGTGTTATGTATAGGCAATTTAAATTACATATCGTTTAAAAATGGGTTCAAAAGGGTTCACGCGCTGCAGGAATACAAAGACATGAGTACGATTTGCCATTTCAAATTTTGCAGTTACGTAGACAAGGCGGTAAAGAACCGTTTTGTGGGAAAAAATTATAGGCGACGGCATTTGCGTCAAAAAGTGGTCGAAAATGGACAAATCTACTCCTATTTTATAATTCTAGATTTGATTTTTTCATAAAAATAAAAAATTCGCTTATTCCGTTTGCTCCAGTAGTTTAGCATTTTAAGCATGAACCTCAGAATTATAGTTCACAATATTCTGGAGATGCGAAGGAGCAATACCAGATGTAATTTTAAATCTAAAAATTAATGTTTGAAAGTGGAAATAATCATCCACTTGAAGTCACTCTAATTCTATTAGTAAATACTTTACACATGTTCTTCTTGTACAAAAAAACTATGTCTCAAGTGAAGGCAATATCAGAGAATTAAAAATAATTTTTCTAGTAGATCTTGTCGGCAAAAACATATATACAAATAATTATTTTTATAAGATTAATTGGGTGTTCTTTAAATTTTAATTCCTTATCTATTACTACTCCTAAATATTTCAACTTATCGACTATTTCAATTTTATCCTGACATATGTCAGTATTTAAGTTTTCTTGGCAAAATAGTGAGTAAGAACTAGTATTGCTAATAGGTATTTCGTTTTTTGAATATTTATTTTTAATTGATTACAATGAGCAATACCAGTTAATATGTTTTAGTGTAAAATTTAGTATCAACATCAATAAGTTGTATTATATCATAACATACAAAATAGACGAGTGTCATGAGCGAATAGATGGTATACTACTTTTTGACAATGAAGGGGAACCAGCGATCGAAAACACTAGTGCTCGAAACTCCGGAGAAGCTTCTGTATTTTAAGGTTTATGTCCAGCAATTGTATTCATACTGTTTTGCTTCAACTTGCCTACTTCAAATTTTCATTTCCACTTGCGATGTGAAATTTGAAACTAGGGACTTCTTTACACGCTGAAAGGATATTCTTATTTCAGAAGTGTGCTATAAGGATAATTGTAATTTTTCATGTTTTTTTTTCAGAATTATATCTATAACTTAACAAAGGAGGAGGGGCAGTGTTTTGTTACTTTGCAAAAGCCTTCTATTGTGTTTGTCATAAAATGTTGTTATGATAACTCGAAGGCTTTGAGTCTTACCTTTCTGGACAAAGATCAGTAGTCTGTTTTCAGGATTCCTAAATCGGCAGAACTTGAGGTGAGTGATGTTCTTCTTTAAGAGTCTGTTTTGGGGCCACTTATTTTTTATTTAGCTCAATGTCTTACCATCTGTTATGAAATATGGCTAATGTAGTTTTTTCGTCCTCGATACTACCATTGTGTGGCATCATAAAATGTAGCGGATCTTAAAGAACTTATCAGTGTAGACATTAATGATGTTAAAAAATGGTGCGATAGCATTCTTTTTACAGTCAGTATTCCTAAAACAAACATTCTAGATTTTAAGTGCAATATGCAGGAAATTTCTGTTGGTGACGGCCTTTGGCCAGTCTAGATATTAACAAGTTTTTGGATGTACTTATTCATGCCAATGTAAAGTTGAATACTCATTAGCCTTATGTTCCAACCTAGCTTTCTAGGATGTTTCGCTCTTAAGGTAATAAATTATTGTCTGGATGGTGCCACTATTAAGTTTATCTGTAAACTTAAACCTTGAGATTCTTGACGATTTTTTGTTTTGTGTAAACTCTGACTTTGCACAGTTTGCTTTTCTTAGAGTTTTAGAAAATTATCAATAGTAATCATATAGTGTCAGTCCAATGATTTATTTATTTCCAAAATTCTGTTCTTTTTAGTTCTTTAAATTTTAAATATATCTAATTTTTTTCAAGATGACAAAGTCTGTAAACAGTGTGGTAATAACAGTTGTATTGTGATTGTTATCTGTAGTAACTTTAATTAAATCTCCTCGTAAGCTTCAACAAGCAACAAATAAATATGTTTCTATATTTTCTACATAAAACATTATCGAATATATAAATGGCTAACATGAAGTAAAGATTTGAAGACAATTATTATGTTGTAAAAAAAGCAATATTTACTTTTATAGTACAAAGCAAATTCACGGTTATTTATATAGGGTGACTCTCATTTTTTTTGGGAACTCCTATATAAATTTTAGCTTCAATTCTGGCGATAAGCATTTTTTACTACTTTTTCTCGATTTTTATTGTTTATTGTTTGCGTTATTTAATTTTTAATTTAAAAGTTGTTTAAGATCTAGAATCATTATTATTATATTAAGTATTTCACCTTAGGCTTCACCGTGTAGGTGGCAAGAAAATCAGTGTTCTCGAAGCTTTTCTAAAAGCCCCACGTTGCAGGTGCCATTGAAAAACCCATAACTAAAGGAGCACTTTTTACGTAAATTTGCTCATAACTTCTTCAACTCTAACTAAAAAGTTTTTCTCTAACAGTAAAAAGATGTTCAACTATTTGCTAGTAAAGATATGCGAAGTGAAAATTGTTGAGACAATGATGAAATAACTATTTATTTTTATTAGAAATTGTAATGTGTTGACTTTTCTAAGTACGAAATATCAATTTATATATTGCTTTGGTTTTTTTGTACTTCTGCATACTTATGTACCCAAGTAAATTTATTAATAGCAAGATTATCTGTTTCATTGTAAAACAGTTTAAAACAAACATCATTACTTTCTTTAAGGAAATGAGGTTTTTTGTGCATTTAAAGATTTAGTTTCTATTTACTATTTATATTTTTCTTGACAGCTTTGTAAAGATTATTATGTTCTTATACATTAAAACATATTTTGGTTTGATTTTATTTTCTCCTTTCGGATTTTATTAACATGCAAAGATGCATGAATATATTTAGAAGTACCTAAAAAAGGTTAGCACATAATTTGTTTTAGATTTTCCTAAAAGTCCATCGGCTTTGAAGAAACTTCATATTTACGACTGGCCGGTGGAAACTGCTTATGATCCAACTAGTGATACTGAAAATGATAAATCGGTTTATGAAGCTCATTTGAGTTCAAATTTGCAAAAGGTATCTCTTACTATGAATGAGAAAGAAGGTGAGTTATGCAGGTACGGTATATATAACAAACATATCGTTCTTAAATAGCGCTTAGGCAGGTATCGTGAGGATATTTAATCACACAAAACTTGTAAATAATCTGGTATACGTACTTATTTTATGATGCTAGTTTATATCGTTTATAAGTTTGTTCCATAGAGTTATAAAGGGGGAGGGTCAGCCAAAAAGAGAGAAAAATCCAGCCAAGATCCTTTTTTCCACTGTTACTTGTTTGTAAACAATTACCAATTCAGTGCTAGCAAGTTTACTAGGCAATATCGGCTATTTTGCAAATCTTTTTTATTTTATTTTCTTATTATAATGATAAAGGGTTGATGTGTTTTTAAGAAAATTCTGTTATCTTTTGTTGCTAGAAATCGTAAGGTATGGGAGAATATTTTTAAAATTAAGGTACATATAATGAAACGCCTTAAATTTATATATATAATTTTATTTGAATTTTAAGTATCTTAAATGTAGATAAACATATAGCTATATACTGGATATCCAAAATAAGAAAAGGTACATGGGAACATTGGAAACCGTGAGAGTCACAAATTAGGTTAAATTAGAAGAAAGTTAGTTTTAGCTAAATGTAAGTTTTGGGATGATACAAATTAAGGTAATACATACATATACAATACCGGGGTTTTTAAAATAAATGCAAAATGTTATTTTATGTAACTATAAATTTTTTGAATCGATTTTTTTTTCAGATATCCAGTCTAAGCATAACGAAGAAAGATGTAAAACACTTTTATAAAGTTTTTTGTACAATTTGTTGTTATTTAGAAAATTAAACTTAAACTTATATATTTGACATTGATTTACTTTATAACACCTTGTAGAAAATACTGAATACAACTCGTTTACATCTTTATTTGTTATACTTAAACTGGATATCTCAAAAAAGTGGATATAAAACATATACACTTTCACGAAGTAAAATTTGGCAATGTTTTGGGTACCCTGTATGTATTACCCTACAATTCAATCCGAAATTTATTTTTAATTGATGAACTATACAGTCGGTACTTCCAGCCTCAATTTTTCGGACTGCTTTATGAAAGTACGAGTACTTATATAATTTGATTACTTAATAAATGAATAGTAGCGCCGTTTTCAGTATTTTAATTGGTAGAAAATTCTACGTAAATATAAAGAATAATATAATTTTTTAAACTATACATATTTTTATTGCCGGTCTTACTTAATTTTTGATAATTAAAATTATATATTAATTTGATAAACTTAAAGACAATCATGCCAAAATTTCATTAAAATAAGAAAAAATATGTTTTGACCGCCATATTTAAAGCTGCCATACCTTACCTGACCTTAAATTATTGTATTCTAAATTTCAACAAAATTAGCAAAAACATTTTATTGACAGCTATACCTCTGTCCGCCATATTTAGTTTTTGAAAACTAACTCATACCTTTTTTACTAAACTAAAATTCTTTATAATAAAAATGTCAATAAAAAAAATAGTGACCATATTGGATCCGCTATACGGGTGTCCAGAAACTCCTGACAAATATTTAGGGGTGAAAAAAATAAATAATTTCCGGTAAGTATTGATTCAAAAATGATTCGTTACCGAAATACTAATATTTTTTAAATATTTTACTAGAAAATTCCAGAAAATATTTTTAACCAAAAAAAGTAAAAAATATCTAAAAATGATTTAGTTGTTCTGGAACGAAACATTTTTGAACCCATGAAATATTTATAGCAATTTTTTGTTGGTCGGGAGAGTTTCGAGCACCCGCCTGTACGTCTGTTTTGCTTCGATTTTCTTTATATTATTTTTTATTTAAACTTTGTTCGAATACGGTTTTCTATAATTTTTTTGTTACATTGGGATGGGTATGAAAAAAAAATGTTTTTCAGCATATAGCGACCTTGAAATGTAAAGATATTTAGAATCCAAAAATTTATATTTTGTAATATATACTTTCTAGCGAAAGGAAGTAAAACAACATGGGTAAATTTCTTTACCCGGAACTTCCCTCGTTATGAATATTTCTATTTTATTAGGACTAGTAAAGTGTTACCCAATTTAGTTCCGCACATAGTCATTTAGTATACTGTCATACATATTTATTGTGCCCGATTTTGTTTCATCATATTGGATTCGGATAAATAAATTGAATAAGTAGTCTTAACACTGATTTTTTAAGACTGCCATTTTGTATCGTTATGCCGAATTCGTACCAGTTAATCCCTGTATCGCATTAAATTTTGCTGCAAGATTGAATAAAAAGATGTTTTTACGTTGATTAGACATTATATTTGGTCGCCATTTTTCTTCGTGGTCTTCAATTCGCACCCACAATTTTACCACTTTATATCACACTTAACACTTGCCCATTATTTTATTTAAATTATTTATATATTTTATAGAAATTAATCTAATAAATAGTTTTTCAGGCTAATTTTTAAAATAATTTATAAGGGCCCAATTTTGTTTTGCTGTCTTGGATTCGTATCAAAATAATACAAGTTGATTCCTATGTTGACACTTGACTTTTGTGAAAAATTTTGAGGTAAATTAGAAATTTGTTTTTTAGTAATCATTTTTTAGGACGCCATTTTGTTCCGCCATATAGGATTTTTACCATAATTTGAAATCAATGGGGCAAGTCGTTTTTAGTTACGCAGCGAACTGACAGGCAGACCGACAGACAGACCAATGGAATATGTAAAATCTGGAATTTTTTTCGTAAAAACAAACATTTTATTTGGCCGCCATCTTAAATTCGTACCACAGTTTTACCATTTCATCTCTATACCACAATTAATTCTTGCACAAAATGTGAAATCAATCTAAATATTTTATTAAGCCGCTCTTTTGTTTCTCTATCTTGGATTCGTACCAATATTTCACCAGCTGATTACTAAGTAATACTTAATTTCTGGGGTTACATCGACTGTCTTTGTCAATCTTTCTTTCTGATGGTCTTGTCTAGGTTTCTGTGAGTTTTTGAAAAAGTTTGACTATTTTAAATTATTTTTCAAAAGTTTTATATCGAGTCCGAAAATTATTAAAAATGGTAAAATACAGTTAAGTTTAAAAAAGGCGATTTTTCAGGTAAGTAAGGTAACATCATTGGCGTCACCCGCATGCAGTGCGCGGAGTTAAATTAACTTGATATGTAAGAAAAACAAGATAAAAAAACATTAACGACCAAACAAAATACTCCCTTTTAGATACCTATTAATATTTTTTAAAATTGTGGGGTATTTTATTTTCTTCTACAATTTAAGATATAAATTTAAGTTTCTGTATTGAAAACTTTTAACGTAAATTTCCTATCAGCATTTAAATATGTGACCGATGTTACTGTAAATCTTATGATCTTAAAATTATAGTTTTACTTTCATAAAAGGGAGGTATTGTAATCGTGAAAAATTCACCCTCCGAGATTATTTCAGATCTTTACGTTTCAGGGTCTCTAGATGGCGAAAAACATGTTTTCTCGATTCCGTCGGTCTGTCTGTTCGCGGCATAGCTAAAAAACTACTTACCCGATTCAACTGGTAAGGTTTTGTTAAGAATCCAATATGCCGGAAAAAGATGGCGGCCTAGTGAGACGTTAAAAACTCAACTATTATGTAGGAACCAACTGGTAAAATTTTGGTACAAATACAAGTTGACGGAACAAAATGGAGGCTTAATAAAATATTTAGAAATTCAGCCTGAAAGAACTACTAAATGAACTGATTTCAAATTGTTTCTAATTCAGTATAGAGATGAACTAGTAAAACTATGGTACTAATTCAAGATGGCGGGACAAAATGGCGGCGAATTAAAATGTTTGTAATCTCAAGAAATCACCCTATATCTTCGCGTTTTATCGTCCCTAGATTCCAAAAACTATGTTTTATCCATTCCGTCGGTTTGGCTGTTTGGCTGTCAGTTCGCGGCATAGCTTAAAAACTACTCAACAGATTGACTTCAAATTTTGGACAAAAATTAAGGCTCATATGGGGATGACCTGGTGATATTTTGGTAAACATCCAATATGCCGGAACAAGATGGCGGCCTAGTGAAACGTTAAAAAATTATTGCTAAAAAACTAATTATCTAATTTACCTCAAATTTTGTACAGGGTTCTTAGCGACCTGGAAAACCTGTAAAAGTCAGGTAATTCAGAAATCCGACTAAAAATCAGGGAAAAGTCAGGGAATTTACAAAAATAATAGAAAGTCAGGAGATTGTATATTAAATCTGGAAAAATAATAAAATTAATATTTCCATCAGCGTTTTTTGATTGTATTTACCCAAAATTACTTCCTCGCGTTTATATAACTATAATTATATTTAACATATGTATTATATAACTATAATTTATTTAACACATACCCAAAATTACTTTCTCGCGTTTATATAACTATAATTATATTTAACGTATATATTATATAACTATAATTTATTTAACATTCCCCGTATAATCAGACTTGCCCGCCGGAGCCATTCACAATAACAGCAACTCGGACGACTAGAAAATCGGCTTAAGCAGTGTGACTTTCTAGTGGGCGCATAGTATGTTTTAAAAGATTCACCTGCCAAGAGAGCTAGTTTTAGGGCTCTTACAAATTGTGACAAATTCCCCTATAATTTTTGTAAAATTAGATGGGTAGAAAATTTTCGAGTCTGTGAAAGGGCTTTGGACATTTTACGTTCCATCAAATGTTTTAGTTACTTATACAAAAAAGGCTTTAAAAGAAACGTTTTTAACACCAAGACTCACATTTTTCACACATTGTCGCCATTTTAGAACTATTTAAAAAAAAATCAGAGCGATAAATCTATGGTTCCTCAATACTAAACGAATTAATCAAAAAACTCTTAAAAACGCAAGTTATGGATAAAGGTCTGGAACAAATTTTAAAATTAAATTTTGATAATAAAGATATCCTTTTACCAACTAATAAGGTTGATGTTGGTTTTGCCTCTAAAACAGCATTAAAAGACCTAGAGCCGGTTGCACATAACATTTATTCACGTAATAAATTTAACTGACATTTAGAATCATTTTTGACATTGATACTCTTATGTGGTTTGTCACACTCTGAGCCATCTGATTAGTTAATGCTTAGTTAAATGCTTTGTGCAATCCGCTATTTATGTTCCTGAAAAGGACAAACTTATTTTTTGTCGGAATGTCATTTTCGATAAATCAAACAAAGCAGTTAATAAAAACCAAACATCATGCTTGATCAAGGAGTTTCATATATTAGTGCCGAAAATATGTTAAAGTATTTGCACGAAAAAGAAATAATTTCCGTAGAAATTGCAGAAAAAAGTGGTCAACGGTATAGCCAGCATCTAATAGATACCGAATTTATCCATTTTTGCAAAACATATAATCAAACTACTCAATTGGATACATTTTCCTACAATTTCTACAAATGACTACACTGTTGAGTCGGGGTTTTTTATAAATAAAAATATTTTAATTGAAAATCTGTTGGAGGAGTCCATTACCCGCCAAAGAAAGTATATGACGCAATTTATCAAATAGGTGGTGCATTAAATGTTAATATTTCCGAAAAATGGTATGTTAAAAATGCTTACAAAACTTATCAAGATGCCCTTGACAACCAAAATCGCCGAATAGTGAAAGAAAAAGAAATGTATGGTTGAAAAAAAGAGCCGAAACTGAACTTTATCATTTAGAAAATTTAAAAAAAAAACTAGAAAAAGAAGGAGCATCCAACGAACTGGAAATATCGGAACTGAGACGAAAAATTTAAAATACTTATTTTCTATTCTATAATCCTTATAAATTTAATTTTTAATAATGACATGTCGCAAGTATATTATGAATTTTTTGTTTGTAAATGCTTTGTAAAACTGCGTTTTTTTTACATAATTTTAAATAGAACAGAATATCCTTTTAAAAATGTATACCTCTTCCAGTTAAAGTAATCCTGCTTGTTGTATTACTATAGCATTTTCTTTAATATTCTATATTTCTTTTTCAATTTCATTTAAGTTTACTTTCATTCGTTTTGTTGGCTTTTTTATAAGAAATATACATTCTCAAAATATAACCTGGAATTTCCGTGAAATTGTCAGGGCAAACCTGGAAAAGTCAGGGAATTTGATAATTCAAAAATGCTAAAAACCCTGTTGTAAAAAAATTTCGTACAAGCATTAAGTGTAATATAGAGAAAAGCTCGTAAAGTTGTGTTATGAATTCAAGAGAGCGGAACAAAATGGCGGCAAAATAACATTCTTATTCAATTGACTGTAAATTTTGGTGGTGCGAATTCAAGATGACGTAAGAAAATCTCGATGCAATGTAAAAACTACTTATTGAATTCATTTTAAGTTATGCTCAAAATCACGTGTGGCAAACTGGTAAAATATTGGTAGGGATCCAATATATTGGAACAAAATGGTATCCAATAAAAATGTTTGAGGAGGCAGTATATATGTGTGCCTAAATAACTATGTACTGAACTAAATTGGTTCACACTTCACTATTCCTAATAAAAGAAAATATTCATAATGTGGGAAGTTCCGGGTAAAGGAAATTTACCGATTTTTTAGTTTTCCGAGGGAAATTTATTAAAAAGAAGTCTGAAGTTGGTGTGAGAAAATTGACATAACAGTAGAATATCTATCTAATATCTACAGTATTATTGAAATAAATTGTTTAAAAAAAGGTTATACTTTCTTTTAATTTCAATATAATTTTTCTATTTTTTATTTCCTGTCTCCTGACTTATTCTAAAAAACTGACCAAATTTAGCGAAAATCATTTGCTCGAACTGGCAAACACTGCACAAGACACAACGCATTACATACGCTCACAAAATTAATGAGAAAATGAGTGTTTCCCTAGTCCAAAACGAAAAAAATAGAACTTAGGTTTAGTATACCCAAAATTCTATTTGTACTAAAATGAAAATATTGTTTTAAAATATGTAAATTTAGTAAGAATAGTAAGACTTAATAACATCATTCAAAAAAAATTTGGGAAAAATTATACAATGTGCTTTTTCAGGACACGAACCATCGGTTAAGATGTAAAGGTATGATAAAGCAACAACTATATATATATATATATATATATATATATTATATATATATATATATATATATATATATATATATATTTATATATTATATATATATATTTTATATATATATATATATATATATATATATATATATTATATATATATATATATATATATATATATATATATATATATATATATATATATATATATATTATATATATATATATATATATATATATATATATATATATATATATATATATATATATATATATATATATATATATATATATTTATATATATTATATATATATATATATATATATATATATATAATATATAATATATATAATATATATATATAAATATATATATATATATTTATAATATATATATAATATATAATATATATATACAGGGTCCTGCAGCTCACCTCCCGTCTTTTATTATACCTTAACCATTTATTTTAGAAAAAAATATTTAAAAGCCACTATATGCTGTTGATTAGAGAGCACATTTTAAAAATATTCTTGATTATACAGGGTGTTACAAAAAATAGTGGCGCATAAGAGTTGTATTTTTTTAAATGGAACACCCTATATTTTTTTACATTTTTGAAACACTCTTTACCTAGTCTACAGACTCCTAGAATAGTATCTCTCTTTTTTTAATAGTTTCGGAGAAAAAAGGTAAAATCGAAGAAAAAAAAATTATAGTCTACATTTAAAATATTTATAAAAATTAGATAAAACATCTTAAAAGCTAAGGTAACCTAGTAGCTTACTGCAAAAGGTTTATAGTTATTCTGCTATGAGTATTATAAGTCTTACTTATACAGGGTGACCCAAATTCCATGTCAAACGTTGCAAAATAAAAAATAATTTTTCTCCATTTTTTCAAATGGAACACCCTATATATTTTTTTTCTGTCCGGTACAGAGTTAACAGATCAACATTTTTCATTATTACACTTATCTCAAAATTCCTGAAGGTTTTTGAAATATTCTTAAAAAACTAATGTTGTACTTTGTTTTTCAGTACGATAATTGAATAAACTCAATAGTAATGTGGAAAAATGGAACACCCTATATATATTTTTTTTCTGTCCGATACAGAATTAACAGATCAACATTTTTTATTATTACACTTATCTCAAAATTCCTGAAGGTTTTTGAAATATTCTTAAAAAACTAATGTTGTACTTTGTTTTTCAGTACGGTAATTGAATAACCTCACTAGTAATGTTCATAAGTAAGCACCTTCGCGATTTTGAATAATAAATATGTCAGCGTAGTTATAGCTATGGGAAAAAACCTAAAATCCCAACATTTTTTGTAATTACGTTTACCGCATAAAATTTGAATTACTGCCAAGAGTTAAGCCGTAAAGACGTTTTACATACTGCAGGTCTTCCTACAAGTTGCAAGAGACTTGCACAAAGGCATACGCTGACACTTGCATTTGAAATACAACTGCCGCTTTACAGTCTGCAAGACAAATTGCGCGCAATATCTTGCAGGTGCAACCCCTTGCTGCAAGAAACTTGCAGCATGTAAAACGGCCTTAACCTTTATTTAATATTATTGACAAGTGTTGCCCAAATTATTAACTAGAATTTAAGTAGGCCATGAAAAACAAATTGTCTAGAAACTGTCAAACAACTAAAACATATCGGCAATTTACTTATTCGTTTTTTAAGTTTTACAAATTGAAATAATTATCGGATTTTTCATATAGTGGTCTTTACCTTCTACGTAGTTCATTTTTCGTTTGTTTGCGTCACTGTTTAGAAGTTTTATTTGAACGTTCTATCGTCATGGAGTACACCCGCGAAGAACTGGTTGATATGGTTTTTGTGTTAGGAGAATCGCATAGAAATGCCTTTTTGGCCAGTAGGATTTATGCGCAAAATTATCCAGAACGAAGGCACCCAGACAGAAGGAGCATGACGAACTTATTAGAGAGATTTATGGCAACGGGAAATGTAAATTATACAAGACCAGTTAGAAACGAACGGAAGAAAATGAATTAGCTGTGCTATTAGCTGTCACGGAAAATCCTTCTGTTAGCCAAAAAGCAGTCGGGGATGCCGTAGGAGTAAGCGAAAGAACTGTTCAGCGAATTTTAAAGAGCCATAAATTTCATGCATATCATATTCAGTTGCATCAAGAACTCCTTCCAGCAGATTTTGAGAAACGTGTTGACTTTTGTAATTGGGCACAAGCTAAAATTAGGTTAAGCTTTGATTTTTTTGATAAAGTTTTATTCTCTGATGAGGCCACATTTCATAAGAATGGATTTGTAAATCGTCATAACTACCATTACTACGCCGACCATAATCCAAGAATTTTTAGGCAGCTTGATCTACAACACAGATGGTCAGTTAATGTGTGGGGGGGAATTATTGGTGAACATGTTATTGGTCCCCATTTTTTTAATGGACATTTAACTGGAGCCATGTATCTCGACTTCCTAGAAAATCACTTGCCAAATTTGTGCGAAAATTTGCCGGTTAATCTGAGAAATACAATGTGGTTGCAACAAGATGGTGTTCCAGCACATTTTTCGTTGCCAGTTAGGGATCATTTAAATAATAATTTTCCAGATCGATGGATTGGAAGACAGGGAGCAAGTGCGTGGCCGCCCCGGTCGCCTGATCTAACGAAATTAGATTTTTTTCTGGGGCTACGTTAAGGAAATTGTTTACAACAAACCTCCAACAACTCCCGAAAATATGCAGCAACGGATTAGAACCGCATTTCAAAGTATTACGCCCGAAGTATTAAGAATAGTAGGAAGATCTTTTCATACCCGTCTTCGTTTATGCCTCGAAGAGAATGGAAGACATATCGAACATATGTTCTAAGTAAAAATTAATTTTAGCAATAATTAGATATTTGTTAATAATGTTAAATAAAGCTGTTACACCTTAAGTCGAGCCTTAACTCTTGGCAGTAATTTAAATTTTATGCAGCAAACGTAATTAGAAAAAATGTTAGGATTTTAGGTTTTTCCCCATAGCTAGAACTACGCTGACCTATCTAATATTTAAAATCGCGAAGGTATGAACATTACTAGTGAGGTTATTCAATTATCGTACTGAAAAACAAAGTACAACATTAGTTTTTTAAGAATATTTCAAAAACCTTCAGGAATTTTGAGATAAGTAATAATAATAAATGTTGATCTGTTAATTCTGTATCGGACAGAAAAAAAATATATATAGGGTGTTCCATTTTTCCACATTACTAGTGAGTTTATTC